>JAVANC010000010.1:46908316-47058008 GCA_033319125.1 Parnassius glacialis
ACAGACTGTGATGAAACCTTAGGGACTGGTTAAAGCAATACCAGGGGGGCTAAACTTTTAAAAAATAAAAATTTTATACGAAAACTTAAACAATTTTTTTTGATAAAACCGATAAATTTGTAAAGTAAATGGTCTTTGATTATCTTAAAATGAAGTAACACCACATTTAAAAATCCTACCCAGGCAAAGTCTGTAAATAGTGGCTGCTTGTTATAATTCACTAACCCACGTCATTCCGTGGTTTTCGTAAGAGGTGACAAAGGGTTTTCAATGTGGTAGAGCCATGCTGCAGCTATATTAGTAGTATAGTTGTAGCACGAATGGGTCGGCTCGACCGGGGAAGGACCACGCTCTCACAGAATACCAGCGTAAAATAGCAACTTAACACTGCTGTGTTTCGTATGGTGAGTGTAGAGAACCGGAGATCCTTTTTACTGGAATAGAGGCATTCTATCTTAGGCCTCACGGGTGACAACGCATCCGCATTTTGATTCGCAAACGAGGATAAATGTAAATGTCTATGGGCCACAGCAACCACTAACCATCAGGTGGACTGTGTCCTCGTTTGTCACCCTATCCTATAAAAAAATATCGTCCCGTTCATATATACATTATCGACCCGTTCATCCGTTTTCTTCACTTAGAACGAGTCGTATAGGACGCTGTAGCCGATGTAATCTTTTACATGTCATGATTATTGCACAGACACGGGTCTTGATGGAAGACAAAACAAAAATAACTTCGTTATTATAGGTTACAAATATGTGGTCTTTTTTCACTAATAATATTTTAGATCCATTTACTGAGTGATACTATATCTATACACATATGTTGTTCCCCGGTTTGTCATTAGCACTATATTGAGTTCTAACACTTTTGAATTGTTTTGCATAGCCTACACTATGCTGCACTTGTTTTATAATATTTCACTATTATTATGGTATTGTGATCAGTAAAATAGTATTCATTAAACGCTGCTCGTTACTTGCATTGTTCGTTCGATTAATACTGTAAATTCACTTTGTATACATTAAAATTAAAGAGCAAAACAGATTCGATGTTTAAGTCGTCGCGTTCCTTGAATTACGTACACATCTGCATCTAAAATCATTTTTGTGTTCATTAAGATGGTTTTAGTGCAAGTGTTTGCGTCCAGCAGTGATCATTTACAGTCTTACATAGAAAGATGCAGAAGAAGATGAGCATGGTTTCAGCATCATTTGAAATCTACACAGCGCTCCGTCTATCTTAGTTAGTCTAAGGTGTTGACGTCCCAATGTCACAGTTAGCCCGGCTACCTTCAGATTGTTAATATTAATTGTTGGTTCGATTTACGCAGAATGAACTTACAGTTCTTAAATTCTTGCAGTGAGTTTAGATTTTATTTTGTTAATGATAGGATCCCAAATAGATGGCAGCACCATCCATTTTCTCAATTGAAATTAGGATATTTTTTTTATTAAATTTCAATAGCCTCGCTTATCATTCTTGGTAGGAATCATTGTTATTTTGCGAGGATTTGTGGTCTTTAAAATCTGATGTAATGGCGGGGATGATCTCGAACATGTTCACAGACTGCAGACTTCCTAGAGCGTCGAAGCTTCACGTCAGCTATATGTTCTTTGACGCGGGTTTTAATGGATCTTTTTGTTTATTCTGTGTAAGAGAGACCTTATTCGCAATCAAGCTTGTACACTCCTGTATCTTGTAGAGGGATATTACACTTTTTTTAGACGGATGGTAAAATTTAACTAATCTTCTTCGGCGGCTTGAAGTATGTTTTAATGGAAGCTCGCTTCAAAATGAAGCCAACCTTGTCTATGACTCGTCTGAAATAGGTAGGTCAGCAGGCACACGCTCGACTGTGGTCGGCTTCACTCCGTCACTGTGACGTAGGCGGGGGACCTGAAGTTTGTTGTCTTGCAATATCTGCTCAACGTGCTGAAGCTCGCCGGCCAGATCTTCCTGCACAGATCCCTCTTGCTCTTTGAAACAAAGATTTTCTCACGTTAGCTCACTGTGATGGATGATGGTGCGATTCACCATTTAAATATCGTTTGGTATGGGTCTTTTTCCTATACATAGTGTGACCAATAGTGTTATCAGGATTTCTGAATACAGATGAGCCCATCGCCACACTATCTACTTTTTTTTATAGGAGAGGGGGCAAACGAGCATGCGGGTCACCTGATGGTAAGTGACTACCACCGCTCATGAACAACCGGAACACCAGGGGAACCAGGGGAATTGCAAATGCGTTGCCGGCCTTTTAAAAAGAAAGAGGCTCTTTTCTTGAAGGTCCCTATGTCGTATTTGTCTGGGAAAATCGCTGATGGTAATCGATTCCACAAAGAAGTCGTGCGAGGAAGACAACATCTTCTAAATTGCACAGTGGTGGACCGCCAATCATCCAGATGGTGTGGATGGTATCGGGAGTTTTGCCGCGATGTTCGTTCGTGTAATTTGGCGTCTGGGATTAATCCGAACAATTCCTCAGAGCACTCCCCGTGGTAGATGCGAAAGAAAATGCAAAGGGATGCAACATCTCTTCGCAGTGCAAATGATTCGAGCCGATCGGAAAGGACTGGGTCGTCGACGATTCGAGCCGCTCTGCGCTGGATGCGGTCAAGTGTAACAGTGGTAGAGCCACGCGGCAGCTTTTACTGTCGCATGGATGGGCCGGCTCGAACCGGGGTGGTACCACGACCTCACAGAATACCAGCGTGAAGTAGAGGTTTACCTCTGCGTTTCGCTTGGTGAGTGCAGGTGGCCGGAGGCCCTTATTACTGGGAATGAGGCATACCATCTTAGTCCTCACGGGTAACAACGCATCTACATTTTGATTTGTAATAGAGGATAGATGTAGATGTCTATGGGCCGCAGCAACCACTTACCATCAGGTGGACTGTGTGCTCGTTTGTCACCCTTATACTATAAAAAAAATAAAATAAAAAGTGGAAGGAGCTGGCACTGGGGAGCCCCTGCCCAGAGATGGGAACAGTATTCCATGTGAGGCCGAATCTGTGCCTAGTAAAGTTGCAGACAGTGTGCCGGCATGAAGTACTGTCCCACTCTGCTGAGCACGCTAAGCTTTTTAGAGGCCAATTTGGCCTTCTCTTCCAAGTGACCACGAAACTGCACGTCACTCGATATGTTGACTACGAGGATTCCAATACTGGATGAGGCAAGAAGGGGAGTGCCTTGAAACTGAGGAGATACCACAAAGGGGTTCTTTTTAGCGGTAAACGCGCAAACTCGTGTCTTCTGAGGATTAAACTGGATAAGATTTAGTCGCCCCTAATCCGAGACTTTGTTCAGCAAAGACTTGACTTTAGACACTAGTTTGTACCGGTACTCGGCGAAGTTTTCCCGAGAAATATTGGCACGGCCGGTGTTTAGAGCATCACCAGTTCTGTCATCCGCACTTGCTTTTAGAACTCCTCCTTCCTCATATATGCATATTCTGTAGGCATATTGTATTCTTCTAGCTCCCTGGTTACAATTGAGATGCAGTCTTCCATAGGTAAGCATGACAATACTGACTGAACATCAAAACTGACCATAGTTTCATTATCAGGGAGATGTAGGTCTTTTATCTCACTAACAAAATGGTACGAATCCTTAGTGTATGCTCTTGTTTGTCCTCTCAGTGTGACAGAAATTTTAACAAATGTTGAGCCAACTTATAAGTTGGTGAATCGATTTTGCGCACTATGGGATGTAGTGGACTGTTTGTTTTGTGTATTTTCGGTAACCCATATAAACTCAGTGGATTAGTACATGGTGGTATTATTGAATTTACGTCGAGATTAAATTTTTCGGAGGAATTCTTTATTAGATCGCTAGTTGTTTTAAGCACATTGTTTGTAGGGTCTGTTTTGACCTTTTTATATGTATGTGATAAAAGTTGTTGTATTTTCAAATTATAATGTGACGCATCCATTACTACCGTAGCGTTTCCTTTATCTGCATGGAGAATCGTGAGCTCTGGTCTGTTGCGTAAGTTGTACAACAATTTAATCTAGTCTTTGGGGAGATTTAGTTTCGGCACTGAACTTCGACGTAACAAGGACGAAATGTCTTGACGCATGGCCTCTAATTCTTCCTTTCCCATATTGTTTTTAAACACAATCCCTAACTTTGATTTGATCATTTCATCACACGGGGTTTGTTGCGGTGTTATTGCGAAATTCAGACCCTTGGATAATTCTTTTATTGTAGGTTCGTTCATTGTTTAATTTGACAGATTATAGACCGTGCGTTGTTTGTTGTTTGCGTCTGTGGTCAACGGTTGTGTTTATTTTCTACGTTGACATGAATGTTTGGCATTAGATTTGATAGTTAATTTTTGGTATTTTTCTATTTGTTTATTTTTAACATTCCTTATATTTAGATTATTCGAATGACGTCAAATGTCGTTAAAACTGTCTTTAACTCAGAGGAAAAATTGTATATGGTATTATTTATGAATTGTAGATCGAACCATTTTTGCTGTTTAGTGAGATAAAAAACCTACATCTTGCTGACAATGAAACTATGGTCAGTTTTGATGTTCAGTCAGTATTTACATGCTTACCTATTGAAGACTGCATCTCGATTGTAACCAGGGAGCTAGAAGTATACAATATGCCTTCAGAATATGCAGTATTACTCAAACACCGCCTTACATCTGGCTATCTATTAGGAAGAAGGAGTTCTACAAGCAAGTAGATGGTGTGACGATGGGCTCATCAGTATCTCCCATAGTCGCCGACATATTCATGGAGGACTTGGAGGAGAAAGCCCTTATTACTGATACTGTTTATCCAAGATTCTACAAGCGGTACGTAGACGACACTTTCACAATTTTACCATCTGACAAAGTAACTGTATATTTAGACCACCTTAATTCCATAAACTCTAAAGTACAATTCACAATGGAGTTATAGGCAAACAATTCTTTAGCTTTCCTAGATGTTACAGTCATCCGAAATCCTGATAACACTATTGGTCACTCTGTATAGGAAAAAGACCCATACCAACTGTTATTTAAATGGTGAATCGCACCATCATCCATCATAGTTGGATATCGTGGGAAAGTCTTTGTTTCAGAGAGCACGAATGATCTGTGACAGAAAACATCTGGCCGCCGAACTTCTACAAGTCGAGCCAGTATTGCAAGACAACAAGCTTGGGTCCCGCGCATACGTCACAGTGATCGAGTGAAGCCGACCACAGTCGAGCGTGTGCTTGCTTTGCTACCCTATTTCAGAGGAGTCATAGACAAAGTTGGCTAAATTTTGAAGCGAGCTTCTATTAAAACATACTTCAAGCCGCCGAAGAAGATTAGTCAAATTTTACCGCTATTACATCAGATTTGATATACCACAAATCCTCGCAAAATAACAGCAGTTCCTACCAAGGATGATAAGCGAGGCTATTGAAATTAAAAAAAAATATCCTAATTTCAAAAGAGAAGATGGATGGGTACTGCCATCTATTTGGGATCCTATAGTTAACATAATTAAATCCAAACTCACTGTAAGAATTTAAGATACTGTAAGTTTATTCTACGTATCTGCACACCTTGATGCGATTAATCTACTAAATTATTTACTAATTATTGCATAAAATTATTACAATCAAAATCATTTCATAAAAATTTTACATACAGGTGAATTACGTGGTAGAGCCATGCTGCAGCTTTTGCTGTCGCACGGATGGGCCGGCTCGAACCGGGGTGGTACCATGACCTCACAGAAAACCAGCGTGAAGTAGAGGTTCATCTCTGCGTTTCGCTTGGTGAGTGCAGGTGGCCGGAGGCCCCTTTTTACTGGAAATGAGGCATTCCATCTTAGTCCTCACGGGTGACAACGAATCTACATTTTGAATTGTAATGAGGATAGATGTAGATGTCTATGGGCCGCAGCAACCACTTACCATCAGGTGGAATGTGTGCTCGTTTGTCACCCTTATCCTATAAAAAAAAACATACCTATCATCATGCCTTTTTCCCGTAGGGGTAGGCAGAGACCACTTCTTTCCACTTGCTACGATCCTAACATACTTGTTTCGCTTCGTCCACTTTCATTATTCCCTTCTCTACGGTTAAGGGTACTCTTGACCTGGACTTTTTTCAAGACGTCCCTGATTTGGTCTAGAAGCCTCGGCCTAGGTCTACCCTTTCCAACACTTTCATTCACACTCGCCTTATACGCCTTATACTCGCCTCGCCTTGTTTATGTGTTTAGAGAATTACGCTCTGTTTCAGAACTTCCACTCTTAATACAAACTTGTAAAGCACTTGCGGAATGTGTAATTACATACTGTATATGTTCGTGGGGAGCAGCAGCTAAAACAAATTTAATAGAACTTGATCGAGCACAAAGATATCTCCTCAAAGTAATATTATACCTTCCATTTAGGCATCCAACTGCTGCATTATTCAAAACGGCAAACGTACTTTCTGTGCGCCAACTATATATCTATAATTGTATAAAAAAATACCATAAATTTACGGTACCATATCTTCCCTCCACTGGAAAAAGACGAGAACGTTTCACAGTTAAGCGAGTGAGATGTAAGATTGCTCGACAGCATTATCAATTTCAGGCACGAAGACTTTACAATTACTTTAGTATAAATAATAAAGTGAGAAACCTATCTATGTACCAACTAAAATCCAAAGTTTTATTATGGTTGCGTAAGTTGACATACAACGAGACGGAAAATCTATTAAAAATAACTCAATAGTACGAGTCATTTCTTATCGAGTAAAATAAAAAACACGCACACTCACCCGCACATACAAACACACACACACACACACACACACACACACACACACACACACACACACACACACAAACACACATACAAACACACACATACACACACACACCCACACACACACACTGAAACACGCACACATACACACACACACACATACGTACACAAACACACGCAAAACACGGACACATCATAGATGCAACAAACGTACGGATGCATATTTTTACTTTTTATTTTTTTTAATTTGTATTTTTTTAATTTATTTTGTTACCTTGTTACACACGTACAACATATACGCATCATAGGTGCAACACATACGCGTGCATATTTTTAATTTTTCTTTAATTTGTAAAATCTTGATATATTTTGTTACCTTGTTCTGATTTGTGATAAGCTGATAAGCCATTTTGTAATTGTAACTTTGTGGATATGGGAAAGAACTGAATTCCGACACACAGCTATTGCTAGTTCGGCAGTCAGGGCTTCAACTTTGTAGTGTCAATATGGTTTTATTCAATAAATACATTTATTATTATTATACACTTTTTTCGTCAAACGTTCTTCATTCATTCTCTCGACATGGCTAAACCATCTCAGCATACCTTTCTCAATTTTTGTCACTACATCCTATTTATTGAATAAAAATGGCACTAAATCGCCATTTAAACGTTTACCTTGCAAATATTCCATAGTGAAACCATGTAAATATTTTTTATTTTATTAAAAAATATTAACAAAATCGAACAGATGGTTAGCCCTGGCGTGGTCTCAGTTTGTCATAATTTGCAACTGCGATAACTAGTTTATGTACGCACGTTCACACGCCTACACTAAGCACAATACACTCTCGAACACACATGTACGCTCTCTCATACGAAGAATTTTAGCAATTGAATTACAAAAAAACTAACAGCCCGACAACGTTACTCTTTCTGGTCTGATGAAGATATGTAGTCTTAAGCTATTTAAGTCGCTTTCAGATTAATTTAATTTCTTCACTATTCTAAGTCAGTGCTTAACTAGTATACCACATGATGGTAAGTCGTGAAGTAGCCAACGATGATAAAATACTGAATCATCTTAACTAAAGCCTATTCACTCTTCCTTTGAAGACACATAATGTGATTTGATGAAAAGACAGATTCTGGCAAACTATTCCATTCTACCGCTGAATGAAATGCAAATTTACAAACAAAGAAGCTTACCGCTATTTGTTTGGTCTTAGCGTTACTACTCGCATTGATTACGTACCATGTCGCTTCGTTAGCGAACATATGATTTGACATAGGTAATTCTTGTGCAAATTGAATAAGTTTGAATATATTCGACATTCGGGCACCGTATTCCAAAATGGCCAAGAATATATCAAAAAATATTTTAAGTTATATAAACAAAACATTCCTTAATGATACAGTTGTTTGTAACCAAATTCACGACGAGGAGGTTCTGAATTCAAGGCAAAAGTATTTTTTAATGTGTCACCGGTTTCTCGCTAGCTGGTCTGTCGAGCACAACGCATACAAATTATAATTTTTCTATTGAACAAGTTATACGGCAAAATCCACCACTGCCGTATATAACATATTTTAATACTTAATATTACTCTAATAATACTGTTTAATTTATCACTGTCGTGGTTTATGATACCCACATGATGTGGGATAGTAGATTTTGTGGCGGTGTAGCCACTACAAGTGCACCATTTTTTGACGCTCTCGAAGCAATAAAATATTCATGGCTAGCCGTAAAAAAGGATTGAGAAAAACTGTCGCAAATGAGACTGAAATGTCTGTAACAAATTATTTTTGTGCATGGTAAAAAAGAAAAATCCAGTGTTTCTAAGCTTCTTAATATGATTTATACATTAAATCTGGAGACTGCAATATAATTGACGAACCTAATCTCGATATTTTCTGCGCTTCATACGGTGAATGGAGAGAACCGGAGACCCGAAATATTACTGGAAACGAGGCATTCCATCTTAGTTCTCACGGGTGGCAACTCATATGCATTTTAATTCGTAATCGAGGGTAGATGAAGATGTCTATGGGCCACAGTAACCACTTACCATCAGGTGGACTGTGTGCTCGTTTGTTACTCTTATCCAATAAAAATCGGTATAACGTAGCATTGCAAAAAATTGGCGTTTTGAGACAGTTCTATTTCTTATAAGATTTTGTTTTTGTTATAATTTTTGATTACCCATTTGTCGTTTCTAAATTCGGCTATGCGTTGCTTAATCTCGTTTTGTAGTGAACATAGCCGAATTTTGTTATCTTTCGTGCGATAAAGGTCCTAAGTTTTAACGCCGATTTCTTCGCTCTAGTCAGTTGTCCAAGATCCGTCGGCAGCTCCGTATACCGATCGCTCGACACACGAACCTAACGGGAGCATTCTTCGACCGCTGAAGTGAGTTGAGTCAGTAGGGTACTAATCGCCCTATTGGCTTTCTCCGTTTCCTTATCCTATCTTGTCCGGTATAGTGTCTAAATGCTGGGAGTTTGTAGACTTGAGTTTACGCCAGTCGACGATGGTTTTTTGTCTGAGGGACCACACCTACCGACCGGACTACTTGTAATACGTCCGGTCTTTGGTCCGAGGATAATTCGATGTATGTTTCAATCGAGTTGATATTAAGCCAGATATATTTTAGTAATACTACACCAAGCACGTTTAAAAAAAAGGGTAGCGAATTGGACTCTCGGGAGCGATAACTTTGAAGTTGAGACTCTCCGTGAGGTCACATAAATCGTTTCCATTTCGGTTGTTAACGTTAGGATTACAACTAACGTATTTGCTTTTTATGTCTTCCGCTATTAATACGGTGGGTCTTGATATAGTAGAGTCGAGATGTCGGCTTCTAATACATGTTTTTGCGGTGGCAAACATGCCGATGCAAGTGGGCAGATGGCCCGTAAGTGCTATCCTACAAACCAATGCTTCTAAATAAACAAGCGGTGGAGTATCTATCGGTACACAGTGCAAGGACCTTTCATAGTAAATCAAGATGCCGCTTTTAGGGAAAGTCAGCCTATATGGTATGAGCAAACTTATACCAAACACTATGTTTCTTCTTCCAACTACAAAAGAAGAAGTAAAAAAGAAATTATGGGTTTGAACAACACCAATTCAGAAGGCTTTGACGGAATCAGTACAAGAATAATTAAAATGTGTACTGATGAACTAGTGCCTGTATTGATGTATTTAATTAATCTATCATTTTCATCTGGGACGTTTCCGGAAGCATTAAAACAATCTATCGTCAAACCATTGTATAAGTAAGAGAGGTAAAAAAAATGACGTCAACAATTATCGCCCAATTACTCTTATACCTGTTCTATCGAAGGTGTTCGAGAAATGTATGCACCTGAGAATACTTAATTATTGCAACACATACAACATCATTAATAAAGATCAATTCGGTTTCCAAAAAGAAAAGTCGACAACTTTAGCAATATTTACTCTTGTGCAAACAATACTGACAAAATTAAATAAAGGTTATCTAACAAGAGGTCTATTTTTTGACTTGTCCAAGGCGTTTGATTTTGTAGACCACGACCTCTTATTAAATAAACTTGAAACGATTGGAATAAGAGGACCTACACTACAGTGGCTATCATCCTACTTGAGGAATCGGTGTCAGTGCGTCACTGTTAATAAAATCATAAATAGCGAACTGATAACACGTTCTTCTACATTAAAAAATAACACGTGTGGTATCCCTCAGGGAAGTGTGCTAGGTCCACTTATGTTTATACTATACATAAATGACAACCAGAGTGACGGGTCATAAATCTTTCTTTTCTTGCTTTTTCTTTTTTTTTACGTATAAATGTATCCTATTTGCAGATGACATATCAATAATTGTGAAATCAGATAAAAATAAATATAATTCAATACATGACCATGAAAATGAAATTAATAATACTATTGACAACATTTTTAAATGGCTAGAGGAAAATAATCTAAAATTAAATTTAAATAAATCAAATTTCATACATTTTAATAAACCCAAACATGATAAACACAATTTTAACCTCAATATCGAAAAGATTAAAGAAAAAACACATACCAAATTTTTAGGTGTAACGATAGACCAGGGCCTAAACTGGAAATTACATATTGAGTCCCTATGCAAGCGTATCAACAGCTTTGTTTATGCTCTTTATAAAACAAGAAGCGTAACTAACTTGCAAACAGCTATTACCACTTATCACGCGTATGTAGCATTCTACGTTATGGGGTGATGATATGAGGTAATAGTACTGAGAGACAAAGGGCATTTGTAGCGCAAAAAAAATGCATCAGAGCCATATGTGGGATTCCATCGGGCGAGTCCTGTAGAGCATCTTTTTGGAACCTGGGCTTACTCCCGTTGCCAGTACTGTACATTTTTGAAATAAGTAGCTTTGTCAAAAGTCATACTGAGATCTTCCAGAAAGCCAGAGATATAAACTCTAGATTGAAAAGAAATCCGGATAGATTAGTGTTAAGCGTCATTCCGAAATCTGCTAAATTCAAAAAAAGTTGTGTAGCAATGTGTGTTAAAATATATAATAAGATCCCCAATGACATTAAAAACCTCAAAATGAATTTATTTAAATCGAGACTATATAAGTGGCTTATTGAACTAAAAGTGTACGACATTAAAGAATTTATTGACCTTAGGCCTTAATAATTATTGATTTGTTAATATTAATTTTATGAATGTATTTGACCCTCTTTTTAAAATAAATGTAACTTGAAATGTATTTAACATAAACTTAAATTTGCATGCTAATTATAAGCAAAACATGTGTACTTATTTTACTGTACCACCTACAAATACCATGTTTTAAGCAAATAAAGAAATTATTATTATTATTATTATTATTTTTTTTTACTAAATTTTAATTAGCTATTTTGGGTTCACGCACACTAGGTTTCAAGAAAGTCTCTTGCACTAGCATGATGATTTAATAAGCATAATATATTTTGTAAAATTTATAATTTTTTATGAAAAACAAACAAATCATATATCACACACATTGTGGCGGCGCTGCCCTTGCGTGACAACCATAAACAAATTCTATAAAATAAGTCTAAATCACGGCATCTGGGGGCACAGCAGTGCCCCCGCCAAGTCGAGCAAAAAAGCGGCACGGCAATCCTTTTCTCCCCTCATCATTCTCTAAACCATTTCCCATTATCTGGGGTCGGCGCAGTAAATCTTTTTGTTCCATTCCTCTCTATCAGCCGTCATTTCCATACTTACTCCTTTCATTCTCATATCACTCTTCACACAATCGATCCATCTTTTATTCGGCCTTCCTCTGCCCGTGTGTCCCTCCACATTCATATTCAACACTCGTTTTGTGACATGACTTTCATTCCTCCGCATCACATGCCCAAACCATGCCAATCTGCTTCCTCTCACCTTTTCTACCACTGGCGCTACTTTCAGGCTTCCTCTTATATACTCATTCCTTATCTTATCCATCCTTGTCACACCACACATCCATCGTAACATTCTCATTTCATTCGCATGCAGTCTATTTTCATCCTTCTTCTTGACGGCCCAGCATTCACTTCCATACATGACGACAGGTCGGATGATCGATTTGTAAATTTTCCCCTTCAGCCTTATTGGCATTCGGGGATCGCACGTTGTGGCTGTGACCTGTCGCCATTTCATCCACCCTGCGTTAATCCTATGCTGCACAGCTCTATCTATTCCGCCGTCGCCTTGAATGAGGGAACCGAGGTACTTGACATCTGAGCAGATAGGCAGTATAGCGCCATCCAACGACATGGGTACAGGACTGGAAAGACCGCCGAAATCACAGCACAGATATTCGGTTTTGGATCTGCTGATCTTCAAGCCAACACTTTCCAGCCTCCGTTGCCACCCCGTCAGCCTGTTTTGTACCTCGATGCCTTCTTCCTCGACAAGCACGATGTCTTTGGCAAAGAGCATGCACCAGGGTGCCTCATCCTGCAGGTCCAACGTCAAAGCGTCCATAATCAGTAGGAAGAGGTAAGGGCTCAATGCCGACCCTTGGTGCAGCCCTACCGCCACATCGATACTGCCCGTAGTTCCCGCGGCAGATCGTACACATGTACGGGATGCTCTGTACATAGCACGGACTAACCTCACATACTTCCCAGGCATACCTTTCATCTTTAACGCCCACCACAAAACCTCACGGGGAACCCGATCATACGCCTTTTCAAGGTCGACAAAAACCATGTGCAGATCTTTATGCACGCGCTTGTACTTTCGCACAATTGGCGTAATGCGAAAATGGCATCTGTCGTACCTCGACCGGGCATGAATCCGAACTGGTTTTGTGTTATCTCACACTCTTCTCTCATTCTTCTCTCTATTATTCTTTCCCAGACTTTCATCGTATGTGACATGAGTTTTATTCCCCGGTAACTGCTGCAGTTTTGGACGTCTCCTTTGTTTTTAAAAATGGGGACCAGTATACTACTGCACCATTCCTCAGGTATTTGTTCTTCCTGCAACAATTTACCGAAAAATAAACTCAACCACTTCCATCCATCCGCCCTCAGCAACTTCCACACTTCTACTGGTATTCCATCTGGGCCGACCGCCTTCCCATTCTTCATATTCCTAACAGCCATTTTTACTTCTTCCACACTAATTTCTCTCACTAAGCCCATATTCACTGGTGGGTTTTCAAGCATACCATTCCATTCATTCTCCTCATTCATCAATTTCTCAAAATACTCCTTCCATCGCTTCTTTATACTTTCATCGTCAGTCAAAATCCTTCCAGAATCATCTTTTATACATTTTACATGTGAAACATCTCTTCCATTCCTTTCTCTCGCTCTTGCAATTTGAAAAAGTCGTTATTGACCTTCGGGGCTTTCAAGGGACCGATATAATTTATCTTGCGCCTCTGCCCTACAAATAGCAACTTCCTTCTTCGCTCTCTTCTTACATTCTTTATACGCCCCTCTCTTACTTTCTTTTATGGATTCATTCTGGTCTTCTACGCTCTGCCATTCTTTAAAGGCATTTTTCTTTTCTCTCAAAACTTCTCTAATACTTTCACTCCACCACCACCCATCCTTATCTATCATACGCTTCCCTTTTGTTTCTCCTAACACCTTCCTTGCCACACTTCGGATACAATCAGCCATTTCCTTCCAGCACTCATTCACACTCATTCCTTCCATATCACCCATCTCTATCATCTTGTTTACAACTAACTCTCTAAATTCACTTGCATACCCCTCCTTATGCAACGAATGCCACTTTATTTTGGGTGGGGGACGATCCTTATGTTTGTTGAGGCGAACAGTTAAGCAGATGTCAGCCAGCAGAATTCGGTGCTGGGATACTAAGTCTTCACCTGGAAGCACTTTGCAGTTTTTTACACTCTTGATTTGGTTCCGTCTTATCAGAAGATAGTCGATCTGTGTCGCGTGGTGGCCACTTTTATAAGTAACAAGATGCTGATCTCGTTTTTGGAACCACGTGTTTACTACAGCCAGGTCGAAAGCACATGCTGCTTGCAGAAGAACTTCCCCCTCACGGTTCCGCATTCCGTACCCCCATCCACCGTGTACTCTTTCATACCCGTCATTCACTCTCCCTACATGTCCATTAAAATCTCCTCCCATATAAACATCCTCACGCTCAGGTATTCCCATCATCATACAATCAAATTCCTCCCAAAACTTCTCTTTCACACTCTCTTCACAGCCTGTTTGCGGAGCATACACACTTCTTCTTCTTCTTCTTCTTTTAAAAAACGTTACCCCCACACTAGGATTTTCTCCTGTATCGTGGAGGCAGTTTACAAACATAAATTGCACAAGGACAAACATCCAGACCCGGAACAATTATTTGTAGGCCATACAAATACTTGTTCCGTGCGGGATTCGAACCCGCAACCCCAAGCGCTGGAACTCATTGCTAAGCCACTGCGCCACGGAGCCGTCCAACATTCACTACCACATTCACTTACAACATTCACTACTTTGTTTTCAATCATTAATTTAACAACTATCATTCTGTCATTTACTCTTTTCACATCTGTCACTCGTTCTTTCATTCCACTATCTAACACAACTCCTACTCCAATTTGCTTCCCATCACTTCCACAATAATAAAACTTGTATCCCTCCCCAATCTCTCTTGTTTTATTGCCCTTCCATTTTGTTTTCTGCAAACAGGCAAGATTCACTCTTCGTCGTTTCAAAACATCTGCTAACTCTCTTCCTCTTCCAGTCATCGTACCTATATTCCAGCTTGCAAACCTCACTCTGACATTCTTCTCTCTCCGGGCTCGCCTCTTACGTCGCACCCGCTCCGTAAGGTGCGGCAACCCTTGCCCACTTCCCACAGGAGCCGGGTGCTGCCCCTGCGCGTCGCCTGCGGGGTACGCCCTAGCCCTGTCATATATCCCACAACTCGTACTATTCATTTACTGCATGGGATTTGGCAGAAGTTTTACAGTCGGCCGCCTGCCTGACACCAACCCTCTTTGGGTATGCTATTGTTGGTAGAGGAAGCTACCATTTTGGGAAAAGGAAAAAGAAGTTTGGTGGTAGGAGCATAGGTGTAAGGATACTGTTATCTCGGCAGGAAAGGTATGAGAATAACAGTAGCTCGGGGAGCCGGGGTCGCGTACCCGTATTCCATAACAGGATCACCGGAAAGGTAGATCAGCATGGAAACCCCCTGACTATATATAATCCTTTTCTCCCCTATAACATTATATACCCTTTAACTTCATTGTGGATAAAACTAGAAGCCTGAATTAGGCATTGTTTAATCTCGTAATATTTCAAATTTCATCAAATTTTAACTAGTAGTTTAAGAATTATAACTAGTCAAAGTTTCTTAATTTTGTCACTCACTGACTGACCGATCATCAAAACTCTAAAGCACTTCTAGCAGACATATAAGCTTCAAATTATGAATAAAACTATTGTATAGTATACAAATCAATGAAAAATTAAAATATTTTGCAATTTCGGTCCAGCTTTCGAGATACACCAACTGCATAAATAACTTTGTAATCCCATATAAATATATAGGATTACAAAGTTACATTTACAGTGAATGAATCAGTGTACTTATATATGTATAATAGAATAATAGGTGTAGATAGGTACCTAGATATAACTATCTACAAAAAGAAATGAGATGCCATCAAAAACATAACTTGTAAAAAACCAAGTCTCGCAACTCAGTTCTTCTACCGTAAAAAGTTGTGAGATCCATGTAATACCAAGTCGCTTAATTTATTCAGTCCCTACTTAAGGGTCCTTCTGTCTTAAGTTATTACGTAATTAGCTAACCTAACAACATCTTATAGTGACTCTATGAATATTAAAAATCTTTTTTGTTTTAAATAGATTGACTTGGCAATCGCACTAAACATTTTAATTTAATGTAATATGTATGACTGGATGTCCAGGAAGAGAAGTGCTTTGCGTACTGCGAACTGTGTGAATCGCACATCAGGCATAGAGCACTCCATACCGCGGGATAGTCGGCGGTGTGTTCCCCCCGTAAAAGAGAAAGCCTTTCTCTTTTGCGGCATAGACCAGTGAATCATCCTCCCTGTGCTGGGATGGTAGTGATAGCTTACAGAAATTCCTTTGGACAGCCTTGGCGATAAACCAGAATGCAAGGTTCCCGAAGGAAGGCGAACTAAGACGTCAATTTGTTCGAGTTACTTTGAACAGTTTTATTGAAGTAGGAATGTTTGCTCATTTTAATGTCCGTCTCCGATAGCGGTCTTACTGTTTCTAGTTTTAGATTATTTTTCATATTATTATAGTTTTTATATGTATTATATACATATAAAATTTTATCGTATCGCTTCTAATCTTGAAGAAAATTTAATTGTTATAAAATTTTGCCATTCACATTACCTTAAATCCAATGTTTTACTTATAATAGTAATAAAATTATTCTTATAATCGTCTTTAGAAATGTTCTACGTAGGTCGAGTTACTACGTCATTCGTAAGGGAAATTTTTTCGTACCGAAAAGTCTTTACAATGTCAATATTCTAACACATTTTTTTATATAATACTTATGAGCTCAATTAAGAATAAACAGTGAGTTATAATACAATAGGCGACCATCTCAGTCCTCAAAGATTCTCCGTCTCCGTCATTCTCCTATTGCTCTTGCAAAGAATTCATGCTTACCTAAAACGAGAGTGGATAGCAAAGGAAAGTGTTTGCTGGTAAGCTTTTGAAACTTGAAGAAGTCCGTTCCCTGAAATTCCTGAACCTTGTGTCGCTAATAAAGATCTGGTTGTGCTAATTTAAAAAAATATTTTGATTCCTCATTTTGTGAGTTTAAAAAAATTGCATTTATGACACCAACAACTTAGGATTCACTTGACATGGATGATCATTTCGCCACTCTTTCTCATTCTTCTGATCTTTTGCAGCAATAATTTAAAAAATCTATTACAAAAGTATACTATCCCTGCAACATGTCAATAATCAGAAGATAGAACTCTATCAATTCATATACCTAGCATATAGCTGACCAGGAGTATTTCATAGGTTCGCAGTTTTTGTCAAAATTATACTTTTTCTGAAAGACTCACTTGTCAATTTTTATGTAATTGCCGATAATTCTACTTAACATATATATATTCTTAAAAACTACAATCAGCAGTAAGAAAATCATAAAACATAATCTAACTTGTTTTCATATAAAGTAAGTACATTTGTGTTCAAACCGTACACAAAACGATATGCTAATATTCGCATAATTGCGAATAATGAGAACTCGCTGGGCAGTCACTGGCAATATACAATTTGAATAACATGCATTGTTCTGACGGCTGTAGCGTTGTGCCGAATAGATTTACATAAAAAGCACTGTGGACAACAAAGAACATATTTTCCTACGAACATAGTCAATTCCAAATTACTTTTGTCTATTATAATTTACTTTTTAGTAGAATTAAAAAAAAGAGTGGGTTCTAAATACAACTGTATGTTTTAGTGTTTTTCTTTGTAAATGTGTAAGGTTATGTTATGGGCAATTGAGGATTCTTTTTTATTAAATAAGCTACATATTATACTTAAGCGTTAGACGTATGTAAAATTGAAGAAAATTTAAAAAGAAATCCTAAGAATGAAAAATAGGTGATGAAATTTTTAATGTAACTATTTAGACGACTTTAATCTTGAGTTGAGACATTTCTAATCTCACTTAAAAGAAAAAAATATCCTTTTAAAGCAAAAGTAGATTTAAAAGAAGTAAAAAATTTCACATTTCCACACACAGATTCTGAAGTCGGAGATCTTCTACTCAATACATCATAGCACCAAATTCTGAAGCTGATATGTGGAAATTATTTTACTATTTTAGTCTTTCAGTTATTGCTTCATGTACACCTACGAGTATCTATCAAAATATAATTTAAAATGGGAAAAAAAATAAAAGTACACATAAATTTTTTCAGTAAAATATTTGAAAAATAATGTTGAACCAACTACATAGTTCAACATTGACAATTTGTTACATGAAAACCAATATGGCTTTATAAAAGGCAGATCGATGTGACGCTGATTCTTCATTGATCCAACATATCTTCGACGCATGCATGCGATTTATTAAAAGCATTCAATTGTGTTTACGACGCTACCTTACTTCTGAAATTAAACCACTACGGTATTGAGGATATGGCTTAGCGAGCGAACTTAGATTACTCAGGATTCTAGGATTAAGTTATTAAATTATTGTTTTGTCATCGGTGCTTGATACGAGTGCAAAATTACATTAATAGATAGTTAGATAAATACATGCGAACCTAATAATAACGTTAATAAATAATTGTTTCCGTTACTGAATTATTATTCACATTATACATTACAATGTATTCTATCGTTGATATATCAAACAACGTTAAAGTATGAGAAACAACAAATAAGTTAGTTAGTACTATAAAATAAAGCAATAAAATCAAGTTATTTTCCAACAATATTATACTATGTTCGTGTAAACAAATCATAAAATGAGTTCTCTGTTGTTGCAATTAACAGATAACTTAAATATAATACAATTGCAAATCAAAATAGTTAATGTGTAGAAGTACAAAAATACCATACTCAAATAAGTTTAGTAGACAACGTCAATGCTTGTGTCATGGGCGGCCATAAAACATGTGAACGGCAACGATGATATTATGCTCTCGCTTTCATTTAATCTCCTAACATATAAAATTAGTAAAAGTTTTCTATTTTCTCTGTCAACTACTTCGGGCCGGCTGTTCACCACAGGCCAGCATTCACTGTAACCATCCACGGCTACTTAACACCTTAGCCACGATCAGGCGGTAACCCGTAAAGAGAGGGATCACGCAGTTCACCTGGTGGCACATGGATGGTATGGCCCTTCTCGATTAACATTGAATACCTGTTTAACAGTTAAATTTGTCTGTGGTTCTCATTACTTACACGAAACAGTTGGAATATATAATAATACCCCAAATAAAATATACTATATAGAAATATACTATATATTTTTTTCTATATACACAAATAGAATATATAGAAAAAATACCACAGAATAGAAGTATTCTGTAGTATTTTTTTTTGTACAAACATGGGGCGAATACAGAATGTAAGTACTTTAGTTTTATCTTGATCTTTATGATATTTTAATAAAATTTATTATTGAATGAAACTTCTTTTACAGATTTTATCGCATTTAATTGTACTTATTGTTAATTCCCGGCGTTCCATGGTCAACGTGAATATGGTCTTTCATATATAGGGCACACAAAAAGATCTATAAAAACCTGCGTAAAAGAACGTACAGCTGACGTGAAACACCAACGCTTCGGGAAGTCTGCAGTTTGTGATCATATACTAGACGGCCCCCGCCAATAATTAATTTATTTAATTTAACCCTTTCGCTGTCCCGTGCACTACATATAGGTGATTGCTATTGTCTTACTATTGTGTCTGCAAACCGGACAGTGAAAGTGTTAAAAGTGTAGTGGCGGTGTAAGAATATTCACTACACCATATCGTCCCGAGGATGTAGTAAGAGGCGTCAGAGTGAAAATAAAGCAGGAGATAGGCAGAAGCATCTTCCTGATAACAACTCAAAACATTAAAAAAAACATGCGTGAGTGTCGTGGAACAGTCGGTTGGAACGAAGTGCCTTTGTAGTATATTATTATTGATAAGCGTATTATATTATTGAACAACAAATACAAATAAATGAATTACTAGCGTTTATTAAAATGAAGCTTTATTAAAATGAAGCGTTTATTAAATTGATGCTAATTTTGAAGACATATTTAACAAATTTAAAACAATTCTTAACATGGGCTCTTAAACAGCTTAAAACAGTCAATTAAAAAAAAAAAGAATTTATTAACATTCTACTCGTTGTTGTCGACTCTCCTTGCTTTCGAAACAAAGAGCACGGTTTGCTTCGTTATTCTTGATGTGACAACGCAATGGTGTGGAATATTTTACTAGCATCTGTCTTTTTTGTATCATAAGGGTTACAACGAGCACACAGTCCATCTGATGGTAAGTGGGTGCTGTGGCCCATAGACATGTACATTTATCTTCAATTCAGAATTAAAATTCAGATGCGTTGTTAACCGTGCGGATTACCTCGTTTCCAGTAAAAGGGGGCTCTGGTTTTCTACACTCACCATACGAAACACAGCAATGTTAAGCTGCTATTTGATGCTGGTATTCTGTGAGAGCGTGGTCCTACCTCTGTCGAGCCGACCCATTCGTGCTACAACCATAATATATCTGGAACGTGGCTCTGCCACGTTTACCCACGTCCTACCAGGTCTTTGTCTTAAAACCAATAGCAGCTAGGCTTTTAAAATAAAACTAATTTTACGGATTTTATCGCGTATATTAACTTATTTTACATTCCCGACGTTTCAAGCACTTTACAGCACCCATGGTCACGGGGGGGGACTGAGGTGTATGAAACGTCGGGAATGTGAAATAAGTTAATATACGCGATAAAATCCGTAAAATTAGTTTTATTTATATGTGTAGTGTTCGCATAAATATAAGAAAGCTAGGCTTTTGTTAAGTTAAATGTCAGTGCGTTTTACCATCTTCAGCTGCGTGACAACTTACCATCAGGTAGGATAGTAGTTAATCGGTCGCGGTTAAAAAAAGTTATGAAGCGCATCAGAGAATAGTCGTTGCGTTGCTGTCTAATAGAATGCAGAAGGATCTTTTTTAAATTCCTAGGTTATAAAATGCTACAAAGTGGTCGCGCGTCACACAAAATCAGGTAAAAATTAAAATTATTTATGTATATGAGAATTACATTGTATGTTTTTGTTTTACTTTTGAATATAAGTAACGCAATATCTTCGTTAATTATTTAAGGTGGTTACCATTTTTAAAGAGGTTAAGAGGTGTTATGATATAAATTTAAAGACAAAATTATACTCCTAATGGTCAAATAAATAATATTTAAAAAGAAACAAAAAAAACACGTTTTTGTATCTACAAAAACGTGTTTTTTTTTGAGTGATTAACATAAAAATAATTTTGTTGTAAAAAAGCTTAGGATGGTTTTTCAGATATTTATTATGACGGTAATTTTACAAGTATCCACAAAAATAAGTACAACAAATGACATAAAGCACCCCACGCTTTTTTTTGTAATAAAATTAATTTTGTATGTTATTCACTATTATAATATTTTAAACTTATTGTAAACTATTTTCTACTGTTTAGTTCGGTTATTTACAAAAACATGTTTTTTAAGTTTTTTAAACTATTATTTATTTTCTATTTCATTAGTGCGGCTAACTAAAAAAACGAGTTTTTTTGGAACGAAGTTCTTTACGCGGCTTACATTAGATTGAATTGGCAGAAATCGCAGTTCTTTTATGAATTATTCGCAAATCCTGAGAATCCTGGCAAGGATAATGTGACAAAATATTTCAACTATTGCATCATCCTTAGTACTTGATAAGTGTGCGCGGTTTCAAATTAATCCGATTTTTAAAGGGGATGAAAATCACGTTTAAAAATTCCGTTACATACATACATACCAAGCTAATAAAAGCCTGTTAAACCACCGAATTCAGTAGCTCATATGTTTTTTTTTATAGAATATGTGACAAACGAGCGCACAGTCCACCTGATGGTAAGTGGTTGCTGTGGCCCATAGACATCTACATTTATCCTCGTTTGCGAATCAAAATACAGATGCGTTGTCACCCGTGAGGACTAAGATGGAATGCCTCTTTTCCAGTAAAAAGGGTCTCCGGTTCTCTACACTCACCATACGAAACACAGCAGTGTTAAGCTGCTATTTGACGATGGTATTCTGTGAGTGCGTGGTCCTTCCCCGGTCGAGCCGACCCATTCGTGCTACAACTATACTACTAATATAGCTGCAGCATGGCTCTACCACGTATAAATTATTAAAATGTAAATATATATATATATATATATATATATATATATATAACATGTAAAAATTATTTAATTCTTTTAGTTATTTTAAGTTGTTTGGAAAATAAAATTTTGTTGTCAGAGTATCATAAAAGTCAACACTATACCTAATGGCATTTCTGCGACCAATTTCACACAAGGAGGTCTGGAGTAGGAGTAGTATAGTAGTAGAAGGGCTATGTACTTATTTAGCGTTTTTTAACATTAAATGAAGTTTTTTATGTATTTCACACAGAATATATAGGCAAGTCATTATTTTACACAGCAGCCCTTACTAGTTTAACTCACACAATTTACGCGAGGCCAAAATGGAAATTGCGGTATGGTCGCCAATAACGCTTGAGTGCTTTTCAATTTCCCGCCTGAATGTACTACTAGCTTAAAAACTGGACGTGCAACGTTCAGTATATTATAGTACTAGCTATTCATCGCGACTTTGCCCGCGTGGAATTAATTGCGATTGGATTGCATGGGTTTTAATTTTTTGCGCGGAACCCTAATTGTTTTCTTAAAATAAAAGTAGCCTATGTTACTAGTTATAACATCAACTATATGACAGTGAAAGTCTCATCCATATCGGTTGACAGGTTTTTACGTGATGCGGAACTAGGTTCACACAGACGTCGTGTTAGAGTTTTATTATAAATCTAGCTGACCCGGCGAACTTCGTACCGCCTAACAGTCGATTTTTTTATTTTTTTTTATACTTATTCTGCTATTCGGGACACCGGGTCAGCTAGTAAGATACAAAAAGAAAAAAGAAAGTTGATAAGTCAACAATTACATTATGTCAAAATATAAGAATTACATTTATTATACTTTCCCGGAACCCCTCCACTAACACTTAAACTTTATGATATGGTATTAAAGTTCAAATTGACTTTTAAGTATTATTACAAATCTTTTGTATGGGAAAATAGAAAAGTGTTTTTTTAAAATTGTGTGTGCAAAGGCCTACTTGTGCATATGGTCTCACAATAAAACTGTGCCCGGTCTGGGAGTTTCCCGTTAATTGACGTCCATATAATGTATTATGGACACAAGGAAAATGCGCAAAGGGCCGCTGCCTGAGGATATCAGGTGCAAGTCTGGAGCTGACGTGACAGCATGCGAGACGCCAGCCAAGACCAAGGCACGGAGCACAACCACCTAGCAATCTCCCGCATACATCATCCCCACCAGATGGCTTGGTGTCGGCAGGGTCCTCTCGGACTCCGCAAGCGGCACCTGCCGCTGGTGAAGTGCGCCGCATGCGATGGATATCGCAAATGAATGAGAACGCATTGCGGGAATATTTTAGGGCGAAAGGGGTTGAAGCTGGAGGTTTTGCGTACCGAACTAGGATGCATGCTTTTTTGCTAAACTGGAGCCATCTATTACCGTCACCGAGCAAAACCTAGTAGACCGAGTTTGGTACATCATGCGCTCAAAACTATTTGATGACCGAACTCGAACGGCTACACCGTGAGGCTATTTCCTCATCGAATGAACCGACTACGTCTGGGGATGCGGCTCCGCAAGCTATTGCTGTAGATGCTGCCGTAGATATATTTAAGTGTTTTTGATATGCGAAGACTATTGCAAAAGTGACATAAACTGTTTATAGTCATTGTGATATAATAAACTTTGCAGTTAATTATGGATTTAAAGTGAAAATAACCATAAACATTTTTTGTGCAGTGACATATTAGTGAGTCAGTGACTGGCCGGTATTGTTTACTATAACGCGTAAGCGACAAGCTCCGCGCGGCGCTTAAGCTCTTTTGGACGGGAAGTTTTGTTGGTTTAGTTAACGTTAGCTGTTGATGTTGTTTACATTGTTTTGCGTGCCTGCCGTTTTAAATAACCTACCTCTCGTTTAAATAAATACAAAATAGTTGAACTATGGATTGCAAAAAATGTTTCGTTGTTGTAAAGGAGGAGGACGTTTTTGGTACCTAAGCACATTAAAAATAAGTATATAGACTGATAATGACCGGGGTCTTTTTAATTATTGCAAAGTCATAAATGTTTTCGATAAAGTTAAATTTAATACCTATAATGACTGAAGTAAATAATTCAGAATACCTAGTTCTTAGAAAACGACCTGTAAATCTACGAAATATAGCTTATTAATCCAACATGTATGAACTTCCGAAAACTAAAAATTTCTATGGAGCAAGAAAGTTGGCCCATCTTGTACCTACTTTTATTAATGCCTTGCCACTAGAATTACAAAACACATGGTAAATCAAAACTGTTTAAAACTAAACTTAAATCATATTTGATAAATCAACCATACTTATTGTAGTAAGCACTTCATACTGGAATATTGTGGTTTAATATTAATACATCTTTGTTTTTATAAGACGACTCTCTAGCGTAGATAAACCCCTAGAGGTTTATATGCGAGTATTGTACTGGATAATGTAACATAATTATGCTTAATAAATTTAAAAAAATCAAATTGCTTTGGAGCCAGCAATAGACCTACACTTTAGGTTGTTTCTACTTTATTTGAACGTTCTATACGTAAGAAATTATTTAGTTAAACTTAACATTTTCAGTGTCACTTAATATATTCTATCAGAATGCTAGAGGTCTGCGGACGGAAGTTAAACAATTTTATAGAAATATTCTAAACTCAGATTATGATAATAATATATGCATAAGCGAAACTTGGTTGTTACCAGGAATCTATGATGCTGAGTTAATTGACTCTCGGTATAACGTGTACCGTAACGATCGTGACTATGATAATTTAACTGTTAATAAAGGTGGTGGGACCATGATTGCTGTTCGCCGCGGGATAAATGTGAGGGACTACGCAAATTACCTTTTATATATGATGCTGACGTAACATGTGTTAATATTTTATTGAATCGGGCACCGATGACATCATTGTTGAGACTATTTCGTTGCTACTTCCCCCAAAATAATTATCAAGCTGCAGCGCAATTATCGTTTTATGAATATTTATCTGATATTAAAATTGACTATCCTAATGATAACCATTTAAATCTAAACGATCAATATCGTTTAGATTTAAATGGTTGCTCTTGATAACTTTTATAAATTTGTGCGTGATGTGATAAATAGGTTTGTCCCTCTTAAAGTCGTTAAAAATAATAATAAATATCCAGTCTGGTTTAATAAGCGTTTTATTAAACTCGTAAATAGAAAACTTAAACTTCATAAAAAATGGAAAAATTATGGTAGACAGTTTGATTATGATAACTTTTCGAATGCACGGCGTGATGTTAAAAAATATGAAGTTTTGTGTTATGAACCATTTATTAATTACGCGGAGAGAAATATTCGAGTTGACTCCAAGTACTTTTGGTCGTTCATTAAATCAAAGCAAAAAAGCTGTGATACCTGATACTCTATACTTTGGTGATATATATGCATCGGATGGCCAGACAATTGCTGATATATTTAATTCCTTCTTCCATTCTGTATTTGAGCTACCTGGCAAGAACGTTATGAACTGCGAAATTAGTAGTATAATTAATTCTGTTTATATTGATAACGTTAAAGTCGAAAAATATTTGAAAAATTTTCATATCAACAAAGGTATTGGCCTTGATGGTATTCATCCAATCTTCCTCAGACAATGCAGTAAGCATTTAACAGCTCCTGTTTCATTACTCTTTAATATTTCTTTGAGGCAAGGTGTGATGCCCTTGCTTTGGAAACAATCCATTGTTGTTCCCATATTTAAGAGTGGAGACAAGCACAATATAGCTAACTATCGTGGTATATCCAAACTATCTGTTATACCCAAGCTATTTGAAAAAAATATATACGATTCTCTATTTCCTGTAATCAAACCGCAAAAAGTTTCAAGTCAGCACGGTTTCATCCCTGGTAAATCCACAGAAACTAACTGATGCGAGTTTCAGGACGAAACATTGGAGGCCATGGAAAGAAGCTGTCAGGTTGACGTCGTGTATATCGATTTTTCAAAAGCGTTCGATAAAATTTCACACAATCTACTGACTACTAAACTTCGTTATACATGGTAACTTCTTGAGATGGCTATCCTCATATCTGCGTGATAGGTCTCAAGCAGTAGCTGTGAAGGGCTATATCTCGAGTTTTTTCCCGATCACTTCTGGTGTGCCTCAGGGTTCTCATCTCGGTCCTCTTCTTTTTAATATATTTATAAACGGTGTCATGCGTAGCATTCAACATTCAAAAGCATTACTATACGCTGATGATACTAAAATATTTACCTTCGTTTAGAATTTCGACCACGCTTTACTATTTCAAAAAGATTTAAACAATTTTTATGAATATTGTTCGGCAAATAACCTAAAATTAAATATTGATAAATGTTATACTATAACTTATTCCCGAAAAAAACAACCGATTGTTTACAATTATAAATTAAATAACATTTTGATTAAAAGAGTGACCGAAGTGAGGGACCTGGGGGTATATCTCGATAGTAAACTAGACTTTGCGTCTCACATTGACAAGGCTACTGCCAAGGCTTATAGAATGTTAGGTTGTGGCTTCCGACAATGCAAAGACTTCAAAAACATAAACAGGTATGTTATGCTGTATAATTCTTTAGTAAGAACTCATCTTGAATAAACATCTACGGTGTGGAACCCTTTTTACGCTACTTATGTGGAACAACTAGAAAGGATTCAAAATAAGTTTCTGAAAAGACTTTGTTACAAATTTAAGGATCATTCTGCGCTACATCATTCATTAGAATTACGGCGTGAAGATAGAGATCAGATGTTTTTGTTTAAACTTTTACGTAACTATATAGATTCCCCCTTCCTTCTAAGCCGTATTTCATTTAGGTGCCCTAGGTTGAGTGCTCGCTCCAACGCAGTTTTTTCTACTCCTTTTTGCAGAACTAAGTATTAGAAAAACCGGTTTCTGGTTCGTGCTTGTAACACACATAATGAGCGTTATAACCATATTTAACTGCAAATTAAACGGTTATATTACATCTACCTAGGTGGATTGAAAAGTACTCGGCTTAACACAGATCCATTTAATTTTAAAAATCAAATCTACCCACATTATTTAGTTCAGTTCAGACTAGTTCATTGTGTGAAGTTCGAAACGTGTGCGATAATTAGTTGTGATTTTATAAATTTATTAACAAAGTAATCGGACATAATTTCCGCGAATGGAGCAAATCGAGCAGCGTGCCGTCATTAAGTACCTCCATAAGAAGGGGCTATCATCAAAAGCCATCCATGATGACATGGTCAGTACATTAGGCGATTGTGCTCTGTCATATTCATCCGTCAAAAAATGGATAGCAGAATTTAAGCGTGGTAGAGAGAGTGTGAAAGATGAACCCCGCTCTGGAAGGCCTTTGACGTCAACTACTGACGAAAATATTAAAAAAGTACTTGATTTAATAATGAGAGACCGCAGATTAAAAATTAGAAAGATAGCCGAGATTATAGGCATCTCTTATGAACGAACTCAAAACATCATTGTCAACGAGTTGAGTTTCCACAAGGTGTCTGCGAGGTGGGTTCCGCGACTGCTTTCAGTTGAACAAAAAAGGACGCGATTGACTATTTCACGCGACTGTTTGGAGTTATTTGAAGCCGATGCAGATGATTTTTTGAATCGTTTTATTACTATAGACGAAACATGGGTTCATTACTGTACACCGAAAACAAAACAACAATCAAAACAGTGGATAAGACCTGGTTCACCACCCCCTAAAAAGGCTAAGTCGATTTTGTCGGCAAATAAGGTGATGGCTTCAGTACTCTGGGACTCGAAAGGTGTGATTATGATTGATTATCTTGAAAGGGGTCAGACTATAAACTCTGATTATTACTGCACCTTACTACGTCGTTTACGAGAGGAAATAAAAGAAAAACGTCGAGGAATGCTCAGAAGAAAAGTCCTGTTTCATCAAGATAACGCCCGTGTTCACACGTCAGTACAGTCAATGGCTGAAATTCACAACTGTGGCTTTGAACTGTTACCGCATCCGCCGTATTCACCTGATCTGGCACCATCAGACTTTTTTCTGTTCCCTAACTTAAAAAGGCACTTGGGAGGTCAAAGATTTTCGACAAACGACGAGGTCAAAGCAGCTGTAGACGCATATTTGACTCTAAGGAAGAATCATTTTTTTTCAACGGTCTCAATGCTTGGAAGGGGAGGTGGCAAAAGTGTATTGAACTTGATGGTGATTATGTAGAAAAATAAAAATATAACTGATTTAGTATGTGTTTATTTTCTTGGTTAGCCCGAGTACTTTTCAATCCACCCTCGTATTAAGCAAGTTGATCACGCTTAGGTGGTGTGTGTACTTCTTGTCCTCTATCTGATTATAAAATTACCTTTACTAATATTGCTATTAGGTATGCAGGAAGTATACCTTTCAAAAATCTTAAAACTCAAATATGTACTTTATTTAATTATGTTTAAAGTTTTCGCAATGCAATTCTCAACGTTGGAAACTGTTCTGGCTAATGTATTGTCAACTAACTAAAATGTTGTCTACCGTTACTAAATGGAAAGGTTCAATCTCTCTAATAAATTTATATGTTTGAAAAAATATTCATTAGTTTTTTTGATTAGATGATTTAAATTTCATATCTTAAATGGCCCACCCCTTACTTGCCAAATTTTTTACTAGTTTAAGTTTTAATGCTGATTGTACGTGGTAAGGCCATGCTGCAGCTATATTAATAGTATAGTTGTAGCACGAATGGGTCGGCTCCACCGGGGAAGGACCACGCTCTCACAGAATACCAGCGTAAAATCGTACCATACCATGCGTAAGCACGTATGGTAAGTGTAGAGAACCGGAGACCCATTTTACTGAAAAAGAGGCATTCGATCTTAGTCCTCACGGCTCGCAAACGAATATAGATATCGATGTCTAAGGGCCACAGCAACCACTTAACATGAGGTGGACTGTGTGCTCGTTAGTCACTCTTATTCTTTTAAAAAAAATATTTCTTTCTGAGGAACGTGATTATATACTTTATATTCTATAACACGTTGATTTAAAAAAGACATTTTTATGTTATGCTTCCGTCAAATTTATTATGTTTGGTCAACCGAATAAAAGCTGTATTATTAAAACAATTTGATTCTTTATTGGGCTACAATATTTCTTTACCTGTTCAAAATTTTAGTGAACTAGGTAGTTTAAGTCACTAGCATCAGAGAAACTGGTGTGCAATTTCACGCTCCGTAGCACCGCAAACGTTTCGGCCTACCGCATGTTTTTGCAATGTTGTTATTGTAACTTCTTTGACTGGCTCGTTAGTCTAGAGGTTGTCAACACGATTGCTGATCATGAGGTCCCAGGTTGGAGTATCGGGTCGGGCCAAAAATCTGTTAGGTATTGCATGCCTTAAGCGCAATGTGCGCAGGTACGTTCTGCTAGGGCCTAAAAATTAAGATTCCAACGTTTTATCGCATGAAATTGACATAAAGATATCAGAAAATTAGATGTATAGTTATAAGGTTTTTAGTGAAGACTTGTGTGTATTTAAACTACTTAAAAAATTAAGTATAACCATGTTATACGTAATTTTTTTAATGCGCTTAAGGCATGCACAATTGGATTTACCCATATATTTAGTTATTCTGTCAAGAAATTCTCAGTAGATGCCTGGAGTCAAGAAGTTATTAGTGTTTCACCGCCGCACCTCGGAGAGCATGTAAAGTCGTTGGGTCTGCGCCCGAGCATCTCTCCGGTCGTGTCGGATTACAGTCCTATCGGACTATGATAGTGAGGGAATGTAGTGTGCATCTGTGTGTGTTTGCGCTTATACTCAGAAACTATAATCCTGTTTTTCGCAAATAGCTAGTTTCCGTTGAGATTGGCCGCTGTGTCAGAAATTCGGTCTGGAGGACATTATCATTATAACTACAGTTCGTCCTGCATAAATGTGAGAAACCGTTTGTTTTTCATATGCAATAGGAGCAGAGGCAAAGGCGCGAGACGGCTGCAATTACAATTACCAATCCCCTTCTCGTAGGTGGCTAGTATAGCAAATAATTTTAGAAATCTCGAGTGTCATAAAAGGAGATTTAGTAAAAAGCGAATGATCTAATGTTTTCTTACATACGAGTATTTATCATTTAGTGAAGGAATAAGATGATACTCTACATATATCATCCCTTGTGTGAAGTGAGACGTGTTAAAAAGATATAATAAAAAAAATATGTCAACTGGAGCAAATAGCCACCATATACACCTAATAAGTCTAAATATAACGCCTATTTTATTTTTCGAATTTTACTAAGCTGTAATGAAATGAATATATTATTTATTATTATTAATAAGTTATTTATAAACTCAGCTCCATATATGTTAGTATAGGTAATTTTTTATTAGGTACAGGTTTTGATGGTAAAAACTGAACTTAAGAACAATGCAAAACTATTGATACTAAAACAAAATCTCTGGCTTGTCAGCTAATGGTACTCATAAATCCTCATAAATAAACCTTGCAAGTAGGTTGAATCATAGTATCCACTCTGTTGCTTATTGTGCGAAATGCGTAGGACTCTGTTTTCTGTTGTAATTAAATACAATAAAAAAAGTATTTTTGTTCTAACAAAAATATTAAAAATTGCAAAAAACGTTTTTTTTAAATATAATATAGTATTTTTTATTTCTCGCTTAAGTTTAAAACGTCAAATCATTACTTTTCAGTCCACGGCCATTGAGCTCGACTCTTTGGCTTTTGTTTCGCAACGTACGCTGGGATTCAATTAATTTTATGAATATATACAAAGGATTTTTTGTGAGTTTTGAACTTCACATTGCCTCAACAATGCAACAAAAACTGTCTTTGTTAATGTAAACTTAGTAATAGTAGTATATTTCTATATAAAATTAATTAACAAGGTTAAAAGGAAAAAAAGTAAAGTTGCAGCCTATTTGCGTTTCACTGCTGGGCACAGGCCTCTTATTTTAGAGAGGGTTTTAGGGCATGGAAATGTCCGCCGCGCAGCCCCAGTGCGTGTTGGCGAACTTCTCATGTCTTTGAAATATTTTTTATCTTATTTCTCAGACATGCAGGTTTCCTCACGATGTTTCCCTTCAACGCCGAGTACGTGGTAAATCAGCACTTAAAATTGCAATTAAAAATTTCATTGGTGCTGCCGGGGATCGAACCCGGGTTGATCGCGTACTGTGAAGCTTACAGCGAGCACTAACCATCTGAGCTACCATGGCGTTAGAATAAATATTACAAGCAAATTGTTCAAAAATTGAACTCGACTGCAGTACTATAATTTAAAGCGGTTACTTTTCCGATTTTTTTTAATTCTGTTTTCTAATACATTTTAGCCGTAGATGTTAAAAAATCTGCAACATTTCACAAACGGTTTTCTGTGGGCCGATGGAACAATAACCAAATTATTTGAATTTTAACGCTATAGTCACTGAGATCGTTTCGGTTTTTTAACGTTCGTCAGCAAAAGTAAATTAAAATTTTAGTGCATTAGACTTGATAGTGTAAAGAATATACGCATAAGTTTGCATACGCAACTGGAACCCGTATAATTTTTTCTATAAATCGCAATATGTGAACTCCGTTATGTATGTAATATTAACACGCTCATTGGAATTCGCTTCCAGCATGCTACTGAAGTATTGCGAATATCATATTAATGAAGTGAAGCAATTAAGCATTTAATTACAATATTTGCGGAATCATTTATGTGACGAGTACATACACACATGCAAACACACATACATTTGAATGTTCAAAACATATAATTTCTGGGGTAGTTTCCTAACGCCACTGCAGCTCTATTGTAGCTGCTACACTATGTTTCTTCAGTAAAAATAACCAAAAACAAATAAGAAATAGTGATGATACTTGGTTCCATTTTTACCACTCCGGTCAGTCGAGTTATTTTGCAATATCACTCGAGTGTCGCTCCAGTGACCGAGTAACTCGAGTGGTGCTTAAGTCACTCGGCCACTTAGATTATTAAATAACAATTATATTAAACCTTAGACTTCATTAATCCGTTGTTTCATTACGCGACAGTTTTACAAATTTAACATTAAATAAAAAAAAAACTAAGTATCTAAATAAATAAAAAAAAAAATCTATTTTTTTTCATGAGTGAGCCTGACGGAATCCCGCCTATTGTGCTGAGGACTTGCGCTACAGAGTTAGCACCAGTTAAAACGCGTCTTTCTTGGTATTCCTACTCTCTAGGCGTTGTCCCGAACTCATGGAAGACAGCTTTCGTGCACCCGATCCCAATAAAAGGTAACCACTCTGATCCGTCCAATTACAGGTCTATCGCAATCACTTCCTTGTTCTCGAAAATAATGGAGTCCATTGTTAACTGCTAGCTCATGGGGTATCTTGAGGAGCACCAGCTGATTAGTAACTGCCAGCACGGTTTCCGTCAGGGTCGCTCAGCTGATGATCTTCTTGTTTACCTATCACATAGATGGGCGCAGGCGATCGTGTCCAAGGCCTTCGATCGGATCTGACACAATGCACTTCTTTCGAAGCTTCCTTCCTATGGGCTTCCCGAGAAATTGTACAATCAAAGCATCAAGGTCGTAGAAGACGGTGCGTGCTCCGATTACAAGCCTATTAACGCTGGTGTTCCACAAGGGAGCGTGCTATCACCGACACTGTTTATTCTGCATATCAATGATATGATGCAAGCTGGTTACAACATTGCTATGTAGATGATAACACTGGTGATGGTGATACACCGGCCGTGCCAGTATTACTCGGTAAAACGTCGCCAAGTACCGGAACAAACTTGTGTCTGAAGACTAATCTTTGTTAAACAAAGTCTCGGATCGGGGGCGACTAAATCAAGTTCAGTTCAATCCCCAGAAGACACAAGTTTGCGTATTTACCGCTTAAAGGAACCCCTAAGCCCTATCTCCTCAGTTTCAAGGCACTCCCCTTGTTGTCTCAGCCAGTATCGGAATCCTTATCGTTGACATATCGAGTGACGTGCAGTTTCGTGGTCATTTGGAAGAGAAGGCCAAATTTGCCTCTAAAAAGCTTGGCATGCTCAGCAGAGCGGGACAGTATTTCTTGCCGGCACACCGCCTGAAACTTTACAAGGCGCAAATTCGATCTCATATGGAATACTGTTCCTATCTCTGGGCAGGTCTTCCCAGTTTTAGCTCCTTCTACTTGACCGCATCCAATGCAGAGCAGTTCTAATCGTTGACGGAGTTCTTTCCGAGCGGCTTGACTCACTAGCACTACGTAGAGATGTTGCAACTCTTTGCGTATTTTATCGCATGTACCACGGGGAGTATTCTGAGGAATTCGGACTAATTACAGCCGCTCAATTCCACCATCGCACATCGCGATACTAACCATACCATCTGAATGATTGGCGGTCTACTACTGTGCGATTTAGAAGATGTTTTCTTCCTCGCACAACTTCCTTGTGGAACCGATCCGAAAAATCGCTGGTGCTACAGCGATTTTTCTGGAGCGATACGACTTTAAGAAAAGATCCTACTTCTGTTTAAAGAGCTGGAAACGAATCTGCAATTCCCCTGGTGTTGCATTTGTTCATGAGCGGCGTTATTCACCTACCATCAGGTGAGCCGCATTCTCGTTTGCCTCATCTTCTATTAACAAAAAAAAAATTCAAACCCCGATAAATTTCTTGCTTGATAAAATCGGACAACATACTAAAAACAAGCCTCTTTACTTCTCCTCTCTCTACTTAATTCGTTAAGCGAGCTCTCAAATATTTTAGCACGAGCGTCTGTTTGATTACTTTCGTTCTGTCAGGAAACTCAGAAATCTACGACGTGCCAGTTCTGGCGTGTTGACTTAACAACTTGAGCAAGAGCTAAGTGTCTCGAGTCCAGTTGGACTGAGGCTATCGGTGTCTTTGTGTCACTCAAGGTTTCCCTTATCATCAGGGGAAATGTGTGATTTCACACTCTGACTTCCATAGAAAATGCTACTGACCTTAACCACATTGTTAAAGAGAGTCACGTTGACGATGAATTTGACACTTTCTTGTGTTTTCATGGTTTATTTTTTTATTTTGCAACACATTTCCGGATTTAATTATTACTGTGCCCTGTCCCTTTCTTGAAATGGAAGCCTTTTGCTTTTCAAAATAAATAATAGTGATGAAAACAAAAAAGTTTTGTAGTTAATTAGAGTAACTAATTAGTAATTTTAGTATATAAAGTATATTCAGAACATTTCAGAGTTTTAGTGTAATCTTACATTGACATTCTGAGAGAGCTGCGTTTAGTTCGGTGATTCGAACAATTTAAGTCACGTTAAATACTACACCTGTCACAAGCTTGCTGCTAAACATTGACCTCCCCTAAGGTACGTACCGCCACGTATGGCCGTAAATATGGTACGTATGGGCCACTGAATACCAGCGTTAAATAGCAGCTTAATACTCTGATATGTCTAAAATGTTGTTAGAAGTTCCTTCCACAGCCAAAGAAGTCTTTTTTATTTAGTCCTATTAAAACCCTTAACGTAATCATAATCTTAGCAAAATTTTTAAAAATTGTAACAACACAGTAAAGATTTTGCATATTTATAGAAAGGGTTGATGACAAAAGTTTTCTAAATTTGGTTGAACTTTGATAAAATACTTCAATTATTATCCTGCTAGTGAATTATGCTCTGCAATTTTGCCAGATAATTGGGTTTTGTTCAAATAAAATAAATATTTAGTACTAGTTATTATTTCAAAGCTAAAAGAACACACTAAGTAGATATTTGCCTAATCGTTAACTGTGCGTCATAATTATTTTCTAAATGATACATTACACGTTAAGCACTTCTATTATAAATTAAGCCCACCTTTTAGACCATAATGTGTAACCAACAGCCTCGTTAATCTAGTTGCCGTGAACGCGATTGCTGATCATGAGATCCTGGATTTGAACCCCAGATCGATCTCGGAGAAAATCAGTTAATCTTATTCTGAACAATTAAAATAGTGTCCAGTTTTATATATTATTATATGTGGTAGAGCCATGCTGCAGCTATATTAATAGTATAGATGTAGCACGAATGGGTCAGCTCGACCGGGGAAGGACCACGCTCTCACAGAATACCAACGTAAAATAGCAGCTTTACGCTGCTGTGTTTCGTATGGTGAGTGTAGAGAACCGGAGACCCTTTTTACTGGAAATGAGGCATTCCATCTTAGTCCTCACGGGTGACAACGCATCTGCATTTTGATTTTTAATAGAGGATAGATGTAGATGTCTATGGGCCGCAGCAACCATTTACCATCAGGTGGACTGAGTGCTCGTTTGTCACCCTTATCCTATAAAAAAATTAACACTGTATCACAAGTCTATTTTGAGATAATTCGAAATAAATAATAACCATTATTAAGTCTCAATGGAGACTAGCCATCTGCACAGGACATGACTATTAAGTAAGAGAGAATGCTGTAGAACAGGTGCACTCCCTATTTCCTTACTCTTAAAATCTTATAATCCGATGGGACGGCAACCAAACACGACGGGAGAACAGGCGCAAGGTAACGGCTTCGGTACTTTCCGAAAAACGGGGATGAGACACCGCCAACTTGAAGTAAAACGATATGTGAAATAAAAATAGAAGGGGAGTTGCTTGAGCAAGTAGATGAGTTTGTGTATTTAGGATGTGTGTTTAGCAGGGATGGTAGACATGACAAGGACATAGAACGAAAATTGAATACAGTATACACAGTAAATGAGGCTTTTTACTCTATTATGGGACTTTGGAACGTATTAATAAAGGCACGCATGACAAGTCGCCATTCCGTGTTATTACCTATCATAATGTAGTGAAGTAAAAGACTTACTCTTAAAGCATAAGTGCATAAGACATATTATATAAGTGAAATGAGCGAAATGGGTGTGTTAGAATCGTGCCAAATGAAAGTCTATAATTTCTGCCCAACAATGTGGGTGATAGGCGTGAGGTTAATATATGATACAATATTAATGCGTATGTATGTATTAAAAACCGGCCAAGTGCAAGTCGGACTCGCGCACCGAGGGTTCCGAACAAACCCGTAGGTATATAAGTTAAAGTAGTATAAGTAAAAGTATTAAAAATATTTTTATTATATTATGTAACTAAAAATTTTTGCTTTTCGCAATTTTTCCTTCATCTGTACTGTAAAACGTGGCTTCGTACCAAATTTCAAGATTCTGAGTTCACTGGAAGGACACTGCAGGTTTTGATTCCTTTTTTTTATAGGAGAGGGGGCAAACGAGCATGCGGCTCACCTGATGGTAAGTGACTACCGCCGTCCATGAACAACCGCAACACCAGGGGAATTGCAGATGCGTTGCCGGCCTTTTAAATAGGAGTAAGCTCTTTTCTTGAAGATCCCTAAGTCCTATCGGTGGCTGGTCGTAAACTATTCCACAAGGAAGTTGTGCGAGGAAGAAAAACATCTTCTAAATCACACAATAGTGGACCGCTAATCATCCAGATGGTGTGGATGGTATCGGAAGTTCAGCCGCGATGTGCATTCGTGAAATTTGGTGACTAAGATTAATTCGAACAATTCCTCAGAGCACTTCCCGTGGTAAATGCGAAACAAAATGCAAAGAGATGCAACATCTCTTCGCAGCGCCAATGAGTTGAGCCGATCGGATAGGACTCGGTCGTCGACGATTCGAGACGCTCTGCGCTGGATGCGGTCAAGTGGAAGGAGCTGGCACTGGGGAGCCCCAGCCCAGAGATGGGAACAGTATTCCATGTGAGGCCGAATCTGCGCCTTGTAAAGTAACAGGCGTTGTGCCGGCATGAAATACTGTCCCTCCCGCTCTGCTGAGCACGCCAAGATTTTTAGAGGCCAATTGGCCTTCTCTTCTAAGTGACCACGAAACTGCACGTCACTCGATATGTCGACGCCGAGGATTTCGATACTGGCTGCGGCAACAAGGGGAGTACCTTGAGACTGAGGAGATACGACAAAGGGGTTCTTTTTAGCGGTAAACGCGCAAACTTGTGTCTTCTGAGGATTAAACTGGACTAGATTTAGTCGCCCCCATTCCGAGACTTTGTCCAGCAAAGAGGCGACTTCAGACACAAGTTTGTTCCGGTACTCGGCGATGTTTTCCCGAGAAATATTGGCACGGTCGGTTTATAGAGCATCACCAGTGCTGTCATCCGCATAGCAATGAATGCTACCGGTTTGCAACATATCATTGATATTGTAACGACCCCCCCCCCTCATCTCTTCTCCTTTCTCTTCTCTTCCCCATCTCTATATACTTATACTTGTTTAGAATCTATATCTATAAGATATATAAGTATATCAAATTTACGTGACCAGTATATTAACCATATATTGACCTTTCTAAAGGTTTAAATATAGGCCGTTTAATAAATTTATGGCGTGGTCGTCTTAGTCAGGACCCATATTTACGTTGTGTTTGTATATTAACTTAGTTATTTTAGGTGTATCTTGGAAGAATGAATATTCACGAGAGCAATGAAAGCTGTTGGTAGAGTCTTATAAGCTAAAGAACCCCGTTCACGAAGACAGAGCTCAAAAAAGTTAAGAACAATAAATTGTCCCTATTCCACTTGTATCAGGTTCACAACAGTCAATTCCTTATTAGTTAATCCCTTCCCGCTTGGAAAAGGCTCACAATGTTTATATCAAATACCAGATACAAGGGCTACGCTCTCCCACATTTAAAAAAAAATGTGGAGGAGGTACACGGCTCCGTACACGCCGCGCACGATGAGCGCCAACCATTTTAATGCGCTCCCCCCGTAGGGTACGCAAAATTGGGAACTGAACCGTAGTCCACAGCAAAATAACTGGCGAACCAGTAAAAGAGTACTTCGCCCCTTGATAGTGCGTAAGCACAAACATCGACCGAAGTCGCGCATGTCAATACGTTCACAAAGGCAGAGCTCATAAAAATTAAGAACAATAAATTATCCCTATTCCACTTGTATCTGGTTGACAATAATCAATTCCTTATTAATTAAACCCTTCCCGCTTGAAAAAGGCTCACAATATTTATATCAAATAACAGATACAAGAGCTTTGCGTTCCCACATTTGAAAAAAATGTGGAGGAGGCACAGGCCTCCGCACACGCCATGCACGGTGAGCACCAATCATTTTAATGAACTCCCCCCGAAGGGAAAGTTAAGTTGGGAACTGGATCGTAGTCCACAGCAAAATAACTGGCGTAGGTATTACCAGTAAAAGAGGACTTGGCCCCTTGATAGTGAGTAAGCACAAACATCGACCGAATTCGCGCATGTCAATGCGTATAAACGCCATACAGAATACGATCAAATCCAGCCACAGTTAATGTACCGTGTGACGTAGGCACTACACAGGCGTTAGGCAACAATAGGCACACTGGCCATAAAAATCCCTCCGTGAGCGCCACCACCTGCCAGACCGCCGTTCCTGCAGACGTGATGTAAGTGTAAGGCATCACCACCAATTGCATGGTCAGCACGGCCAATTGGCCGCAGAGCGTGTCATGAGTCTACTGCTCACCTCAAGGGAATGGGGTCCCACGTTGCGCGGCTTTCGGCCGCAGCCTTGAGAGCCTCCTCAGATTCTTTCTCCAGCTACCACCCGCATGAGGTCGACACATATGCTCCACCAACCAATACAATGGCAGATATAGCCAATAGGCAGGTATAAGATATTAGTAATAATTCGCCATCAGAAAGGGTTTGTGTCACTGACGTTGAGTATATGAATTTTTTGATCATGTTTGTCTCACCTACCAACAAGTTGCCTTCAATCTCTCAAAGGTGGGAACTTTATAGAGAAATATTATTAAGTTGTTATATAAAACATCATGGAGGACAGACAGTCTGCAGCCCCGCTATGAAGGGACCCGACTTGGGCAAAGCTACTTGGGTTGTGAATCAAACCAAGACGCAAAGAGCGCCATTGAGAATAGCGACCCACCAAACAACCATCGCAGAGACGCAATGCTGCAGAATGCAACAAGCATCAATACGACTATCGTCAGGCTTACACCATCCCGAGGTCCCCGATACAGTCCCAGCAGACAGCACCACCCGCAAAATACACCTAACATGTCACAGTAACACGCCACTAAGACGTCAGTAGCCAAAACTCCACGTATCATAGCGCTATTGCACTAAGACATGGAGTTGAGTATGCTTGCTGCACTTAATAGTACTACCAAACACACTCACCCCAATCCGAAAGATAGCCGACGTATCCTAACGCTATGCGCTAGGACGCCGCCCTCAAACAGTAGGGGTGTGTGATGTCCACGGGCAAGTCGTATTGCTACAACAAACCCGCTTACCACCGACACTAAGATATGTCTAGGACACATCGATTTACCACCAACGTATCATAGTAGCACGGTACCAAGACATCATTAGTCAAAACTCCACGTATCATAGCGCTATTGCACTAAGACATGAAGTTGAGTATGCTTGCTGCACTTAAAAGTACTACCAAACACACTCACCCTAATCCGAAAGATAGCCGACATATCATAACGCTATACGCTAAGACGCCGCCCACAAACGGTAGGGGTGTGCGATGTCCACGGGCAAGTCGTGTTGCTACAACAAACCCGCTTACCACCGGCACTAAGATGATATGTCTAGGACACATCGGTTAGCGAGTCCATGTTTACCTCGGTCTCGGAGGCTGCTAAGCAACCTACACGCCACTATAATAATCCTTTTCAAGTCGCATTTCTTTCAATATAATGCTTTTACATATTTGAGACCTTCCACATATTCGCTTTATTTCATAGACCATACTATTGTATGTCTTATTCATATGGGACTTCAAGTCATAACTCTGCTATCATAATGCTTATGCATCATAGATACCTTCTATATTAATGCTTTGGTTCGTTAGACCTTACTTTGATAAATCCCTAATATAGGACTAGTCATTGTGCAACCTTAGTACTAGCAGTCGGTTAGCCGACCACCCCATATATATGTACAACCTTGGGTATGTGTCTCCGGCAACACCCTAATATAAGGGAACATTACGAGAACACGTTCATCAACTTTTGATCCATTTTTCAGAAAATTTTGATCCATTTTTTCTATTATATTACAAATGTAATTTATTTTTATTATTGCAATATAATCGACATGTATATATATGATTTGATACATTTTGACTATTTTAAGCAGAGTTTTAATAAATTAAGAGATTTTTAGAGACAATTTATGCGTTTACGAATACTATAATATTCAATATTCCAAATGAATATATTTGAACTTTATGCTTATTAGTTACATGTTAATTGTTTAAAATATAACTTCTAAGACATTTTTAAATATCTTTATAATGAACTTAACTATTATTTATTAATAATAATAATTATGAGGCGTCACAATATACAGAAGAAACAGCGTTGGTGATAGCACGCAGCTTTGTGCACCAGCGTTAATAGGCTTGCAGTCAGAGCATGCACCGGTTGCAAAGACCTTGATGCTCCGACGTGCAAGGAAGCTGGTAAACCGATTGCACAATTTCTCGGGAAGCCCATAGGAAGGGAGCTTTGAAAGAAGCGCTTTGTGCCAAACCCGATCAAAGGCCTTCGCAATGTCCAAACTAACGGCCAATGCCTCACCCTTGGACTCTACTGCCTCCGCCCATCTATGAGTCAAGTAGACCAGAAGACCACCAGCTGATCGACTACGATGAAAACCGTATTGGCGTTTACTAATCAGCTGGCGATCCTCAAGGTACCGCTTGAGGTGGCATTTTTAACGGATTCCATTATTTTAGAGAAAAAGGGGGTGATGGCGATAGGCTTGTAATTGGACGGGTCTGAGCGGTCGCCTTTTTTAGGGATCGGGTGGACAAAAGCTGTCTTCCATGATTTCGGGACTACGCCTAGGGAGTAGGAGTACCGGAAAAGATGCGTAAGAACCAGTGCCGACTACGCAGCACACGTCCTCAGCACAATTGGGGGATTCCGTCAGGCCCACTCGACTTGTGGATGTCCAGAAAGAGGAGTGCTCTGCGAACCAAGCGCAGAACCGCACATCCGACATGAAACACTCACACCGCGGGATGATCGGCGGTATGTTCGTCATCAACTGTCGAGTTGTACGCAAAAAGGGAGCCTAAAAGTTCGGCTATCTCTTTTGCGGCGTGGGCTAGTGAGTCGTCTTCCCTGTGCAGAGATGGTAGTGATGGCTTAAAGAAATTCCCTTGGACAGCCTTGGCGAGAGACTAGAACGCATGGGTTTCGGAAGGAAGGCAAGCTAGTTTCTCGCCAATTCTGCCTATATGCTCTGACTTTGCCTAGGCAATAACTCTTTCGAAAGACCTGGAGGCGAAATTATACTTCTTTTTAAGTATGCTGGTGTTTACATCCCGAGTCGCCGAAGCCGCAGCCCAGGCTTGATAACACTCCTGCTTACTGCGTAATGCACTTTTACAGGAGCGACCAAACCAAGGCTGAGATCTGCCTTCGATGGGTACCACAGATGATGGAATAAATAGTTCCATTCCCTGTAGCACCACATAAGTGACAGAGTCAGCAACAGCGCTGGGATCATCCGGCGTGAAGCAAACCCGCCCCCATGGGTAGGAAGCAAAGAAAGACCGCATTCCGTCCCAATCCGCCGACCTGTAATGTCAAATACGGTGGCAACCTGCAGAACGCAACCACGAGGGGAGCGTGAGTGGCACCACACGCTGGATCGTAGTCCACAGCAAAATAGCTGGCGTAGGTATTACCAGTACAAGAGGACTTGGCCCCTTGATAGTGAGTAAGCACAAACATCGACCGAAGTCGCGCATGTCAATGCGTATAAACGCTATACAGAATACGATCAAATCCAGCCACAGTGAATGTACCGTGTGACGTAGGCACTACACAGGCGTTAGGCAACAATAGGCACACTGGCCATAAAAAGCCCTCCGTGAGCGCCACCACCTGCCAGACCGCCGTTCCTGCAGACGTGATGTAAGTGTAAGGCATCACCACCAATTGCATGGTCAGCACGCCCAATTGGCCGCAGAGCGTGTCATGAGTCTATCGCTCACCTCAAGGGAATGGGGTCCCACGTTGCGCGGCTTTCGGTCGCAGCCTTGAGAGCCTCCTCAGTTTCTCCCTCAAGCTACCACCCGCATGAGGTCGACACATATGCTCGACCAACCAATACAATGGCAGATGTAGCCAATAGGCAGTTATAAGACAATAGTAATAATTCGCCATCAGGAAGGGTTAGTGTCACTGACGTTGAGTATATGCATTTTTCGATCATGTTTGTCTCACCCACCAACAAGTTGCCTTCAATCTTTTAAAGGTGGGAACTTTATAGAAATATATTATTACGTTTTTATATAAAACATCATGGAGGTCAGACAGTCTGCAGCCCCGCAATAAAGGGACCCGACTTGGGCAATGCTACTTACGTTATGAGTCAAACAAAGACGCAGGTAGCGCCATTGAGAATAGCGACCTGCCCAACAAGCATCGCAGAGACGCAATGCTGCAGAACGCAACAAGCATCAATACGACTATCGTCGGGCTTACACCATACCAAGTGCCCCCATACAGTCCCAGCAGACATCACCACCCACATACCTTCATCGTCCAGAACCACAAGATGCGTCGAATCAGGCGAAGCACACCCGCAGATCCATCACAAGACGCAATACTGCATGTAACAGTAAGCGTCAATGCATCTATCATACGGATGGCTCCCCCTCACAACACACCCACATGATCCCTATCGATTCTGGTAACAAAATTGATAATGTTGTAAACTAAAATATCACCAACGTATCGTAGTAGCACGGTACTAAGACGTCAGTAGCCAATACTCTACGTATCATAGCGCTATTGCACTAAGACATGGCGTTGAGTATGCTTGCTGCACTTAAAAGTACTACCAAGTACACTCACCCTAATTCGAAAGATATCCGACGTATCATAACGCTATGCGATAAGACACCGCCTACAATCGGTAGGGGTGTGGGATGTCCACGAGCAAGTCGCATTGCTACAACAAACCCGCTTACCACCGGCAGTAAGGTGATATGCCTAGGACACATCGGTTAGCGAGTTCAAGTTTACCTCGGTCTCGGACACTGCGAAGCAATCTACACGCCACTATAATAATCCTTTTCAAGACCCATTTCTTTCAATATAATGCTTTTACATATTTGAGACCTTCCACAAATTCGCTTTATTTCATAGACCATACTATTGTATGTCTTATACATATAGGACTTCAAGTCATAACTCTGCTATCATAATACTTATGCATCATAGATACCTTCTATATTATTGCTTTGGTTCCTCCATAGACCTAGTGCCCGCCTACGGGTGCGACGCGCCCCATCCGTTAACCTCCTTGTGCTTGTTCCAATTGATGTGGGTGGGTCGACGGGATTGAGCAAGCGTGCTTGTTCTATGAGTACGTAACGAGGTCTACGGAGAGTCCACGCGACGTTAGATATCGGGAGGTAGTTGTCTGCGTTAGCCACTAGCGGGTTTGTATGAGTTTCCCCGTTATCAAAGTAGCGCTGAGACATCTCCTTAAAGTATTCAGAGTTAGTGAGAAGTTGGAAATCACTGTGTAGATCTGAATCCCGTTGATACCACCATGCTCCGTTGGCTTTTCGGATGAAAAATTTTTAAATTTCTGTAGTTCGTACCGGTGGGTCCTATAAGTGACGGCAAAAGCTACACTTGCGTAAGACATGATAGGTCTAAAGGAGGGTTTGTACAGGGGAATTTATGTCTTAGCGATAACTTTCTCTTCCTGTAAACAAGAGGCTGGAGACGGCCAATGACTGCCTTGGCTTTGTTGAAAACTAAACTTATGTGTTTCACGAAACTCATGCGGACGTCAAACGTGACTCCAAGATAATTGGCCGAGTTCCAATACCATGGGATGGGGAGGCCGTATAAGGAAATAATATCTTGCTTAGCTTTTGGCCCTCGAATCTTTTGTGGCCTTGAACTCCGTTGAAAGTATATTGCTATACTTTTTTCGGGATTCACTTCGATTCTCCTTAGAAGAAAAAGAGGCACCAGCTATTAAATAAAAAAAGAATCATCGAAATCGGTTCACCGGAGCCCCATTGCCCCATAGTCCTTTGAAAACTCACTTTTTTAATGGTGTAAAAATATTGTAGAGGTGTTACAATAATTTCAAAATAAATGTTTCTTTAAGCGTGTGCTAGCGGCGTAAGAATATCTATTACCGCAAATCGTCCCGTGGCTATCATAAGAGGCGACAGAGGTAAATTAGAAAGGGATATGGACAGCAGCATCTTTCTGACAGCAACTTAAAATAATAAAAGACTGCAATTGGCAACCCGCCTGCTAATCGTGGCAGCTATGGCTAAATCCTCCTAACAGACAATCTTTGTGGAGTTCTATCTTCAACAGTGGACTTTTATAGGCTTGTATGTGTGAAACAATTGAAAACAACATGGCAATTTCGCTTATATTATATTAATTTCACTTAAATATTAATGTCAGTATAAAGTGAACACATTCCACCGGCTTCTCTTATTTACGAAATAGTTATGGAGCACTTAGTCCGCATCGCTGCTCCTGTGAGTGTTGGCGAACTTTACATATCAAATCATATCATACATAGAAAATAGGAGATGAAGTTTTTAAAGTAATTATTTTAACTACATACTAGTCATAACTTATTACATTACTTTATTAGGTGGTTGGATTCCTTTCTATCTAGTAGTTCACCTGGGTAGTTACCACCCTGTTATCTATTTCTGATACCAAATAGCAGAGCCTCCAGCGGTCTTAAGAAGGAAGGAAGGCAGTAGCCACAATAATTACTAGGACTGTGACGCATTTCATCTCATTCTTATGTGACTTACCAACACTTATGTCACTCACCATCGGGTGAACTCAAGTTCGTTTGCCATTTTATTTAAAAAATATCGTTTATAAATATTGAAATTCGAATGTAATTTTTACAGTTACAGTTATGCTGAAACATTTAGGTAAAACATTTAAGTAGGTAAATGCTATTTCATTTCGAACAGAATGAGGTTTTCACAAATAATGTAAGAAAAGTTTGTAGGCGGCGGAATGCGAAATCACATAGCACTTTCTTTTAACTCATTGATAAGATTACCGATCTAAATTCGCTTTGAGAAACAGGGCGCATGGTTATAATTTGTATCTTTTATTTCCAAAAGCAGGTAAACAAATGAAAAAGTAACTTCTTATAAAAGTAAAAGCCGACTTCAAATAACTTAAAAGAATTAAATAATTTCAGGTTCTGTAGTCGGTGCTGAGACATAGCGTATAGAGGAATTAAATTCCAGAGTTCAAAATGAAAAGTTATTTTTTTTAGTTCTTTGCTGTTGAATTTAATATTTAACTGAGTGGCCCGTGCCCAATTTGCTGGGCCTTACACTTACATCACGTCTGCAGGAACGGCGGTCTGGCAGGTGGGGGCGCTCACGGAGGGCTTTTTATGGCAAGTGTTGTCTAACGCCTGTGTAGTGCCTACGTCACACGGTACATTCACTGTGGCTGGATTTGATCGTATTCTGTATGGCGTTTATACGCATTGACATGCGCGACTTCGGTCGATGTTTGTGCTTACTCACTATCAAGGGGCCAAGTCCTCTTTTACTGGTTCGCCAGTTATTTTGCTGTGGACTACGGTTCAGTTCCCAACTTAACTTTCCCTTCGGGGGGAGTTCATTAAAATGATTGGTGCTCACCGTGCATGGCGTGTGCGGAGGCCTGTGCCTCCTCCACATTTTTTTCAAATGTGGGAACGCAAAGCCCTTGTATCTTTTATTTGATATTAATATTGTGAGCCTTTTTCAAGCGGGAAGGGTTTAATTAATAAGGAATTGTTTGTTGTCAACCAGATACAAGTGGAATAGGGATAATTTATTGTTCTTAACTTTTATGAGCTCTGTTTTCGTGAACGGGGTTCCTTAGCTTATCAGACGCTACCAACAGCTTTCGATTGCTCTCGTGAATATTCATTCTTCCAAGATACACCTAAAATAACTAAGTTAATATACAAACACAACGTAAATATGGGTCCTGACTAAGACGACCACGCCATAAATTTATTAAACGGCCTATATTTAAACCTTTAGAAAGATCAATATATGGTTAATATACTGGTCACGTAAATTTGATATACTTATATATCTTATAGATATAGATTCTAAAGAAATACAAGTATAAGTATATAGCTAGAGAAGGGGTGGGGTCGTTACAACATGAATTTCAGCTGGATACCTCCACGCGTTCCTGAGAAAAAGGGTCTTGACAGACAGACAGACAGACGGACAACAAAGTGATCCTATAAGGGTTCCGTTTTTTTCCTTTTGAGGTACGAAACTCTAAAAAAAACTAATTAATGCAAAAATCATCCTATTAATACTATAGAAATCAACCCCTTATCAAATTATATCTAAAAACTGATAATACGTGAAATTTTACAAAAATACCACATGTTACTTACTAAGACACATTTTATGACATTTCTAGCTAATCTTATTCCTCGCCCTCTGACGTAGGTTCCAATTGGCAGTTTGACTGCGCTTATTTGCTTATAATTATTCTTGAGCGCCTGCGAAAATATTCTTGAATTACCCACTGTTTTTTATAACTATTTCATATATTTTCTGTGATATAAGTGATGTTAGCTTAATATGCTGCTCTTACAGTTTCATCTGACAAAAGCCGCGAGGTATTTAAAAAAAAAGGCAATGATGGGAATGATAATGATGTTGGTTTATGATTTGATATTGTTACCAAGTATCATGTCCTCTTTGTTGAGGTTAATTTTGAGCTATCTAACCCCTCTCCGAGTGCGCGTGTACGTACCCCCGTCTCTGATTGCTTAACTCGTGTCGGTCGATGTTCTGGACTGTGAGAACCGCCCAGGTACGTGGGTATAAGGTGTGTACGCGGTGTGTGCTGGAACGCGTCGTGCCCGCCTACGGGTGCGACGCGCCCCATCCGTTAACCTCCTTGTGCTTGTTCCAATTGATGTGGGTGGGTCGACGGGATCGAGCAAGCGTGCTTGTTCTATGAGTATGTAACGAGGTCTACGGAGAGTCCACGCGACGTTAGATATCGGGAGGTCTTCGTTAGCCACTAGCGGGTTTGTATGGATTTCTGCGTTATGAAAGTAGCGCTGAGACATCTCCTTAAAGTATTCAGAGTTAGTGAGAAGTTGGAAATCACTGTGTAGATCTGAATCCCGTTGATACCACCATGCTCCATTGGCTTTTCGGATGAAAAATTTTGAACTTTCTGTAGTTCGTACTGGTGGGTCCTATAAGTGACGGCAAAAGCTACACTTGCGTAAGACATGATAGGTCTAAAGGAGGGTTTGTACAGGGGAATTTATGTCTTAGCGATAATTTTCTCTTCCTGTAAACAAGAGGGTGGAGACGGCCAATGACTGCCTTGGCTTTGTTGAAAACTAAACTTATGTGTTTCACGAAACTCATGCGGACGTCAAACGTGACTCTAAGATAATTGGCCGAGTTCCAATACCATGGGATGGGGAGGCCGTATAAGGAGATAATATCTAGCTTAGCTTTTGGCCCTCGAATCTTTTGTGGCCTTGAACTCCGTTGAAAGTATATTGCTATACTTTTTTCGGGATTCACTTCGATTCTCCTTAGAAGAAAAAGAATCACCAGCTATTAAATAAAAAAAGAATCATCGAAATCGGTTCACCGGCGCCCCATTGCCCCATAGTCCTTTGAATCTCACTTTTTTTAATGGTGTAAAATATTGTAGAGGTGTTACAATAATTTCAAAATAAATGTTTCTTTAACCGTGTGCTAGCGGCGTAAGAATATCTATTACCGCAAATCGTCCCGTGGCTATCACAAGAGGCGACAGAGGTAAATTAGAAAGGGATATGGACAGCAGCATCTTTCTGACAGCAACTTAAAATAATAAAAGACTGCAATTGGCAACCCGCCTGCTAATCGTGGCAGCTATCGCTAAATCCTCCTAACAGACAATCTTTGTGGAGTTCTATCTTCAACAGTGGACTTTTATAGGCTTGTATGTGTGAAACAATTGAAAACAACATGGCAATTTCGCTTATATTATATTAATTTCACTTAAATATTAATGTCAGTATAAAGTGAACACATTCCACCGGCTTCTCTTATTTACGAAATAGTTATGGAGCACTTAGTCCGCATCGCTGCTCCTGTGAGTGTTGGCGAACTTTACATATCAAATCATATCATACATAGAAAATAGGAGATGAAGTTTTTAAAGTAATTATTTTAACTACATACTAGTCATAACTTATTACATTACTTTATTAGGTGGTTGGATTCCTTTCTATCTAGTAGTTCACCTGGGTAGTTACCACCCTGTTATCTATTTCTGATGCCAAATAGCAGAGCCTCCAGCGGTCTTAAGAAGGAAGGAAGGCAGTAGCCACAATAATTACGGACTGTGACGCATTTCATCTCATTCTTATGTGACTTACCAACACTTATGTCACTCACCATCGGGTGAACTCAAATTCGTTTGCCATTTTATTTAAAAAAATATCGTTTATAAATATTGAAATTCGAATGTAATTTTTACAGTTACAGTTATGCTGAAACATTTAGGTAAAACATTTAATTAGGTAAATGCTATTTCATTTCGAACAGAATGAGGTTTTCACAAATAATATAAGAAAAGTTTGTAGGCGGCGGAATGCGAAATCACATAGCACTTTCTTTTAACTCATTGATAAGATTACCGATCTAAATTCGCTTTGAGAAACAGGGCGCATGGTTATAATTTGTATCTTTTATTTTCAAAATATAGGAGAGCAGGTAAACAAATGAAAAAGTAACTTCTTATAAAAGTAAAAGCCGACTTCAAATAACTTAAAAGAATTAAATAATTTCAGGTTCTGTAGTCGGTGCTGAGACATAGCGTATACAAGAATTAAATTCCAGAGTTCAAAATGAAAAGTTATTTTTTTTAGTTCTTTGCTGTTGAATTTAATATTTAACTGAGTGGCCCGTGCCCACTTTGTTGGGCCTTACACTTACATCACGTCTGCAGGAACGGCGGTCTGGCAGGTGGGGGCGCTCACGGAGGGCTTTTTATGGCCAGTGTGCCTATTGTTGCCTAACGCCTGTGTAGTGCCTACGTCACACGGTACATTAACTGTGGCTGGATTTGATCGTATTCTGTTTGGCGTTTATACGCATAGACATGCGCGACTTCGGTCGATGTTTGTGCTTACTCACTATCAAGGGGCCAAGTCCTCTTTTACTGGTTCGCCAGTTATTTTGCTGTGGACTACGGTTCAGTTCCCAACTTAACTTTCCCTTCGTGGGGAGTTCACTAAAATGATTGGTGCTCACCGTACATGGCGTGTGCGGAGGCCTGTGCCTCCTCCACATTTTTTTCAAATGTGGGAACGCAAAGCCCTTGTATCTTTTATTTGATATTAATATTGTGAGCCTTTTTCAAGCGGGAAGCGTTTAATTAATAAGGAATTGTTTGTTGTCAACCAGATACAAGTGGAATAGGGATAATTTATTGTTCCTAACTTTTATGAGCTCTGTTTTCGTGAACGGGGTTCCTTAGCTTATAAGACGCTACCAACAGCTTTCGATTGCTCTCGTGAATATTCATTCTTCCAAGATACACCTAAAATAACTAAGTTACTATACAAACACAACGTAAATATGGGTCCTAACTAAGACGATCACGCCATAAATTTATTAAACGGCCTATATTTAAACCTTTAGAAAGATCAATATATGGTTAATATACTGGTCACGTAAATTTGATATACTTATATATCTTATAGATATAGATTCTAAAGAAATACAAGTATAAGTATATAGCTAGAGAAGGGGTGGGGTCGTTACAACATGAATTTCAGCTTGATACCTCCACGCGTTCCTGAGAAAAAGGGTCTTGACAGACAGACAGACAGACGGACAACAAAGTGATCCTATAAGGGTTCCGTTTTTTCCTTTTGAGGTACGAAACTCTAAAAAAAACTAATTAATGCAAAAATCATCCTATAAATACTATAGAAATCAACCCCTTATCAAATTATTTCTAAAAACTGATAATACGTGAAATTTTACAAAAATACCACATGTTACTTACTAAGACACATTTTATGACATTTCTAGCTAATCTTATTCCTCGCCCTCTGACGTAGGTTCCAACTGGCAGTTTGATTGCGCTCATTTGCTTATAATTATTCTTGAGCGCCTGCGAAAATATTCTTGAATTACCCACTGTTTTTTATAACTATTTCATATATTTTCTGTGATATAAGTGATGTTAGCTTAATATGCTGCTCTTACAGTTTCATCTGACAAAAGCCGCGAGGTATTTAGAAAAAAGGCAATGATGGGGATGATAATGATGTTGGTTTATGATTTGATATTGTTACCAAGTATCATGTCCTCTTTGTTGAGGTTAATTTTGAGCTATCTAACCCCTCTCCGAGTGCGCGTGTACGTACCCCCGTCTCTGATTGCTTAACTCGTGTCGGTCGATGTTCTGGACTGTGAGAACCGCCCAGGTACGTGGGTGTAAGGTGTGTACGCGGTGTGTGCTGGAACGCGTCATGCCCGCCTACGGGTGCGACGCGCCCCATCCGTTAACCTCCTTGTGCTTGTTCCAATTGATGTGGGTGGGTCGACGGGATCGAGCAAGCGTGCTTGTTCTATGAGTACGTAACGAGGTCTACGGAGAGTCCACGCGACGTTAGATATCGGGAGGTAGTTGTCTGCGTTAGCCACTAGCGGGTTTGTATGAGTTTCCCCGTTATCAAAGTAGCGCTGAGACATCTCCTTAAAGTATTCAGAGTTAGTGAGAAGTTGGATATCACTGTGTAGATCTGAATCCCGTTGATACCACCATGCTCCGTTGGCTTTTCGGATGAAAAATTTTGAACTTTCTGTAGTTCTATAAGTGACGGCAAAAGCTACACTTGCGTAAGACATGATAGGTCTAAAGGAGGGTTTGTACAGGTGGAATTTATGTCTTAGCGATAACTTTCTCTTCCTGTTAACAAGAGGGTGGAGACGGCCAATGACTGACTTGGCTTTGTTGAAAATTAAACTTATGTGTTTCACGAAACTCATGCGGACGTCAAACGTGACTCCCAGATAATTGGCCGAGTTCCAATACCATGGGATGAGGAGGCCGTATAAGGAGATAATTATCTAGCTTAGCTTTTGGCCCTCGAATCTTTTGTGGCCTTCAAACTCCGTTGAAAATATATTGCTATACTTTTTTCGGGATTCACTTCGATTCTCCATAGACGAAAACATTTACCTAAGCGATTGGTAGCTTTATGACGTTTCAAAGTGAGACTCTTCATATTATAATCAGATACAAAGAGGCACCAGCTATCAAATAAAAAAAGAATCATCGAAATTGGTTCACCCAGTAAAAGTTACGAGGTAAAACACATTAAAAAAATACACACAGTCTAATTGAGTACCGTCTCTTTTTTGAAGCCGTGTGATGTAATTGTAAGTGAAATTTTAAATTTAAATTTTTTTGTTAAAATTTATGTAATACATAAAAATATTTAAAATTACCATATAAGGATATCCATTTCTTTACAGGCTATAAAATATAATGTTGAACACAAGCCTTACCCATAGACTTAAACTTTGTCATAGTTACCACGCTTGGCAGGAAGGTTGGCAACTACATTTCTTCATTATTATGTTATACTGTTTGCACGAATTATGAATGTTGCAAATGTGAGTTTTTCTACTAATTAATAAAAAAAACTATAGGATAAGGCTGATGACGAAACGAGCACACAGTCTACCTGCTAGTAAGTTAATGCTATGGCCCATAAATATGTACATCTATCCTCAATTAAGAATCGAAATACAGATGCGTTGTCATAGCTAAGGGCTAAGATAGAATGTCTTGGTTCCAGTTAATAGGGTCTAACACTCACCACACGAAACACAGTAGCATTAAGCGGCTACTCCGCGATGGTTAATTTGGGAGTGCGTGGGCCTTCTCTGGTCGAGCCACCCATTTGTGTTACAACCATAATACAGCCGAAGACGATTCTACCACGCAAAAACTTGTAATAACGTTTTAATATCTTTTATTTTTCAGTTTATAAAGGCATGCAACCTTTTAGTGTGAAAACAAATACACTGAAATGTCAAACCTAAGTGCTAAATTCAAAATGTCAAGATAATAAACTTGATTTTTTTTAAGTCACCAAAACATCTACAACTGCCACACTTAAAGCTTTTATGGAAATACTTTGAAGTTAATGTTTAAGTTTAGATTTAAAGAATTTATTCTCACAAAAAGAAAAGAAAATCCACTTACATAAAAACAATAATATAAACTTAATCTAGGTAGCGGTCACCGTCTTCACAGTTCCATCGTGACACTCACCGAAATTAAAAGTCAGCAGCTTTCAAGAATGTAGTTGTGCAATTGAGACTTCAAATTGTTAAAGGAATCTATATTTTTAATATCGATTCTGAATTACGCGGCACTGAAGACACCTGATGGTGAACGGCTACAGCGGACCGCATAGATATACCTATAATATAGACATTCTATCTTAGTCATAAGAACTAATAGTGCATTTGTAGCCTTTTTGTTTGAAGTTGGTTGCTTATGTCGATGGGCTTCAATAGCAACTTACAGATGATTTTTAAGTTCTTTTGCAACTTCAATATTTAACAAAAACCGTCTCGCACTTTTTAGAATCATCTAGTGAATTCTAAACGCTGATTAGCAAGAAAACGTAATAACATTACGTAGCAAAGACATCCTGCAGTTGTATTATAGCTGCAGCACGAATTGATCCAGGAATGGAATATAATGATTACTGTATTTCGTATAGGATGAGAAATGAGGAAACTTTTTACAGGTAACAAGGCAAACTTAATAGAAGGTAGATTTAAATGTCTATGAGCCACAGCATCCACTTTAAAACAAGTGGACTGTATTATTACTGAAGGAAAACAAGCAGTGGAACGCTATTAATTAGAGCCACGCGGCAGCTTTTGCTGTCGCATGGATGGGCCGGCTCGAACCGGGGTGGTACCACGGCCTCACAGAAAACCAGCGTGAAGTAGAGGTTTACCTCTGCGTTTCGCTTGGTTAGTGCAGGTGGCCGGAGGCCCTTTTTACTGGAAATGAGACATTCCATCTTAGTCCTCACGGGTGACAACGCATCTACATTTTTATTTGGAATAGAGGATAGATGTAGATGTCTATGGGCCGCAGCAGCCGCTTACCATCAGGTGGACTGTGTGCTCGTTTGTCACCTTTAACCTATAAAAAAAAATATGGTTTTCTCTGAGATGCAGTGTTTTCTTTCTACTAATTCGATCACTATTGAATAAAAATTAGAACATTCTGTCAGAATATTCATAAAAGTAAAAACCCACGTTATGGCTTATCTTAAGATGAGCTATGTACTCGATCAACATTTGGACACAAACTATAACTTTCAAAACCTACTTTATTTATTACCACAAGTTGAGAAATTTACTCAAATGTTTTTATATGTAGTATACATAGAAGTCTTTGTATATACTCGAACACTTTTTAAAACAAATTACAACTTCGTAACAGAATTGACGTAATAGCAAAAAACCACGTTGTCAGTGAGATGGAAAATAAAGCGTACGCCTGAAAGATCATCTGTTCACATGAGTTCAAGAGTACGTAAGACATTTTTATAATTGTACGAGTATAAGAAGTCACATATTCAAATTTAGTCACATATTTATACTTGGTAGAGCCATGCTGCAGCTATAACTTATTTTTGGCACGAATGGGTTGGCACAAACCGTGAAGGACCACGCTCTCGCAGAATACCAGCTCAAAATAGCAGCTCAATGCTGAACGCCAAACGCATCGTTATTAGTAAAATTAGATCTCTACACTCACCGTACGAAACAGCAGTATTAAGGTTGTTATTTTAAGGTGGTATTCAGTAGGAGCGTCGTCCTTCACTGGTCAAGCAAACCCATTTGTGCTACAATCGTTATTATATTAATTATTTTATGGTTTGTTCATATAATTTGTATAAATACATATCTTCTTCCTCAGCTCGTACAATCTCACTGCTGAACCTACACCTTTCTCGTTGTATGGAGGATTTGCATAAATCGTCACGCTTGGTAGTTGAGTTGACGAACGCAGCACCAGTCGTCTTGTACCTTTAAAGCTGCCGTCCGTCGAAGGTCTGGTGGTGAACGGGATGGTTATACCGCAATCTATCAGAAGCCATAAGATATTACTGGCCTTTCCCATATTACCTTCATATGACACTTTTCTTACGCCGCAACTGCCACCTAAAATGTATTATTATTTTGGTATATTATACAAATTTAAATGTATTTACAACAGTAGCTTAAGCAGTTTTAATATAAACGTGCCAAAATAAATTATGTGACACGTCGTGTGTTTCTCGGATCGACGCTTTCGATTAAATTTTCATTGAAATTTACACAAATCTCTGTGTCTCCGAGCTCAATACCTAAAATGTCTCAAATGTCTACGTAATTTATAAATGAAGGTGTTACAATCAACTTCCCCTATTTATCGAGGCGCAATAATTTTCGTTGTTTTAACACGTATGTAACATTATTAAATCATAATGATTTTAAATAATTCATTATTATTTTTTATTTACATAAAATTGAAATATATACAGTGTTAAAAAATTATATGTATAAACTTATATTATCAAAAATTCCCATTCGCCATGGTATCATACCAAGAACGATGGCTAGGTTTCGTCGCTGAATGGCTAAAATAAGCCTTTGAGCGAGAAAAGAACCAGCCCTATTATCACCAGCAGCGATGACCGACGCGCGGATACAGTTCCTTTAGGAACCGCACATGAACCCCACGGAGCGATAGTCTCTACAGCAAATGGCGCAAATATGTTGTCATCTCTCAGAGGCTCATATTAGCGTCACATATTTCAGCTGCCTCTGATGCCGCCCCGGCTCTATATAATATTTTAACTAGCGAAGTGCGAGCGCCCCGGCGTCGCACGGTTGATTTCTGAATCTCGACAACAACGCCATCTACCCGGTCAAATATACTTATACCACAGAATTTTTTATGTGGAAATTAATTTAATATTTTTTTTTTGTTGAATACGCCTTTTACTTTGTATTAAAATACTTTATGACGCTTTTGAGTGGAGTCGGGAATATTATAAGCTCGAGTGTAGTCTAGTTACATTAAAAATTTTATAAACTTTTCTTCACCCTTAGAAGTGTAATTTTCTTTAAAATTATATGAAACACCTTCCTTATTACACCGCACCTATAACTAATTTACGTTACAGCCTATTAAAAGTTGAGCTGAACATGGGCCTCCCACATAGATTGCCTCATAAGGGGTTATAAGAAATAAATATTTTTAGTTGTTATTAAAAATGCGCTGCTGCCCATCTCTAATTTATCCCCTCTGCCGCCTCTTACGAAACCCTCGGAATGATATAGTGTCGTGAATATGCTTATACCGCAACTACACGGAAAACCTATAACCTATCGGCGACATACCATCAGGCGGTTAGAAGTCAAGTACTATCAAAAGTACGTAAGTAGTACTAAATTGCTAGAAAATTGCCATTCGACCACAGACAATATCAGTTAACGTTATTATTATAAGAACGAAACTCATAATTTCCAAGCGAAAAAAAATGTTGTCTTTCTTCCAATATTACAACAAATAAATGCAAGCCCTTACCGCTTCCTGCTGTTCGAAGGCCGGCGAGCATTGTGAAACAAAGGTTAATAGTCGTTTGAGATATTCTTTATGCAAAGATGCTTTTCATAGTAATTAAGATAATATATATATCTGAAAAATTAACAACGATTTTGCGCGCAAAAAGTGTAAAAATTAGTAATAAAATAAGCAAGATAGAAATAACAATGTATAATACGAGATACGTATACAAATACATTATATCAATTACAGCATATAGAGACCACTGCTGAACAAAAGCCTTCCTCATAAATTGCCTCATAGGAGGAATTTTTCCACATTTTCTGACGACTTCCAAAAAGGATACAGTACTTAATTTGACTGTACTTTTTTGTTTTTTTTTTATGTGTTACCTTATAACTTTTTACTGGGTGGACCGATTTCGATAATTGAAATATTTTTTATTTCTACGGCGATCGATATTTTTCTGCACAAGCCGTGGTAACAAACGACCACTCCCGACGGTATTCGAGCCCGGAGTAAATAAAGTAAGCGCATGCATACACGCTAGGCGTGTGTATCTTTTTACGGAAACGACTCACTGATACGAATCACTGAAGTGACACAAAAGATTGGTTCAGTAACAACGTTTCAAATGTATCATTTGGATCTGGAACAGTGAAACATTACTTTGCTCTTTGCTCCTTTCGCGCGACGCGTCGCTTGCGAGGCGACTAAGCCACGAGCGAGAGAGACACACTGAGACAATGATTAACTTAACTATTGACTCACATGTGGCGAGTGAGCGGGCGAAATAATTATAATCCACACAAGTCAGATAGAGATAACAAATAAGAAGTGTATCACTCAACTCGTACGGATTTTCGCTGACGTTATCCATGCACGTAAAAATTACCACTAAGGCGCTTATGTGTCAAATACTATACGGCCGTTTTTTGGATATAATGTTTTCATTAACAAGTTGTCATTTTACGTTGATGCGGCACTTGTCAAATTATTTATATTTGACGGGACCAGCACCATTGCACGTGCGGCGCGGTAGCCGTCGGTGCAGTTAGACAGAATTCTTGTAAATAACACGTGTTCCACACACCTGCACCATTGCACCTGCAGTGGCGCTCGTTTTGCTTGTATAAAACGGACGGCGCGGCCGCCGTTAGGACAGTCTTGGCTCTGACGTGGAACGGTACGCTTGTCGTATTCCGTTACTAGTTTATCCTTGACTCGTTGGATAATTAATTCGTGTAAACGAATTAATTATTATTCCTAACTACAAAATTAGTCTCTGTACTATACTCAATTACCCTTTTTACATCAGAAGTAGGATAAAGTCCCCATTTTTGCCCACATTTAATCTTCGAATAGTATGAGGATTATTACATTTGTGGAAGACTGTAATGCATTCCGCATTGATGAATCTGTTTTTATGTTAAATACCGTAATGAAATTTGCTATGCTACTTACGATATTTTCGTATCATTAAAGTGTAGAGAAAAGATAAAGTGAAATTATTTAAGCCAATTTTTTTTTATTTGTTCGATTTGTATTAAAAGTACCCCGCAAGTATTTTCATTATTTCTTGATATGTTAACAAATGTCGAAAGAAGTTGGAGGCTTTCTAATTAACTTATTCAAGTTATGTTGTAATTTGATAGTTCACGCGAAACATGATTATCATTTGCTATATTTTGAAGTTCAAAACGTTTCAGGGATGTGCCAAAATAAAAGATTAACTTTAACACGCTATGAATTGAAAATAATAAGTGACATTTTTGTGTTCTAATGTGTTGATCAGTGTTGCAGTTTGCTCCGAATATTGTGTCGTCGACAAGATTGGGGTTTGATGTCGAGGGATTCGTAGAAGTCTCTACAACAATGATTAATGAGGAAGATGTTGTGACGGCTAATCGAACATGGTCAGGTACGGCCGAGCGCTGGTAAGATTGAGCCTACACCGCTACAGACGGTAACTTATCGGCTGATCTTACGGCAGGGCAATTTAAGCGGCCGCCAAACAAATGGTGCTTTGGCGCTGTAAATGGACGTCTGAGGTCGGCTTTCGTACATTTTGCGCAGTTACCTCCTTCCCTTTGAAATGTTGTGGTATTTGCCTCTACACATAGTTTCTGTTATTTTTGCAATGTTTTCAAATGTCATACTGTTGCCATTTCTTAAGAGAATATGTGATGAATTTTGTAAGCTCGGAATTCCATGGTTCGCAACACATTTATCTCGATTTATTTTAATTTTACAAAGCAGTGCAACGATTCGCTTGAGCTAGTACGGCTACGGCACGACGGCTCGCTGGCGCGATTGTGGCACGAACGCAGCAGAACGAAAAGCTGGAGTGCGTTTGCCTGAAGGTAGCCATATCGGCGCGTTCATGACTTAAATGAAGTCTGGTATGGTCGACCGTTGTAATATTTAACAAGAGTTAATATCTGTTAGCAGGTGGTGATAACTGATAGACCGTATGCTGTTCACTGTCAACCGCACGAGGACGTGCGACAATCAGAGGTAGCCGTGTCTGTGCATCTAGAAAATACTAGAGACGTTGCAAAACTCTAGCGAAGTAATTATTCTTGTGCAGGAAAGGAACATGGAGTTGCAGGAAGGCTGGTCTGTGCTGCACTGGGATGTGTCGTGTAGCTGTTGGTTTACATACTTAGGTGTTATCATGTCACTACGTCCCTCACGATACACTTTTGTGTGATTGTGACAGGTACATGTTTGCGGTATGGTTGGTCTGTACCTGTTCTATATTGAATTGAAAAAAAAGAGAGTAAGAAAAAAAAGTGGTTCTTACTATCATTGCAGGGCGTTTGCTGGTCCAATGATATAGCTACAGGGAATAGTGATTCCGGACTAGCAAATTCAAATTCACATTCAAATTCTTTATTTGCTAGTAAATAGGTACAAAAATCATTTGTTCTTGGTGTTATAAAACAATGTGTTGAGAAAACCTATTTAGCTGTTTTCAACAGCATGCAAATGTCCAAAAGTTTTTATATGATAATTTGTTTCTAAACTTAATCTAAAACACATAACTAAAAAACATTCTTTTACAAATTTTATAAATAAATAAATTAATATAAATAAATTAATTCATGCATCGACAACTTAATCACTACAATTTAAAAACTCATTTATTGTGTAAAATGTTTTTTCTACCAGCCATCGTCGTAATGAAATTTTAAACTTGTGGTATGGTAATTGCTTAATATGTGAGGGTATTTTATTATAAATAGTGTTGCACATTGCATAGCTATTTTTTTGAAAGCGCTTACTTTTTGGAGTTGTGTCAAGTACTAGTTTATCTGGGTTCCGTAAGTTAATTTTTGTAACATCTTTAGTTTGTAAAAACATGTGCTTGTTTTGCTTTACAAATTTGCCAACCTCAAATATATAGAGGCAGGGAAAAGGAAGTATGTTTAAACTTTTAAAATAAGGCTTGCATGATGTGTCCGATGGGATGTTACTTATAGCTCTAATACAGCGCTTTTGAGCTAAAAATACTTTTTGACAGTCTGTGCCATTACCCCACATTAAAAGTCCGTATCTGATAACAGATTCTACATATGCAAAATATGCTGTGATCGCAGTGTTTTCGTTTGCTATTTTTGTCAATTTATGTAACGCGTATACAAATCTGTTAATTTTGTTACTCACATTATGGATATGTTCTTTCCAATTTAGATTTGAGTCTATAATTAAACCTAGAAATGTCGTACTAATAGAGTTCCGCAGAAGTTGTCCATTATATTCAATATTTATGTCAGAATTTAAGTCATTAAAATTAATAATATTTGTTTTACTTAAATTAATGTGTAGGTTATTTTTATTGAGCCATTTATTTACTGAATTAATTGTTTTAACTATGTCCCTTTTGTGTTGATCAAGTGTACTTTTTTTACTAGTCGTAATCGTCAAATAGTACTTGAAAAAAAAAGAGAGTTAGAAAAAAAAATAGTTCTTACTATCATTGCAGGGCTTTGTGCCGGTCCAATGATATGACTATAGGGAATAGTGATTCCGGACTAGCGAAAACAGTACTTGAAAAAAAAAGAGAAAATAGAAAAGCTACAGAATAATCATTCCGATCTCGCATAAAGTTGATTAAAGTTTTGTGGGGCTTACTGCCGGAACAAAACTGATTGTCACCCAAGTCTGAAGGGTCAATATAGACCGGACCAAACGCTGTTATGTCAGGATAGTCGAACGATGTTTTTTTTTGTCTACAGATAACTAAAATTGTGATGGAGCGCGTGCGAGGACGCACGCATGTCAGTATGGCCGTGACGGGACCAGCACCATTGCACGTGTGGCGCGGTAGCCGTCAGTGCAGTTAGACAGAATTCTTGTAAATAACACGTGTTCCACACACCTGCACCATTGCACCTGCAGTGGCGCCCGTTTTGCGTGTATAAAACGGACGGCGCGGCCGCCGTTAGGACAGTCTTGGCTCTGACGTGGAACGGTACGCTTGTCGTATTCCGTTACTAATTTATCCTCGACTCGTTGGATAATTAATTCGTGTAAACGAATTAATTATTATTCCTAACTACAAAATCAGTCTCTGTACTATACTCAATTACCCTTTTTACATCAGAAGTAGGATAAAGTCCAAAGTGACATTTTTGTTAAAGTATGAAGGAGAATCGATTTTATATACAATCTTATTACGGTACACAAAAAATAATCTAAGCACTTATATTATTCAGCATTGTTGCCACATAACATATCACGGAACAGTCAGTAATAAACGCCCGCGACGCAACTTAATGTATTCGGAACATACTTTCTTTTATATCTTTTGAGTCGATGATCCAAATGAGACAAATGAAACATATGAGTGTTTCGGAATATTTCAGTGATCAAGATGAAAAAGTTACAATCGCAAAAATGATACACTTTGGCCACCTCCAATACACGCTAAATCCCAAAACAAGAATTAAATCTTAAAATCTGTAAAAAAAATCTTGATAACCAATCACAGCGCGAGGAGCTTAGGCCTATATCCGCTGCCGGCATGATTCGATAAACTATCTTTCTCGCACTTATGGCTACGCATAAGACTTTTTTGTCGTATTAGTTGGTAAATTTTATTCACGTCTGGGAATTGTTTACAACCGCTAAATTCGTCAAGCGATTTGCATGTGTTATTAAAAATTACTCAATAAATAAGTGATTAGAATTTGAGATTGCCAAAAGTATATATTTTTTTGGAATAAAAAAAATATTTCTGGAGAGGTCTGGTAATACTTTATAAGTTTATAACCCATAAAAACGTCTGGGATTTTTTTTTTGAGTTATATAAAAACTAAATTAAAAGATAAAAAAGAAATCAAGTTGCCAAAAGAACATTTTTTTTGGAATTTTTTTTGCAAATGTTATATACTGCGCAGTAGCAAAATATATATTGGTAAATCCAATTGGGCATACCTTAAGCGCATTAAAAAAATTACGAATAACATGATTATATGGAATTTTTAAAGTAGTTTAAATACATTTCGACAGCACTATCGACTTCAACACCCTCGAAAACCGTGAAAATGACACCCATGATGAAAAAATTGATACCTATTGCAGCCGCCACCTTGGATTTACATTTCGACAACCCTATCGGCTTCAATTCTCTCGAAAACCATGAAAATGACACCCATGATGAAAAAACTGATACCTATTGCAGCCGCCATCTTGGATTTACATTTCGACAGCACTATCGGCTTTAACTCTCTCGAAAACCATGAAAATGAAACCCAAGATGAAAAAATTTATATCTATTGCAGCCGCCATCTTGGATTTACATTTCGACAGCACTATCGGTTTCAACACCATCTAAAACCATGAAAATGACACCTATGATGAAAAAATGTATACCTATTGCAGCCGCCATCTTCGATCTACATTTCGACAGCACTATCGGCTTCAACACCCTCGAAAACCATGAAAATGACACTCAAGATGAAAAAATTGATATATTTTGCAGCCGCCATCTTGGATTTACATTTCGACAACACCATCGGCTTCAACACCCTCGAAAACCATGAAAATGACACCCATGATGAAAAAACTGGTACCTAATTCAGCCGCCATCTTGGATTTACATTTCGACAGCACTATCAGCTTCAACACCCTCGAAAACCATGAAAATGACACCCATGATAAAAAAATTATACCTATTGCAGCCGCCATCTTGGATTTACATTTCGACAGCACTATCGGCTTCAGCACCCTCGAAAACCATAAAAATGACACCCATGATGAAAAAATTGATACCTATTGCGGCCGCCATCTTGGATTTACATTTCGACAACCCTATCTCTTTATACTATGACCCTATCGGTTTCAAAACCCACGAAAACCATGAAAATGTCACCCTTGACAAAAAAAATTATACTACTTGCTTTTAGTACGTACTACTATTATTTATTCTGTGCTTTTAAATATTGTAATAAAAAAATGTCTTATTATTATTATAATTAAGTATTTAATAAATTTGGTTATTCGAATATTGTGTATTTGTACAGCGATCTTTTTGAGCCGCTGCAAACAACCGAAACAATGTCCATTCACGAAGACGACTGAAGCCAAACCAGTGGCATAACAGTCCATACTATAATTTTTCTTAGAGGTATTATTATGTCATGACAGTTTGTCCATGTTTCAGTAGATGTCGCTTTTTTAAATTTAGCCATGCTAGGCCAATTAAGAATCAAACAAATTAATGAATAGTTTAAAATACAATCGAACCTTGCTAACTTAATATTTTGTTACAAAACAAATTTGTAATTAAATTTTTAGTATAATTTATTTATTTTACATTATTCCCTATATATAATGTACTCTGTGAGCCAAACTAAACTACTCATTACTACTCTGTGGCTGTAGCTCCCCATTTACAGAAACAATTTATATATACGAGGCTACCAAATCAACGAAAATTTCGCCATTTTGGAGCCGGAAAAAATTAATTATAGCTAAACAAAACAAAATTGCACTGCCATTTACATTCAGTGGCTTCCCACATGATAGATGAAGAGATTAAAAAATAGATTGAGTTAAACAATTGATATTTTCAAAAGTTATTGTGTTTACAAGCCACAGACACATGATAAATCCACACCATAAGCCACTAAAACCCTTTTTCTGCCGACTTCCAAAAAGGAGACGGTACTCAATTCGGGTGTATGTTTTTTTTTATGTGTGTTACCTCATAACTTTGTACTGGGCGAACCGATTTGGATGATTCTTTTTTTTATATGAAAGCTGATAGTTCTCGTGTGGTCCCATATGAATTTGATCAAGGTCAGACCAATGGTTATTGCGTTATTCTTAAATAACCTATATTGAAGTCGCTTATATTGAAGTCGGCTGTACAAAATTTTTAATTTTAAATTATTTTATTTAAAAATAGCAATTAATCGATTTAAAAAAATTATTAATAAGTTCAACAATCATTTATCTTTCTAACAATGTGCTTTTTATATCACTTATATGTATAATATGATTGCTAGATACGACTTTATTCGATAAAATGTTGGAATCTTAATTTTTAGGCGATAGTAGAACATACCTTGCGCTTTCGCTTAAGGTATGCAATAACCGCAAACGCTCAGCCAGACTCGCGGGACTGGATTCGCCAATTGACGAAATTATATTTTTTCACAATTTCAACTTGCCCAAAGGACCTTCCCAAAATTCGTCGCCAGCTCTCAGTCTGTAACGTAATTAAAATCTACGGAAGCAAATGCAATCTCATTAATTTAACAGACACGTTAAAATTATAATTCTTCGTATTAAATGTAATATAAAGGTTGAAAGAATTATACATTGGCCTTGTTTTCTTACAAAACAGTAAAGTATTTGGCGTATTCATTATAAATGGTTTTTAAAAATATTCCTCTACTAGCTTTTACCCGCGACTTCGTTCGCGTAGACTTCAACAAAAATGGTGCAGTAATGGTATGGGCAAGTAGTTCAACTATCAAAAAATGTACTTGAAACTCAGTTTTTAGCTAATATATCTAAAACTATGTACGATATGGGAAAAGGTTTAATATAAATATAAGAGATTTAGCATTAAAGCTAAGCGCCCTCTATAAATTTCACAGTAGGCGAGTAACCCTGGTTCAATCTCTTTTTTGCAATTTTAAGTTCTTATTTACCACTTGTTCGGCGGTCATGGAAAACATAAACATAACATATACCCAGAGAGGTTAGGCATAGACCACAATTGAGTGAAGATCACCATTTACTCTGTCCTGCATTCACTTGTCCTTCTTTATCCTTTTCATGTCTACCAAAGATCTCTGCTAACACCGATTCTAAATACACAAACTTATCCACTTGCTCTACCAGCTCCCCTGCTATTTTTATTTTACATACAATTTCACTTTCTTCTCTTTTAAAAACCATCATTTTCATCTTACTTGCATTCACATACGAAAGTTAATGCCTTTTACGATTATTTCACCCATTCTTAACCAAAATTTTTCAACTTTCAAAGTTTCCAAGCAACTATCTATAAATAGATTGAGCAACCACGGATAAGCTACATAATCCTGTTTGACACCTTTATGGGTGCTTAAACAGTTCATGAAGGCTCTGTTGATTTTAATGCCTGTATCAGCCCAGTGCTCAAACCAAAACAGTTAGTGCTTGCCACAAAGCAACTCTGTCTGCAAAATCGATAACTTCTTGAGGAAACCTGCATGATTGAGAAATAAAATATGTAGTCCGCCAACGCACATTATAGCAGCGTAGCAGGCAGTCCATAACCCCTCTAACTCCTAAAAAAGAGAGAAGGCCTTTGCACAGCAGTGAAGTATGACGTATTAAGGCTATTGTAACTCACAGATTACCAGCGTAAAGTAGCACCCTTAGGCTGCTTATTTTCGTATGGTAAGCGTAGAGAACCGGAGACTCTTTTTAATGGAGCGAGGTTCTCCGTCTTAATTCTCAGGGGTGATTCTTAATTGAGGATAAAATTAGTGTCTATGGGCCACAATATCCACTTACCATCAGGTGGACTGTGTACTCATTTGTCACCCTTATTCTATAATTTTTTTTGTTAAAATGTTAAGCCTAATTGCGAACACTGCAATAATGTAAACACAAAAGAGACCATCCATTGGAATGAATAATTAATGAAGGGCAAATTGTTAATTAGCGAACTAATATGATCCCTATTGTTTTGTTTGAGGGTAATTTTCATGAACTATTATTACATTAGAGGTATTCGCTATTTTACATAAAATTTGAATATGAATTACTATTTTAATAGTCCTTAATATAAGTTCTGAACATTAATAATTAATTTTAAAGTGTATTAATGTTAAATTATGAAATAAATATTGACGACTACTTAGCGCTGTGGCTGAGCATTTGGCTGCTACATTGTTCGGTCTTGTATTCGAATACCACACGGAAGGATAAGAGCTTTATCGATATTTTATTTATTATTACGTTACATTAGAGAACGTATCATTCCGTAGGTATTATAAAAAGCAACAAATGGAAACTCAAACAAGCGATGGGCATCATCGCATTATTGAAAATAAGACAATAATAATTAAAAATATAAACTGAAGTTACTTATACGCTTGTCAATTGCAAACTATGATGTTAATAGAAAAAGGGTGACAAAAGAACACACAGTCTACTTCATAGTAAGGTGATGCTGTGGGTCATAGACATATAGATTTATTCCTGATTAAGAATAGAAATGCAAATGCATTGAGGATTATGATAGAATGCCTCGTCTCCAGTAAAAAGGGTCTCCGGTTCACTACACCTTCCACAAGATATACATCATCATTATGCTGCTATTTTAGTATATTTAAGTTCTAAGAGAACGTGGTTCTTCCACTCGAGCTACAACTATAATACAACTGAAATTGTATATCTAGGATTAACATATAAAACTTATAATTATCTAACAACATTACTTTTAGGCAAAATGAAATCAGAATTTTTTTATGTGAAATTTTACTTCAATAAATTAACAACAAAATAGTAGCGCTAATGCTTCAGTGATACATTGTAATGATTATAAAATACGGGCTAATAAACACAAATCCAGCACTTGTCGTTAGCAGGTTAGCGAATCAACTAGACCGAAAACTCATTCTAGTTTCAAAAGTAAATCTTTGAAAATTATTTCTGAATTAGAAATTAATATTCAAGTAAGGTGAATTTAATGATTTCTTATATTTGTGCTTTTAGCCGGGATGGAAGATGTGATTTAGATGTGGACAGGCGTGTCGCTGCCGGGAACGAAGTCAATGGTGCCCTGACTGCGTTAGTTACAAGGCAAGGCGTAGTAAGGAGTGCACGCCTTGCAATACATAACGCAGTGTTGATACCGACTTTGTTATATGGCAGTGAAACCTGGGTATGCCAGAAGAAGCATAAAAGCAAGTTGAATGCAGTGGAGATGCGATCTCTTCGTATAATAAGCGGCGTTACCATGGCCGACCGAAAGCGAAACGCAGAGATTCGCAATATGGCAGGTTTGAAAGATGACCTTATCACAAAAATTGATAGGGGCGTGCTTCGATGGTTTGGGCACGTTGAGCAAATGAGTGAAGACCGAATGGTGAAGAAAATATATAGCGCGAAAGTTAATATTAAAAGGTGTCGAGGTAGACCGAGACTAACTTTCGAAGACCATGTGAGCAAATTGCTCAAAGAGGGGAGGGTGAAAAGTACTCGGATACCTAGACGTGCATGTATGAAGAAGATAATGAATCTGAAAGAAGCGAAAGAGGTATGTAAGGATCGTGACACTTGGCGATCTGTTCTCTCTGGCTACCCCGTTAGGGATTGTGCGTGAATATAAGTAAGTTATATTTACGCGAATACTACACATTTAATAAAATTAATTTCACTGGTTTTATCGCTTTTAATTTCATTTCTTAATTGCCGATTTTTTTAAGCCATTGTACGCATGGTCTGGAGGGAGTGAGGTGATTCAGGCCATGATGTCATAATTATCGAAGTCTACCTTCAATGTTGCTGATGCCTCACAAGAACTTCTAAACCAACTGGATCGACTTCTTAATAATTTATACGCTTTATTTCTTTCTCTCTCTTTCTTTCTTCAGTTCTTATCTTAAATGGTTACCTGTCCGCTATCGCAGATATTTCAAAATATTGTGCACATTACTTTTAGTTTTACACGATCCATTTGTCCCTAAATATCTGGAATACAAATTTCAATATCAGAGTGATTCCCATAATCATAAATATAAACTAGCAAGCATAATAAGTTCTGCATCTTATGCTGTATCACTCATTAGTGTCGAGACACCTAGATTAGTTTATTTCAGTTATTTCCATAGCACAATGATTTATAGGAGTTTGCTATGGGGAAATGCGGCTTATTTAGAAACTAGTTTTGTTTTACAGAAGAGAGCGATTAGAGATATTTATAACCTAAAACAATAAAAACCTCAATAAATTAACTTTGGCCTCTGAGTACATTTACGAAAATTTCATGTATGTTCACAAAAACAAAGGTAGTTTTAGTAAAAAAAGTGATATACATTCTGTAAATCTATAAATCGCCATCACCTCCTTGTTCTCGAAAGTAATGGAGTCCATTATTAACTGCCAGCTCATGCGGTACCTTGAGGAGCACCACCTGATTAGTGACCGCCAATACGGTTTCCGTCGGGGTCGCTCAGCTGGTGATCTTCTTGTTTACCTAACACACCAATAAGCGCAGGCGACCGAGTCCAATGGGTAAGCTTTAGCGGAAGCTTTTGGACATACCGAAGGCCTTCGATCGGGTCTGGCACAAAGTGCTACTTTCGAAGCTCCCTTCCTATGGGCTTCCCGAGAAATTGTGCAATTGGATCAAACAAAAAGGAATTTCAACACGCCAAGTTGAACAAAAAGTTCGGATCGGACCAACTTTCAAAAAAAGTTCGGATCGGTTCAGTTGAACGTGGGCTCAGTTTCACTTCTAACTCCAAGGACCTTTATTCCGCACTGACATATACTCACAAAAGAGTTACCTTCGCTCATTGTAGAGTTCGCGGTTTGCATTTGAAATTATTTTAAATGAGTGATTGTAAAATTTATTATATTCATACACAGTCTGTTGTGACAATATTCTTGATAGTCCGCACCGTAAAATTATCATTTCATAGACCAGATGCTCCCAAAAGTCCACCGATCCTCACCAAAAATGATGCGTGAGGCAATTGAAATAAAAAAAAATAGTAATACTAATTAATAAGATGGCTGGGTATCACCCGTTGCTTTGTGTCCTGTAACTAATAAAATTACATTAAAACCGAAGCATAACACGGCAATACATTTAATATAAATACATTATCTTTAAAGATGAAGCAAGAATATTTTCACCGTTTTCTCCAAATATTAACTATATCGTATGATTTATACCTTTGATTTTTGGATGAGAGCTACAACGAACGACTTAAAAAAAATGAAAATCCATGCTCTTTTAGATGCAAATACAGAGAAAACTGCAATAAACAGATCGGTATTATCAGTTGTGTAGTGAGTAGAGACAACTTATTTTATACTGCAGGGTCCCTAAAATAAACGTTATCATGATCATTACAACCCATTACTAGTCAATGCTTGCTGAATATATGCCTCCACAAGGAATACCACAAAGAACGGTTTTTAGGCACCTGAATCCATTGAATTCCTAGATCGTCACTCCATCTAGTAGGAGGGGGATGGGGGGGCTCCCTACACACTTACTGGTAAGAAGCTGCGTCTCGAGAAATAATTCAAAATCAAATCTTATTATCATACTTATTGTCGTCGTCTTTGCTGATGACACTTCATTAATTTTCAAATATTACGACAATTATTAAAATATTGTTAAGTAAATGATGCTACATCTATCTATTTTACCAGCACCATAAGCTTATGGCCTGCAGAACGAGCGGTGAAAGAAGTTTCACCCCGACTGTAAGTAAAGTTGGAAAGAAAAAAAAAATATTTATTATAAACAATCCGAGTATATAATTAGAAAACTAAAAGTAAAAGTACCTGGGTGTAAAAGTATGTTTCTGATTTTAAACTTGTCCGATGAAAACTTTAACGTCTTTTTATTTGAAAAGGGCTATAAGGAGACCATTTTTGCATTGTTATTCCAACGGCTAAGGGCATAACTAATATGTAAATTAAATCATAACAACTCAAATCATAGACCCTCCTTTATACCTAATAATACCTTTATTTGAGAACATCTTGAAGGCGTCGTGTCGTTGACATGGAAGCGAGTGACTTGTTTGTAACCACAATAGCGGGTTGCAAAACTGATCACACTTCAGAATTGAGTTTTCCATTTCATATATTATCTCTATATATTATATAATTTTATGTACGTGTGTTTGTTACTGAACTTTTTGATTTTGATGAAATGATGTCTTTGATTGGTCACCCGGTAGGCGGCGCTGTAGTCGAGTTCCAGAAATCACGCGTGCGAAGCCGGGGCGGGTCGCTAGTTATATCTATGATTTGTGAATTTTAAGAGGATTTTCTTGTTTAGTTACTCATTAACTATCTCTCAACACTTGTTAAAGTAAAAAGAAAAGTTACTGCCTTTATACGTCCCACAGCCGGGCACGGGTCTCCTCTCCTTTCTGCATCTGCATCACACTAATGAGTAAACTTCTGAGTAAGAGGGGGTATAGAAAAACCGCAAAATACTTTTTAATAATTAAATATTTACTGAGTGCTTTTAGAAAATTTCGACTCAATCGCCCTGTAAAATAAAAAAGAGTAAATTTTTCAAAAATCCTTTCTTAGTGGATGACTACATCATAAAAGGCAGTAACAGTCAAAGTTTTAGATTTCTACATCTAGTGGTTTGGCTGTGCGTTGATAGATGACAAGTAAGTCACTCAGGATATTCTCTTTTATATATCCATAAGATAAAAATTTGGTAACCCTACCCACGAGAACCATTCCCATGTCCCACAAATATAATCTCTGCATAGTATAAAACAAAGTCGCTTCCCATGCTTCCCGACGTCTGTGCGTTTAGATTTTTTAAATTACGCAACGGATTTTTGTGTGGTTTTCATCAATATAATGACTCAAGAGGAAGGTTTATATTAAGTATAATACATGCATACTATATAATATTCTTCTGCCCGCGTGCATGTGACTGAACTCCTCCTAAACGGCTGAACCAATTTTGTTGAATATTTGTGTGTGTGATTAAGTTAATTAGAGAATGGTTAATATTCATAATTGAACCCGGTAGGTGTTGTTATTGTCGACATACAGAAATTTACCGTGCGACGCCGGGGTGAATCGCTAGTTATACAACTAAATAACTAAGTACATAAACAAGTAAGGTTGACAAGCGTGTACCAGGTATATGTGATAGTTATATACACTTAGTTACCAAATCAACAGTGAGAACTAAGGTAAAACATGTGAACATTTTTTACTAGTATTTTGTTCAGGCATAAGGATGAAAATACTCTGAAAGCAAAGTCAAGCACTATCGTCATCTTATGAACCGAGAAATCGCATAATTCCAATTAAAATCAACATGGCTGGATGCGTTGAGAACGTTGATTTTTTTACAGTACTTAATGAAACGTTAGAACTTGAGGGTAGATAGTGATGTTTAGATTTTGATATTTTTTAAATTTAATTGCACTTTTAACCAACATCATAAACGCTAAAGTGAATGTAATTATGTTACATTTTATTACCACGTTTTAATTAACTCGCTTTCCTGTACGTCTGCTCGGGTCGTATATATTATTTAATTTTAAACAAACTTTACGATGATTTAAAGATTTGAAATTTCGAACATAGCTCAGGATTGTATAGCAATAGAAAAATATAAAAAACCTGATATATTACATCAGAGTAGTTTTTTGTAAGTTGTTAAGTTTAAATGTATATGTTGCCACCCTATCTACACATCCAAGTTTTTATGTTTTACAATACACATAAATGTCCTTTAGGTAATCGTAGTCACTCCCGAGCGGGATTACATTCCAGTGGTAAAAGTAAAAAAATGACATTCAATTCTAATTATTTATTTAAAACTTCATATACACATGTGGTATATAGACGGCCTTCTCTACCAGTCTACCTTGGGATGATGCAGAGATAGAATGAAGTAGGTGTAATCTTACAGTGGTAGAGCTAAGCGGTAGCTTTTGCTGTCGCACGGATGGGCCAGCTCGAACCGGGGTGGTACCACGACCTCGCAAAATACCAGCGTGAAGTAAAGGTTTACCTCTGCGTTGCGCTTGGTGAGTGCAGGTGGCCGGAGGCCCAATCCCCCCCCCCCCCAACAACATGGTAGTGGAATTAAATAACAGACTACCCCAGGAGGGTATCAGCAACCCTGGAGAATCCCTCGCTGAGCATCCATGACCAAACTACTTCACTCCTGAGCGTGGGTGCTCAGGCTGCTCTACGTATTCTGGGGAGGGGGGGGGGGGCAAAATTCCGCTCGCGACTAATGCTGCTCGGAGCAAGCGGAACAATACAACCAAGGTGACCCCTGTCACGCTATCCGTGAATTTTTGCAACATCAGGAGACTTCATTCCAACCTTAACGCTGTCCATTACCATCTAGAGACGGCGAAGCCGGCCTTGCTCTTTTTAACCGAGACTCAGGTGTCCTCTCCGGCTGATACTTCATATCTCTCCTACCCAGGGTACAAATTGAAACACTCCTTTGTGCCCCGGGCTGGAGTTTGCGTATACGTCAGAGAGGACATCTGTTTTCGACGCCTCGGCAGTCTTGAAGGTACGGACCTGTCCAACTTATGGCTGCGCGTAGACAGCGATGACCATCTCCGCGTCTACGGGTGCCTCTGTAGGTCCCATAGCGGTAATGCCGACACAGACCGACTCATCGACCACGACCAAAGGGCTGCAGACTCCGTGCTACAACAGGTCCCATCCGCAGAGATCGTGATATTCGGTGATTTCAACGCCCACCACGCTGAATGGCTTGGTTCTCGTTTAACCGATCATGCGGGTAGATCTATGACTTTGCTTTGGCATATGGTCTAACACAATTGGTTAATTTGCCTACGCGGATCCCAGATGTGGAAGACCATGTACCTTCCCTGTTGGACCTTCTCCTGACCTCTCATCTGGACGGATCTCCCTCTGGGCTCTTCGGACCATTGTCTGATCCGGAGTACGGTGCCACTTACGCTCCAGTCGCAGTTGTGATCTGCAGCTTGTCGCCGTGTTTGGCACTATAGGTCAGCTGATTGGGACGGGATGCTGTCTTTTTTTGCATCCTACCCTTGAAGGCTTCCTTCTCGCCGGAAAATCCCATCGCTGTTGTCGATTCTGTTGCTGATGTGGTACTTCAGTGTATGGAACTTTTTATGTCATATCTATAACAGAGGATGGATCCTCAGTGGTGCCCATCGGAGGCAGATCCCAGCCATGGTTTGGTCTCTCTCGTAAAATAGCATCACGCTATAAGCAGGAGTGCTACCGGGCCTGGGCTGACGCATCATGGTCTCGGGATGTAATAACCAGTGCACTTAAAAAGAAGTATAATTCCGCCTCCAGGTCCTTCAAAAGCGTCATTGCCAAGGCAAGGTCTGAGCACATCGGCAGAATTGGCGAGAAGCTATTTCGCCTTCCTTCGGGAACCCGTGCATTCTGGTCTCTCGCCAAGGCTGTCCAAGGGAACTTCTGTCAGCCATCTCTTCCATCTCTGCCGACGACTCACTGGCCCATGCCGCAAAGGTGAAAGCCGATTTTTGAGCTCTCTTTTTGCGTTCAACTCGACTCTAGATGACGATGGGAACACACCGCCGATCATCCCGCGATATGAGTGCTCCATGCCGGATGTGCGGTTTACACAGCGCTCGGTTCGCAAAGCACTCTTCTCCCTGGACGTCAACAAGTCGGGTAGGCCCAATGGAGTCCCTCCCATTCTGCTGAAGACGTGTGCTTCGGAATTGGCACCAGTTTTAACACGTCTTTTCCGGTACTCCTACTCCCAAGGCGTAGTCCCGAATTCATGGAAGACAGCTTTGGTCCAACCGATCCCTAAAAAGGCGACCGCTCAGACCCGTCCAACTACAGGCCTATCGCTATCACCCCCTTGTTCTCCAAAATAATGGAATCCGTTATAAACTGCCACCTCATGCGGTACCTTGAGGATCACCAGCTGAGTAGTGACCGCCAAAACGGTTTTCGTCGGGGTCGATCAGCTGGTGATCTTCTGGTCTACTTAACTCACAGATGGGCGGAGGCAGTAGAGTCCAAGGGGGAGGCATTGGCCGTTAGTTTGGACATTGCGAAGGCCTTCGATTGGGTTTAGCACAAAGCGCTTCTTTCGAAGCTCTGTGCTTCCCGAGAAATTATTCAATAGGATCACTAGCTTTCTTGCAGATCGCAGCATCAAGGTCGTTGTAGACGGTGCATGCTCAGACTATAAGCCTATTAACGCTGGTGTTCCACAAGGCTGTTTGCTATCACCAACGCTGTTTCTTCTACATATCAATGATATGTTGCAAACCGGTAGCATTCATTGTAATGCGGATGAGCACTAGTGATGCTCTATACACCGGTCGTGCCAATATTTTTCAGGAAAACGTCGCAGAGTACCGGAACAAATTTGTGTCTGAAGTCGAGACTTTGCTGGACAAAATTTCAGATTGAGGGCGACTATATCCAATCCAGTTTAATTCCCAGAAGACACAAGCTTGCGCGTTTACCGCAAAAAACCCTTTTGTCGTGTCTCCTCAGTTTTAAGGCACTCCTCTTGCTGCCTCAGCTAGTATCGGAATCCTTGGCGTCGACATATCGAATAGTGTGCAGTTTCGTGGTCACTTGGAAGGGAAGGCTAAATTGGCCTTTAAAAAGCTTGGCGTGCTCAGCAGAGCGAGACAGTATTTCATGCCGTTACATTGGTTGCAACTTTACAAAGCGCAAGTTCGGCCCCACATGGAATACTTTTCTCATCTCTGGGCAGGGGCACCCCAGTGCCAGCTCCTTCCACTTGACCGCATCCAGCGCAGAGCGGTTCGAATCGTCAAGGACCGAGTTCTTTCTGATCGGCTCGATACACTGGCACTGCGTAGAGATGTTGCATCTCTTTGCGTATTTTATCGCATCTATCACGGGGAGTGCTCTGAGGAATTGTCGGACTAATTCCAGCCGCTCAATTTCACCATCGCACATCGCGACAAAACTCCCGATACCATCCACATCATCTGGATGACTGGCGGTCCACCACTGTGCGATTTAGAAGATGTTTTCTTCCTCGCACGACTTCCTTGCGGAATCAATTACCACCAGCGAATTTTCCGGACCGATACGACTTAGGAACCTTCAAGAAAAGAGCTTACACCTTTCTAAAAGGTCGGCAACGCATCTGCAATTCCCCTGGTGTTGCGGTTGTTCATGGACGGCGGTAGTCACTTACCATCAGGTTAGCCGTATGCTCGTTTGCCCCCTCTTCTATAAAAAAATAAATAAAATGTAATATGCGAATACTAAACTAAAATAAGAAAAAAAATGTAATACGTGGAAATAAAATACATAAGATATAAATGGTACATCACAAAAATAAATATATATATATATATATATATATATATATATATATATATATATATATATATATATATATATATATATATATATATATATATAAAATAAATTATAATAAAAATATCAGTCTATAAGTGAGCTCTTGCATAGTCGGACGCTTGTTAAGTTTCGCTATTTTTCCTATAAATAACTACAAAGCATTTTGCGCTTTATGTTACGTACAATTCCGCTGTAATTGCCTCAAAGTAATTGTAATTAATGTGTTTGAGTGTGGCATACGTCAAGCGCCAATCGTAGCGAACATTGTTCTCGTCCTTGTCTCAAGTGCAATAACTTAACCTGTGTAAAGGGGATAGTGAATAATAAAATAGCTATCTTCTGTGCATCATTTTTCTGCCGCGTCATTATATTTTTACCTTCTTTTTACCGGGGGAAAAAATGAGTGTTTCAAGAACGCCGCCAAGTGGATGTTCCTCATCACATCCAGATTTATCCAAAATACACGATGATGTTCCTACTAATATTGCGCAAAGGAAACGAAAATCACCAGATTGTCACTGTAATTATCAAGAAATACTGTCTGACTTTCAAAATAAAATAATGAGTTCTTTTCAGTCTGTTCTTGAAACCCAAAACGAAAAAATAAATAGCACTTTAAACGCATTACGCGATGACCTATTTATATTTAGACAAGAAATACGTGAGATAAACGTCAATATTCAAAAACTATCGGAGGAGCAATCGTCAATCAAAAAAGAAGTTGACCAGTTGATATCAAATAATAATATTAATAATCACAAGATAAAATCAATCATGAATGATGCTGAAGAATCACGATCAATTATTAATCATCTTTCTCAACAACTTCGCTTTAAGGAGCAGCAGGGAAGAATAAATAACTTGGAATTATCTGGGATACCTACCGTGAAGGGAGAAAATCTGATGAGTATTGTCCATAAAATAGCAAATAAGATTGGGTTTTGTTTAGCTTCGACGGATATTGATAGCATACACCGTGTGCAGCGTTTTATTCCGAAAAACAAAAAGGACGCAGCTTCGTACAATGGTCAACCCTCACGCGATTTATCTTCAATACCCAATATCATCGTGAGGTTCACGCAAAGACAACGTAAGAGAGAAATGCTTGCTGCTGTGCGCGCCCGGAGAGGTTTAACCACCGCTGATGCTGGATTGGACGGCCCATCCAAACCAATCTTCATAAGTGATCACTTAACACCAGATAATAAACTTTTATATAAGCAAGCTCGGCTTCTCGTCAAAGAAAATAATTATAAGTATATTTGGTTGTCCGAATGTAAGATTATGGTACGTAAAAACGACACTTCTAAAGCCTTACTAGTATCTTGCCAAGCCGATCTTATGAAAATAAAATGACTGCATTTCTTTCCATCTATTGCCCCACTTTTATTGTGTTATTATCCCTTTAAAAATAGTTTAAGGTTTGTGAGTATGAAAAAAACTTTTGTTATTAGTCCTAAGTGTTTGTATTTATTGCTGCATACTTTTTGTTTTGGTGGAACTCTAATAGGTATCATAATAAAAATACTATACTATAAAATACGATAACATTAACCTTTCTATTTACTATCAAAACGTGAGGGGACTACGCACTAAATCGCACTCTTTTTTAGAAGCTGTTCTTTGTAATAACTATGATGTAATATGTGTAACAGAGTCTTGGCTTAATGATAATTTTCATAACTGTGAGTTTTTTGATAGCCGGTACGAGATATATCGATGCGATCGTAACTTAACTGTTAGCGGACACGGGCGCGGAGGTGGAGTAATAATAGCGGTACGCCGCGATCTTTGTGCAACGCACCGAACAGACGTGCGCGCACCACCGCCCGCTGAAGAAGTATGGGTGACGGTGCCGCTTCACATTCACTCTTGTCCTACCACCTTAACTCCTCGCTCCCATAACGCATCTCGCTTCTTGCATATAATATCAACGTATATTGCGCACGGTAATAATCACGAATTGTTGTTGAGTTGTTTTTACGATAGAGTTAATGACTTTATAATTCGTAATTCTGATGATGTATTTCTAGTACTCGGCGACTTCAATATAAGTTATGCTCATTGGTCTTATAATACATGTACTAATTCCCTAGATATACATACAAATAACAATAGTTTAGCTTGTCTTACAGCTGACTTTATGAGTTTATCCTTATTATCGCAACACAATAATCAACTTAACGTAAACGGCAGGCTTTTAGATTTGGTTTTTAGTAATGAAACTTGTCAAGTATCATCTTGCAAACTTCCACTTGTTACAGAGGATCCTCATCATAAGGCATTAGAAATTGATTTTAAACTAAGCTTTGCTCCTACACTCAACCCATGTAGAGGTACAAAAAAACAGTATCACAAAGCCGACTTCGTATCTATAAAAAAGGCCTTAAAATCTATTAACTGGGATGAAAAATTTAGTTATATGACCAATGTGGAATGCATAACAAACTACTTTTATAATTCTTTGAATGATATTTTGAATAAATATGTTCCCGTTAGTAAATTCAATTATAATCTAAAATACCCAGTGTGGTACACTAAGCCCCTTGTTAAGTTATCGAAAGAAAAATGTAAATACCATAAAAAATGGAAGGTATACGGCAACATGAGTGACTATCAAACATTTTCATTGTTGAGAAGCAGATTTAAAAAAATGCAGCGTGATTGTTATAAAAATTTTATTGAACTTTCCGAAAATAAAATAAAAACACATCCTAAGTTTTTATGGTCTTTTATAAAATCGAAAAATACCACGGGCGATTTTCCTGAAAAGATGTTGTACAAAGGTAAAGTTATTTCTGGTGGTATAGATATTTGTAATGCCTTCAATGAATATTTCCATTCCGTATTTACAACCGTCAGCAATTTCAGTCACCAAGATTACCCGAGTAATCAAAGTTCACATACAACTTTAGATATAAACTTAAATGATATAAGCTTGGACTTAGTTCTTAAAGAATTACAAAAAGTTAATATCAATAAAGGCGCGGGTTCAGATTTTATTCATCCTCTTCTTATTTCGAAATGTGCAAATGAACTCGCAGTGCCGGTAACATTAATTTTCCGCGCATCTGTCAAAAGTGGAGTGTTCCCCAACATATGGAAATACTCTTTAATAACTCCTATTCCAAAAAATAATAACAAAGATATAGTAACCGAGTATAGACCTATCTCGAAATTATGTGTCTTGGGGAAGGTCCTTGAGAAAATTATCACAACTTACTTATCGCTCTCTGCTCGTCAATATATATCCCAACACCAACATGGATTTTTTAAGGGCAGAAGTGTTGATACGAATATGATAACTTTCACGGAATATTTGCGAAGAGCCATGGATGACAATCTACAAGTGGATGTCGTGTACACTGATTTCTCTAAAGCTTTTGACAAAATTAACCATAGCTTACTAATAGCTAAGCTCGCAAAGGCAGGTGTACATGGCAACCTTCTTAGATGGATTGAATCATACATAAAAAATAGAAGTCAAGCTGTATGTATTAAGGGATTCACCTCGAAATTTCTACCCGTACCTTCAGGTGTTCCTCAAGGATCTCATCTTGGCCCGCTCCTGTTTTCCTTATATATTAACGATATTGGACAAACATTAAATGAGAGTCAACATCTTCTTTACGCTGATGGTGCCAAGATATATAAAATTGTTAAGTCAAGAGAGGACTGTCTCAAATTGCAACAAGATTTGCTTGCTTTAGAAAAATATTGTGTTACTAATCAATTATATCTCAATACTGACAAATGTCATGTGCTATCTTTTTCACGTAAAGTCAACCAAATAAATTTCGAATATTGTCTGAATGGCACCATTCTTAAAAGGGTTACTACAACGAGAGATCTTGGCCTAATCGTGGACTCTAAATTGTCTTTTAACTCTCATATAGACCATATTATAAGTAAAGCTTTTCGAAGTTTGAGTTTTATTTTAAGAATAACAAAACCATTTAATAAGGGTATTACTCTCAAACTGTTATACTTTTCTTTTGTACGTTCGATCCTTGATTTTTGCAGCACGGTATGGAGCCCCTCTTATCAAATACATATTGAGAGGATAGAAAAAGTACAAAAAAAGTTTTTGAAATCCCTTAACTATCGTTGCTGTATTGAGAACGAATCATATAATGAAGCTCTGTGCAGACACAAAATGCTGAGTCTTTTTAACAGACGTAAAATGTTTGACATTATTTTTCTACATAAAATTCTAAATTCATTAATAGATTCACCGACTCTTTTGTCTATGATTTCATTTCCAGCAAGCGTTCGTCTTCCAGTGCGCTCCTCACGTTCGTTACCACTATTCATTCCTCCGCGGTTTCATAAAAACTATACACGTAACTCTTATATATGTCGTTCCACCAACATGTATAACAAACATTTTTCAGAAATAGATCTTTTTAGCACTAGTTCAGATCTTCTTAAAACAAATTTAAAAAAGTTTTTGCAGTAAAATTTGTTGCCCGACTATGTTGTCTCACAATGTGAATAATATGGTTTATTAATGTATATTTATTGGCACTACTTGGTCCTTTTTAAAGTGTAATGTAAAATGTAAACTATATAATAAGAAATATGACTGTTTGTTGCCAAAATAAATGAAAAAAAAAAAAATAATAAGATAATAATAATGTATAATACTGAAGTACATATTTTATAATGTCAGATGTATGTAAACTCATAAAGATATACAAATATACACATAATGAAATAAAATATATAAAAAACATAATAATATATACATATATAGCAATATATATACATATATATATATATATATATTCTAAAATTTTCATAGAAATATAGCATGTACACAAATAATTTGTAATTAATTACTTAGTGCAGCTTATCGATCTATTTTATTTTGTTGCTGGCTCTATACGAGTTGCTGCTTCCGTAACTAACCAGCAACAAAATATCTGCTAACTTTTTTCCTAAACTTTGCATTAAAATATAGCGTGTATACAAATAATTTCTAACAAATAACGTGGTGCAACTTATCGATCTATTTTATTTTGTTAGTGGTTCTTTATGAGTTGCTGCTTCCGTAACTGACCAGCAATAAAATATCTGCTAACTTTTTGCGTTAAATTTGGATTAAAATATAGCGTGTACACATATAATTATTAATTTATTAGTTGGTGCAACATATCGATCGATATTATTTTGTTACTGGTTCTTCATGAGTTGCTGCTTCCGTAACTGACCAGCAATAAAATATCTGCTAACTTTTTTCCTAAAATTTGGATTAAAATATTGCGTGTACACAAATAATTATTAACTTATTACTTGGTGCAACATATCGATCGATTTTATTTTGTTGCTGGCTCTTTATGACTTGCTGTCTACATTACTGGCTAGCAACAAAATATCTGCTATATTTTTCCTAAAATTTTCATAAAAATATAACTTGTAAACAAATAATACTAACTTAATACTTGGTGCAGCTTATTGATCGATTTTACTTGGTTGCTGGTTCTTTGTGATATACTGCTTCCGTTACTTACCAGCAAAAAATATCTGCTATATTTTCATTTTAAAATTTTCACAATATAGCTTGTAGGCATATAATTATTAACTTATTACTTGGTGCAGCTTATCGATCTATTTTATTTTGTAGCTGGCTCTTTATATGCTTTCATAACCGAACAGCAACAATATATCTGTTGTTCTGTTTTTGAATCTTCTTCATAGGCAGCATGTACACATTTATTTGTAACTTATTACTTGATACAGCTTTTCGACCGATTTTAGGATGTTGTAGGCTGTTTGGGAGTTATTGATTTATTTATTAATTAGCAGCAAAATTTTCATTAATTTGGAACTTCAGAATCAGTATCAAAACATGAATAGATTTTTATTAATTTTTGATGTTTTTTTTAAATTTTTGATTTTTTTTTACAATTATTTTTTTTTATATTTTTTTGCATTATATGTCAGCAACTAATTAGCAACAAATTATCCCGTTTCATCCGCTACGGAAGGGTTAAATGAAACTTTTTACTTCTATCTTAATGTTAAGATAGCAGTAATTCAATTTACTCAAAACCGGTTGGTGCAACAAAATCGCGATTTTGGTAACTAATTAGCATCAAATTAGCTACAAATTCCTGGATACAATTTTTATGTTTCTGCTAACTTTTCACTGCTATCTTTGTAGAGCTCAATTACACACCGGTATAACGTGAAGGACGTAATTACATGATAACACCAAAAAATACAAACTACCACAACACTATACAACACATTTCATAGTAATACAGAGTAGCCTCTCAGCGCCACAATGTTCTTTGCCTGCACTTCTACAAAGAATATAAAAAGCTTTAACATTGATACTATTTACGTATAGAGCTAAAAACTAAAAAAATAATAATCTTTATTTCTCGATCGTCTGCCCCGCTCTAACTTAGTTTTAACTCTGCAAAGCGTCTTTGAGACCGTGGCGATCCTGCAAACTTACCCTTTTTTTTTTTTTGTTTGCAAAGCTCTACTCCGTCTGCACTATCAAACTTTTTTTGTAATATTAAAGTGACAAACGACGTAACAATTTATCTGAGATTAAGTGGCTACTGTTATTTATAGACAAGTGCAACCAACTTCAATCAAAAGCGCGGCCTTTTTCATAGAATTAAGTATTTAGTTGCGATTTAAGAAAATCAACTACGCAATCTCTATCAAGAATACTCTAGCAAACGCATAGAGTGTTCTAAAGTGATAAAGGAAAACAAACCTGAGACGAGCCGCAGTGCCTTCCCAATAATATTATATATATATATATATATATATATATATATATATATATATATATATATATATATATATATAGCTTTGCAAACAAAAAAAAAGTGAAAATGAACACAGAACGTACGGGTCAAAGGTCACCGTTATTTCTAGAATATTAACTACCGCACTAGTAACTAATACAGTCGAATCCACTTATACAGATTCTGCGTTAAACCTAAAGTCCCGGGTAAACTCTCAACACGCGCTACCATTCCCAGTGGTATATTTACTATACGCGCCTAACATAAAATTAGATCTAAGAGCTCCCAAACAAAACGGACTGCCTTCTCTTTCGACGCTAAGAAGACATCCAATTTTCTGGCTCTCGACTCCCACCATTCAGTAAGCTCGGACGTTCAACACGCACGAACGTCATCCCGTATCAGCCGAGCCGAGCGCCATCTAACGTCGATGCCTGACACCAACGCTTTTGCGTAAACAATCCCCCGTCCCGGACATAAGGATTTAGGTCCGCGAGCAAACCGGTCAGCGGGACAGGGTCGCGACGGCAAGTTGCAAGATCGAATCTACAACCAAACTAGGCCACCCTACGCACCCAATCAGATCTTGCAACCCTGACCAACGCCTCAAAATCCCAACGTGGGCTAGCCGGAGAGTTGAACTGGATGCCCTTCCTGGTCATCGCAGCACATAAATAAGTCCTATTCCTAGACAGAAGTCAGACGACCTCCTTCAAACACCTATCTGCGCTCCTATGATTAGTTCCGCAACTCGATCGGATCAGGTCTGCAAACAGCGACGCGACACGAAGCGGCCCAGAGGGACCTTCAAGCTTCAGTGCAGAGAGCACCCCCAAATTCCCCATGAACGTCGTCTGTGGAGAGCTGAACGAAACGCACAGATGGTCCCTAGCAGGTGATCCTATGCTCATATTTCAACTAATTTTTCAAAAGCATCAATGTTCAATTACAGAATTAATTAAAACAAGTAATCACCGATGCACATAGGTCAACTTGGCAAAGTAAACAAAAATAAACGTAAGAGACAGCCTATTTCTTATTTCAAATAAATATCTTAGACAGTGCCAACAAAATCTAAACCAAAGAGATTTACTCTTATTTCCTTTGGCAACCACAGGGTTATCTAATTTCAACCTTCCTTATCACAAAGCAAAATGATTAAACACTATCACAAACATATACATAATTTTCAAAATAGCGCGCCATTCAAATTTCAAATGAATCCAAACTTCCCTTCAGCACAGGCGCGACAATCAAATACAATTACAAGCATACGCACAAGCATTAAAAAAGGGCACACAATTTAATCTCAATTTTCCGAGCCACAACAAACGCAGTGATCAAATGTATTTACAAAACATATGCAGCAGCATTTAAAGGAGTATTTTAAATTCAATTCTTTTAATCACAACCGCTACAATATTAATTTCGCGGAAAACTCAAAGCATTTTAATTTTAATTCAAAGAATTCTTAACTAAGTGCTCGACCAAACCAAATCCAATACCCCTTGAGAGCGTGATTCAACGCTCCAGGGGGCCCTAATCTTCCCACCACCAAGTGGAGGCCACACCGCGTGAACCCGATACTAACAGAGCGCAACCGCTAACAGTCGCCACTCGGGTTGTACGCCCTCACTGAGGCCGTCGGCAACAGAACAGCTTGACAAGTGGACTGTTGACGGCTTAAGGCTCAGTAGAGGCAGCCATGGTGGGAGCTAAGGCGGCAGCTAGCTAGGGCCGCCTCCATCAAATGGGGTACAGTGGTCCACCAGTCGCGGCCACTCAGCCCCATTTGATGGAGGCGGCCCTAGCTAGCTGCCGCCTTAGCTCCCACCATGGCTGCCTCTACCTATAGTATATACGTACCTCCTGGCCTCACTGGAGGGGGAGGCCCTGGACATTGTCAGCCATTTGAGCTTGTCGGACGACGCCTACCAGACTGCTCGGGACCTCCTAGTCAGAAGATACGCCAACGTCCGGCGAATTGCGGACGAACATGTTAAGCAGCTTCTGAGCCTCCCGCTGCTTAGTGACCGGGCCAGACTACGTCCGGACCTGTTGGATCCAGTCTTGGTGGCCTGCAATATGTTGAGGCGGCTGGATGTACCAGTGGGCGAATGGGCCTTCTTGTTGCTCCGCATCGTGCTGTCCCGTCTACCTCTCGACCTTCGAATGCATTTTGAGGAGAGGTACGGCGGGGACGAGGCCTCCTATATTCCGCCCTTCTATGACCTGTTGCGGTTTTTGGAGGAGCAGTGCCGACAGATCGAGCACGCGGCGGGCACCGTCGACGACTTACGAGCCGTGCCCAGAGAGAGGCGAAATCCGCCGGGCAAGTCGTCGTCAACCCCCCCCCTGCTCCTATTGTCGAGCATCTGATCACCGGGGTAACGTCTTGCCCAAAATTATTAGGTAAGCCGAGTCCGGCTAGGCGAACTATCGCCAAGGGAGTGCCACTGGTGCTACTCCTGTTTGGAAGGGCACCTCCAGCGAGACTGTCCCGCACCGGCGGCCCTGTCTGCATTGCCAGGGCAATCACCATGCCGTACTGTGCCTGGGTGCGAACGGCGTCTCCTCTCGGGGCGTTGCCAGGCCCTCGACCCCCACGGGCGGGGGCGCTCCGCCACGCCCTCTGACGGGCGACGCTCGGCGCCCGCCGGCTAGCCAACAGACCCCTAGGTTTGGAAGGGGGTCCCTCCCCCGACCAGTCGGGGGGTAATTCCCCCAGGGGCGGGGGTGTCATCACCCCCCCTCAGCGTGCGAAGAGGAACTTCACGGCCACTCATCGGTCCGCTGGACCCTTCTCACTCCCGTTAGCTGAGTGGCCGCGACTGGTGTACCACTGTACCCCATTTGATGGAGGTGGCCCTAGCTAGCTGCCGCCTTAGCTCCCACCATGGCTGCCTCAACTGAGCCTTAAGCCGTCAACAGTCCACTTGTCAAGCTGTTCTGTTGCCGACGGGCCTCAGTGAGGGCGTACAACCCGAGTGGCGACCGTTAGCGGTTGCGCTCTGTTAGTATCGGGTTCACGCGGTGTGGCCTCCACTTGGTGGTGGGAAGATTAGGGCCCCCTGGAGAGTTGAATCACGCTCTCAGGGGGTATTGGATTTGGTTTGGTCGAGCACTTAGTTAAAAATTCTTTAAATTTAAATTAAAATGCTTTTGGGTTTTCCGCGAAATTCATATTGTAGTGGTTATGATTAAAAGAAATGAATTTAAAAAACTCCTTTAAATGCTGCTGCATATGTTTTGTAAATACATTTGATCACTGCGTTTGTTGTTGCACGGAAAATTGAGATTAAATTGTGTGCCCTTGTTTAATGCTTGTGATAGTGTTTAATCATTTTGCTTTGTGATAAGGAAGGTTGAAATTAGATAACCCTGTGGTTGCCGAAGGAAATAGGAGTCAATTCTCTTTTGTTTTAGATTTTGTTGGCACTGTCTAAGATATTTATTTGAAATAAGAAATAGGGCTGTCCCTTACGTTTATTGTTTTGTTTACTTTGCCAAGTTGACCTATGTGCATCAATGATTACTTGTTTTAATTAATTCTGTAATTGAACATTGATGCTTTTGAAAAAATTAGTTGAAATATGAGCATAGGATCACCTGCTAGGGTGCAAACAATAAAGAAGATAATACGCTGCTTAGGAACACCAACATGTATGTCAAGCGAGCTAGATGATAGCTCATCGATGCGAACCGATTGCTGGCGCCATCGAAGTTATGATGAAAACCAATCCAGTGTTTCGGGTGAAACCATAGAAAGGGAGAGAATGGAAATTAAAATGTCATAACTGATGCTAATAAATGCATTCGAGAAGTCAACTAAAACCAACACAGTGACTTTAGTGTCCTCTATGCCTGCCATAATATCACCAGTTACTTTCAGGAGTGCGGAAACGGTGCTATGACCGGGCCTAAAGCCAGACTGTAAAGGACTTAATAAGGTTATATTGGAGATAAACTGCGAAAGTTGCTTGTGAACACAGGCCTCAAGGACCTTGGATAAGAAGGGAAAGATGGATATAGGTCGGAAATTATTGGGTGAAGCGGGATTTGGGAACATTTGTAAGGGAATAACGTAAGCCTTACGCCACAAAGGAGGAAAATCACCAGAATCCAAGGAGAAGTTAATGATGTGCGAGATAATAGGGAGGATATGGTCAAGTAAAAAGATTATCATCTGTCGGCTGATGTTGTCGCAACCAACACCATTAGATTTAATGGAAAGGGTTGTCTTCTTGATCTCATCCATAGCTACTGGAGAAAACTGAAAGGGATCAATGTCGGGACGAGGTAAACCCATTAAGTGTTCAACAGTAAGACGCTTGGTCTGGTGATCAAGAGGACTGTTGGAGACAAAATAAAAATAAATATCATCCAGACCAATCGTCTTCTAAAACTCACAACGGTGTCGTTTACTGATATCTATAGTTCCAAGGAACTTCCAGATATTAGCAGGGGAAGAAGGTGAGATGTTACTAAGAATAAATCGGCGTTTGGCGTTGCGTATCATCTGATTGCACCTTTTAATAACTTATAATCTAAATTGAATAAAAATTACTCTATTCTATTCTATTCGTGAAGTGATCGTGTTTTTTTTATGGATAAGGGTGACCAACGAGCACTCAATCCACCTGATGGTAAGTGGTTGCTGCAGCCTATAGACATCTACATCTATCCTCGTTTGCAAATCAAAATGCAGATGCGTTGTCACCCGTGAGGATTAAGATGGAATGACTCATTTCCAGTAAAAAGGGCCTCCGGCCACTTGCACTCACCAAGCGAAACGCAGAGGTAAACCTCTACTTCACGCTGGTATTCTGTGAAGTCGTGGTACCACCCCGGTTCGAGCCGGCCCATCCGTGCGACAGCAAAAGCTGCCGCGTGGCTCTACCACTGTTATCGTCTTCTAAAACTCACAACGGTGTCGTTTACTGACACCTATAGTTCCAAGGAACTTCCAGATATTAGCAGGGGAAGAAGGTGAGATGTTACTAAAAATAAATCGGCGTTTGGCGTTGCGTAGCATCTGATTGCACCTTTTAATTACTTGTAATCTAAATTTAATAAAAATTACTCTATTCTATTCTATTTGTGAAGTAGTCGTTATGTAATTAGTAACTATAAAAAGGCCAAAAACACATCATAGCCCTCAGGTGATGGCAGTAGCTAGTAGACAGCTAAGATCCGAATGAAAGTAAAGTGTTGAAGAGTATGCTTTTAAATCTTTAATATTTCATTCAGTTGCATGGTTTAACACTTTTATATTAGTTTTCTAATTTGAAATATGTGTGAGTTACCACGATGTCGCTATGTACCAGCGGCGAGTTGTCGTAAGAGGCAAAAGAGTGGAGAGGCCTGTGCGGTTTTTTTATAGGGTAAGAGTGCCAAGCGAGCACACAGTTCACCTGATGGTAAGTGGTTTCTGTGGCCCATAGACATCTACATCTATTCTCGTTGTCAATATACACGCGGACACCGAATTCTCGCGGCGGATCGTACCAATACCTAATAATTTACAACACTTGTCTAAATACCTAACTTATCTACTTAACCTACTGTTTTGCCTTTCTACTTGTCTCCACTTAATTTCGAATTCTTAGGTTAACTACACCAAATCTGACTATCCTGTGTTTATTTTTAGTCAAATCACTGATAGTGATGTTAATAAAAGCATTGTTAAGGTCAATTCTGATGCCATTAGTATAGACTGCATTAGTCGTAAAATGATTATCTCTATTGTCGATATCTTGACTCCTGTTATAAAATCCATTTTTAATTGTTTCATTTCATCCGGAAATTTTCCCTCTTCCTGGAAAGAAGCCCAGATTACTCCTATACCCAAAAAAGGAAATCCCTCCAGTTTCTCTGTCTACCGCCCCAAATCCATAATTCCATTCCTTTCAAAAGTTTTTGAGTGTATATTTCATCGACAATTGAGCATCTACTTACTTTACTTAGATAAGTAAAGTCTTTTCAATTATTTCCAATCCGGTTACCGTGGTTGTCATAGTACGGCTATTGCCTTAGTCAAGATTACAGAGGATATTCGTCTTTGTATGGATAAATAGCACGTAACAGTGTTGACCTTACTTGACTTTAGTAATGCATTTAACAATGTAGATTTTGATCTACTGTTAGCTATCTTAGCTTCTCTTAACATATCTCCTGAAGTGATTGACTGGTTTCATAGTTACTTGTTTGGTCGCCGGCAACGGACACGTGTAGATGATTCGTTCTCTAACTGGTGTACAATTAATGCCGGTGTACCGCAAGGTGTCGTGTTGTCTCCTCTCCTCTTTAAAATCTTTATTAGTTCGATTACGCTCCAATTAGCTTCTCACTACCACCTGTATGCAAATGATCTCCAAGTATATGTTTATGCCAAATTGATGGATTTTCCCCTATACTATTGGCTTATTAAACAAAGATCTTAACTTAATTGTGGATTGGAGTAAGTCATACGGTCTTAAAGTAAATCCATCAAAAAACAAAAGCAATAATTATAGGCAATCAAAGATTGCTTAATATTATAGATTTTTCTTCCCTACCTGGTATTGTTTTTGATGGGACACCTGTGCCATATAGTGACACCGTTAAAAATCAAGGTGTTACTTTTGACAAATTTTTATCTTAGACTCTGCAGGTAAGCGAGGTAAGTAGGAGGGTGTTTGCGTCGGTCGGATCTCTTCGTAGGTTAAGTAATTTTCTACCCACATCTATCAAAATTGCGCTTGCACAATCACTTCTTTTACTAATTTTCGATTATGCTGACATGTGTTATCTCAATTTAAATGGGGAGTTGCTTAATAAACTTGAGCGCATTCAAAATCTTTTCATACGGTTCATATTTGGACTTATTATATATTTGGAATTATATATTATTTGGAAAATATGACCATGACTCCGAATATCGCGAATAACTCAAGTGGCTTCCGATCCGACTTCGCAGGAATACTCACATTTTTTATCTTTTATACTGTATTCTATTCAATCGCACTTCCCGTACTTACCTTAAAGAGCGGTTTGAGTTTCTTGGTGATACTCACTGTCGCTCTCTTCGCTCTGATAAAAACCCTCACTCTTAAATGCAATCTCAAAACACATCCTTCTATTCTAAATTGCTTTCTGTTGAAGCTGTTAGGCTCTGGAACTCCCTACCGCTGCACATTAGAAGTGCGCAGTCTATTGGTTAGTTTAAAAAACTTGTCAAAGCGCACTTCTTTCCCTCCTTAAATAGTCATTCCACAAAAAAAATCACTACCCGCTCATTTTTCCTTACGTTTAGGCTTTGACTTCACTTACTTGTTTAATCTAAATTCTATAATCATATTATAAATAATATTATAATAAATATTAATAAATCTAAAACCTAGTAATTCTATAATTTTATATTTAAAATGTATTAATTTATTATAGTATGTATGTATTTATTGATTATATAATTATATTTTTTTTATAGAATAAGGGTGACAAACGAGCACACAGTCCACCTAATGGTAAGTGGTTGCTGCGGCCCATAGACATCTACATCTATCCTCTATTACAAATCAAAATGTAGATGCGTTGTCACCCGTGAGGACTAAGATGGCATGCCTCATTTCCAGTAAAAAGGGCCTCCGGCCACCTGCACTCACCAAGCGAAACGCAGAGGTAAACCTCTACTTCACGCTGGTTTTCTGTGAGGTCGTGTTACCACCCCGGTACGAGCCGGCCCATCCGTGCGACAGCAAACGCTGCCGCGTGGCTCTACGACTGTTAAAAATTATAATGTAATTAAATATATATGTATGTCGCGTATTTTATATATTTTTTCTTTCATATGTATTTCTGGTGTACAATGAAGTATATTTCATTCGTTCGTTCATTCATTCAAAAAACACAAAACGTCACAACAAGAATAATAACATCAAGTAATAAGAACAAGAACTTAATAAACAAAACGATTGAACTGTTGTTCACGCGCACGTGATAGTCTACACGGAACTGTCTCAAAAACTATCATTAATGATCAATCCCGGTAAAATAAATGCCTACCGTTAAGTGCGTTCATCCTGACGTCCTTGCGGTAAGCCCTTTGATCATTTCTATAAATCGTTAAATTGTTACGATATTGCCAACGTTTATTTTATTTATAAGTTTAGTTATCCCTACGACTAATCTTCATATGGAATTTTGAAGTTAAGTTTATCATTTTTTCGCCATCGTTGTCGTCCAAATTTTTATGTTTTCAATACGCATAAATGTCCTTATTGATAGTCTTACCAGGTACGAGCGGGATTATATTTAAGTGGTAAATGTAAAAAAAATACTTTCAATTAGAATTACTTGTAATGTAGATTGAATAAAAATGATTCTTTGCTACGAGTACTTCTTGTTTATTCCTGAAGTGTGTCATGTCGTAAATATTAACTATAAACAGCCCAAAACCACATCATATGATGACAGTATACCATCTCACATAGGAATCAAAGTTGTGTAAGTTAATTAGCTACGATCCGAGTGAAAAATAAAGAGTGTTGAAGAGTATGATTTCACATCTTAAATATTTCAGTCAGTTGCATAGTATGTATGAGTTACTACGATGTCGCCATGTACCGGTGGCGTAAAAGAACCCACTACTACAGATCATTCCGTAGGTGTCGTGAGAGGTGATAGAGATTGTTGGGAAGCCAGTGCGTGATAGTAAACACCACTATCATTACTTAAATGACAGAAAAAAGAGATTGGTATTGTAAGATAGAAATTTAAACATCTTTCTATTGGGTATGGAATTTGCATACATCTGGAGAATGGACCTAAGATAAGCTATTATTTAAATAGCGCGAAGTAGAATTATGTGGAATATTGAAAAAAGGTACGCGATTGTTTTTTCTACTCGGATATTGACCTACAATACATTACCCTGATTTTATTATTTGATTTTTCTGATTTTATTTTTATTTTATTATTCAAAACATGGTTAAGGTTAATCATATTTTTTTTTCTTTTTTTATAGGAGAGGGGGCAAACGAGCATGCGGCTCACCTGATGTTAAGTGACTACCGCCGCCCATGAACAACTGCAACACCAAGAAGGGAAATGCAGATGCGTTGCCAGCCTTGTAAAAAGAAGTAGGCTCTTTTCTTGAAGTCGAAAGTCAAAAGAAGTCGTATCGGTCCAAGAAAAATCGCTGATGGTAATCGATTCCACAAGGAAGTCGTGCGAGGAAGAAAACATCTTCTAAATCGCACAGTGGTGGACCGCCAATCATCCACATGGTGTGGATGGTATCGGGAGTTCTGCCGCGATGTGCGTTCGTGAAATTTGGTGGCTGGGATTAATCCGAACAATTCCTCAGAGCACTCCCCGTGGTAGATGCGAAAGAAAATGCAAAGGGATGCAACATCTCTTCGCAGTGCCAATGAAACGAGCCGAAAATCGGAAAGAACTCGATCGTCGACGATTCGAACTGCTCTGCGCTGGATGCGGTCAAGTGGAAGGAGCTGGCACTGGGGATCCCCTGCCCAGAGATGGGAACAGTATTCTATGTGAGGCCGAACCTGCGCATTGTAAAGTTGCAGGCGTTGTGCCGGCATGAAATACTGTCCCGCTCTGCTGAGCACGCCAAGCTTTTTAGAGGCGAATTTGGCCTACTCTTCCAAGTGACCACGAAACTGCACGTCACTCGATATGTTGACTCCGAGGATTCCGATACTGGCTGAGTCAAGAAGGGGAGTGCCTTAAAACTGAAGAGATACGACAAAGGAGATCTTTTTAGCGGTAAACGCGCAAACTTGTGTCTTCTGAGGATTAAGCTGGACTAGATTTAGACGCCCCCAATCCGAGACTTTGTTCAGCAAAGACTCGACTTCAGACACAATTTTGTTCCGGTACTCGGCGAAGTTTTCTCGAGAAATATTGGCACGGCCGGTGTATAGAGCATCACCAGTGCTGTCGTCCGCAAAGCAATGAATGTTACCAGTTAGCAACATATCATTGGTTTTGGTGGTTTTGTGAATTCTTGGCAAATAGTAACGGCGTAAGAGTATCCATCATCTCATTTCGTCTCGTCAGGCGGCCAACTATGGGAAAGACCAGAATAGTCATATAGCTTTATTACGTTGTAGAGCCATGCTGGAGCATAGCCATATAATGATTGTAGCACAAATGGACCGGCCCGACCGGGGAAGGTCCACGCTCTCACAGAATACCAGAGTTAAATTGAAGCTATGTTTTGTGTGGTAATTGTAGAGACCGAGAACGAAGACCGTTTATATGGAAATGAGACATTCCATTTTAGTCCTCTCGAGTGTTAACGCGTCTGCATTTTAATTCTTAATTGAGGATAGATCAAGATCAATGGACCACAGCATTAATTTACCATCAAGTGGACTGTATGCTCGTTTGTCACCCTCACTCAATATTAAATAGCTTCCGATAGACGATGACATAATAAGTATCTTGTTTATGTAAATACGTCAGATGTAAAATATCCAGAACAGTGACAGCAGCAGTGTCAAAGTTGTGAAACGTCTGATACTGCCATCGTCAAATCCTCTGCCAAACGTAACTATTATGACAAATTCTCCCTACATCAACAATAAATATAACACAATATTTTTTACTGACGACATTTCTATAGTTTTTATGGTATTAAACCATAAATAAATTTTCACTCTAGTTGTAATAAATAATATGAAAATAAAATAAATAATACAAATGAAAATGTTGTTAAATGGATAAAAAACAATTGTCTAAGTATAAATCTATCTAAAACAAAATTCATACAATTCTATAATAATAAAAGTAAACCGCAATTACTTGTTATTAAGCATAATGAGGAAAACATCACTTCTACTGAAAAAGTTAAGACAAACATTATAATACGAAAGATCACATAGATAAAGATTGTTCTAAAATATTTAAATTTAATTTTGCTCTGCGAAGGCTGACTTAACTTATCCCGCCATGAAACTCTTCTCTCATAGCATATTATGCATATGTCGCTGCTGTATTAGGATATAGTCTCATATTATGGGGAAACTCGACAACCGCAAAGCGTGCTTTTATAGCGCAAAAATGTATACGTATACTGTATACGAGCAATTTGTGGCACCCGGCCACTTGTTTATAGCAAACCATTATTTAAAGCATTAGGTGTTCCAAATCTATCATCCATGTATATTTTTGAACTTTCAATATTCGTTAAAAAAGTATCCTCATTTTTTACTAAATTAAAAAATACAGTAAAATTTAGTACTACATACCCAGAAATATTATTATTATATTTATTATTATATATTATTATATTAATATATTTTTCATTCATTAAGAACCATGGACCTCCCTTTTTTCTAGGTCCATGTTAAGAACTATTCTGTACTCAAAAAATCGTAATTTTATGGCTATTCAGGTGTTTAACAAAACCCCAAATGAAATAAGGCAATTAGATTATAATAGATCGAATTGGCGTTTGGAAAAACAATTTTATTCGGTAAATAAACTGCTGAAAATAAAAAATAAGTCTCTATTGACTCTTAGACGCTGTTTCTTCCTTTATCGTGTTATAAAAGAGTTAATATCAAAAACAAAAACGTAAGCTTATGCACGTTCAATTTTCCTTATATATTGTATTTTCTAACCATACGTTTTCATATTGATGAAATAGGTGATTCTCTGTAATTTTATACTCTTTGTACCATTTTTTATGAATAAATGTATTGTTATTACATCGGGGAGGTCCAGCAGTGTACTTTTACGAACCGATGAAAAAAGAAAGAAAAAAAAGGGTCTCCATGTTGATCCCGAAATATCACTTAACAGTAACAACAGGCTTTAACAATAAATGGTTCGTTGCTATGGTCACATTTATTTAGGTTTAGATTTTGGAATAATTTTGTCTTATTATAATACCTACAACACTGAGTGGGCCTAAGCTGGGTCACGCAATCCATCTCCTCTAATTCACTTTGAAATGTAAATAAGGATTCGAATACTAGCGTCTTTATCAAATCACTTGATTTATAGTTTGCATTTGACTGTTATACTCTAAAGAAGGAACATCAAACTTTTTTTAATGATAAACTTTCCTACATTTTAGTCAACATGTGTAGTTTCTCTAATAACGCCTTCTCAAGATTCTTTTAATACAATTTTTGTTGAAAATTTGAGTTATGAAAATTTACAAACAGATATAGGGCTATGCAAGCTATATTTTTTCCGAAAAAATTAAAGATTTTGTTTTAGTTTTTTTTAAATTAATGATCATTGATTATCTTAAACCTAAATAACGTCACATTAATACATTCTATCCAAGCAAAACAGGGGGGAAACGCTAACTTATTCATATCTGTATGACCTTCAGCCAATGACTATATATACCCTCGTCGACACACTCAATCTTTACAACGTTGTTAACGAGAGATTTGTGGACGATAAATCCGACACCTTCTTGGGACTGGTTCACTCTCCCGGTGATAGAACAAGTTGCCGGATACGTGGATTAGCATGTCCTCCCCCTCTCTTCGGACCACAGATAATCCTATAATATACCAGCGCAACTTGTCTATCTCTTCTTCCAGCTCCAGGAACTGCTCGTCAGTTCCCAAGATGCGTGCGTTATATGTTGCTAAATCAAGTCGTCTTAGGTGGCAACCGAACCTCTACCGGATATTCTTAGCACCCCTGACCCGCCGTTACCATGGTCGCCACCGTGGCAAGGCATAGCGGGGCCGCCAAAAACTGGGGGCCGTTGTTTTGTAACTTTCGTCATGGGGGATATATTGCCATAGTTGCCTTGCTTGGCGACCGGGTTGGCAACTGCAGCTTTTTTATTGTTGTTTTGCTATTATCAGATAAATGCTGCTGCCCATCTCTGCCTCAGTTTCCCACTGTCGCCTCTTACGACATCCACTAAAATAAATGGTGTAGTGGGTATTCCTACCCGCCACTACACGGGACATCTTTGCTTATAAAATGCAAAATTTAATAATGAAACACCAGCTATACTGATTACAAAGCTACTTCTAGTCGATGATTGTAGCTTTTAAAAAGGGTCAAGAGCTATAGTCAAACCGCGGACCATTTTATTAGGATAGAATAACGATCATATGAAATTCAACCAGTTGCCCACAACATTAAGTAGAATTTTGTGTCACCAAACTTGTTTTAAAATTTTTAGACAAAAGTTTTATATGCGAAATTTATAACTGCAGATAAAAGTGTACTTTACTCTTGGGTCTTGGGACTTTATGGCTGAAAGTAGTTGCCGTGGATTGGACTTCAATATTAAATTTCATTACAAGTTTAGAAAAATGAAATCCATACGAATATTTTTAATGTCTGCTTCTATTCATGTTACAGATAAATTTAATTTTGTAATGCTATATTGCATACCTTAAGCGAAAGCGCAAGGTAATGTTCTACTATCGCCTAAAAATTAAAATTCCAACATTTTATCGAATAAAATCGTATCTAGCAATCATATTATACGTATAAATGAAATAAAAAGCACATTGTTAGAAAGATAAATGATTGTTGAACTTATTAATTTTTTTTTTAAATCGATTAATTGCTATTTTTTAATAAAAAAAGGGTTTTAGTGGCTTATGGTGTGGATTTATCATGTCCCTGTGGCTTGTAAACACTATAACTTTTGAAAATATCAATTGTTTAACTCAATCTATTTTTTAATCTCTTCATCTATCATGTGGGAAGCCACTGAATGTAAATGGCAGTGTAATTTTGTTTTGTTTGGCTATAATTAATTTTTTTCGGCTCCAAAATGGCGAAATTTTCGTTGATTTGGTTGCCTCGTATATAAATTGTTTCTGTAAATGGGGATCTACAGCCACAGAGTAGTTTAGTTCACAGAGTACCTTTGTATTAAGTTTAGTTCGGCTTCGGTCGCCGTCGTGAGTGGACATTGTTTCGGTTGTTTTCAGCGGCTCAAAAAGATCGCTGTACAAATACACAATATCCGAATAACCAAATTTCTTAAATACTTGATTATAATAATAATAAGAGATTTTTTATTACAATATTTAAAAGCACAGAATAAATAATAGAAGTACGTACTAAAAGTAAATAGTATAAATTTTTTTGTCATGGTTGCCATTTTCATGCTTTTCGAGGGTGTCGAAACCGACAGGTTGTTGAAATGTAAATCCAAGATGGCGGCCGCAATAGGTATCAATTTTTTCATCATGGGTGTCATTTTCATGGTTTTCGAGGGTGCTGAAGTCGATAGTGCTGTTGAAATGTAAATCCAACGTGGAGGCTGCAATAGGTATAAAATTTTTCATCATAGGTGTCATTTTCATGGTTTTCGAGGGTGTTGAAGCTGATAGTGCAGTCGAAATGTAAATCCAAGATGGCGGCTGAATTAGGTACCAATTTATTCATCATGGGTGTCATTTTCATGGTTTTCGAGAGAGTTGAAGCCTGCTGAGTGCTGTCGAGTTGAAGTCTGCTGTGCTGCTGAAGAGTGCTGTCAAAATGTAAATCCAAGATGGCGGCTGCAAAATATATCAATTTTTTCATCTTGGGTGTCATTTTCATGGTTTTCGAGGGTGTTGAAACCGATAGTGCTGTCGAAATGTAAATCCAAGATGGCGGCTGCAATAGGTATCAATTTTTTCATCATGGGTGTCATTTTCATGGTTTTGGAGAGAGTTGAAGCCGATAGGGTTGTCGAAATGTAAATCCAAGGTGGCGGCTGCACTGGGTATCAAGTTTTTCATCATGGGTGTCATTTTCATGGGTTTCGAGGGTGTTGAAGCTGATAGTGCTGTCGAAATGTAAATCCAAGATGGCGGCTGAAGTAGGTACCAATTTATTCATCATGGGTGTCATTTTCATGGTTTTCGAGGGTGTTGAAGCCGATAGTGCTATCGAAATGTAAATCCAAGATGGCGGCTGCAATAGATATAAATTTTTTCATCATTGGTGTCATTTTCATGGTTTTCGGGGGTGCTGATGCCGATAGTGCTGTCGAAATGTAAATCCAAGGTGGCGGCTGCAATAGATATCAAGTTTTTCATCTTGGGTGTCATTTTCATGGTTTTCGAGGGTGTTGAATCCGATAGTGCTGTCGTAATGTAAATCCAAGATGGCGGCTGAAGTTGGTACCAATTTTTTCATCTCGGGTGTCATTTTCATGGTTTTCAAGAGTGTTGAAGCCGATAGTGCTGTCGAAATGTAAATCCAAGATGGCGGCTGCAATAGGTATCAATGTTTTCATCATGGGTGTCATTTTCATGGTTTTCGAGGGTGTTGAAGCCGATAGTGCTGTCGAAATGTATTTAAACTACTTTAATAATTCCGTATAATCATGTTATACGTAATTTTTTTAATGCGCTTAAGGTGTGCCCAATTGGATTTACCAATATATTTAGTACTGACCGTACAGTTTGGGTGGAAGTATATTCTCTTTTTTTTTTAGGATAAGGGTGACAAACGAGCGCACAGTCCACCTGATGGTAAGTGGTTGCTGCGGCCCATAGACATCTACATCTATCCTCATTTGCGAATCAAAATGCAGATGCGTTGTCACCCGTGAGGATCAAGATGGAATGCCTCATTTCCAGAAAGGCCTCCGGCCACCTGCACTCACCAAGCGAAACACAGAGGTAAACCTCTACTTCACGCTGGTATTCTGTGAGGTCGTGGTACCACCCCAGTTCGAGCCGGCCCACCCGTGCAACAGCAAAAGCCCCATATCGTCCAGTAGATTATTTAAGACGCGACATTATAAAACAAACCAGGATATGGGCAGCAGCATTTCCTAACAACAACTATAAAATAAAAAACTGCAGTTGCCAAGCCACCTGCCAAGCGTGGTTGCTATGGTAAATATTTCCCCTATGACGCCTATATTCATCAGAATTTGTTCAGGTTACCTCACCCTTGGGAACTTCTGACCACTGTCTGGTGAAATCTGTGTCGTTATATTCCCCACCTAACTACGATTTCCATGGAGTGCGACGAATGTGGCGATACAAGTCAGCAGATCGGGATGAGATGCGGCATTTCTTTGCATTTTATCCTTGGCGGCAGGTCTGCTTCTCCTCTAGAGACCCATCGAACTGCGCGGATGCCATAACCAATGTGATACGTCACGCGATGGAGTATTTCATCCCCTTTAATGACGTGCCCATTGGTGGTAAAGCTCGCCCTTGGTTTAAGGCCGAGTGCGCTCGTGCTGAAAAGCACAAGCATATGGCGTACGTATCCTGGGTCGATGCTCGAGATCGTACAGCTCCGGATGTTAGCCTTAAGAAGAGAGCCTTTAACCAAGCCGCCAAGTCGTGCAAAAAGGTATTACTTCAAGCCAGTTTCGACCGCATTAAACGCATCGGCACAAATCTCTCTGTCAAACCATCTGGCAGTAGAGCTTTTTGATCTCTCGCCAAAGCGGTCGAGACAAACTTCTGTCGGTCTACACTGCCTCCGCTGGTAAAACCAGATGGCTCACTAGCGCATGCGCCTAGCCTAGAAAGCGGACTTATTTGCGTCTCTTTTTGCTTGCAATTCGCGTCTGGACAGTAGCAACAGCGTGCCATCTCAATTACCTCACTGCGGTACCTCTATGACTGAGGTCCGTATCACCAACAAGGAGGTTCTTAAAACCTTGCGAAGTCTAGATGTGAACAAAGCTATTGGACCTGATGGTATACCAGCTATAGTTCTAAAGGTCTGTGCACCTGAGTTGTCTCCTGTGTTGACACGCTTGTTCCGCCTCTCATTCAGGACTGGAATAGTGCCTAAATCTTGGAAGCTGGCCAATGTGCAGCCTGTGCCTAAAAAAGGTAGCCGTACCGACCCTGCCAACTATCGGCCAATTTCAATTACCTCCATACTCTGCAAGATTATGGAGCGTATATTGAACGCCCACCTTATGGCATACCTAGAGCAAAATGATCTCCTCAGTAATCGCCAGTACGAGTTTCGCCGAAATCGATCAACTGGGGACCTTCTAGCGTATGCCACTAACATATGGGGCGAAGCCCTCGAGAACTGTGGTGAAGCAATTGCTGTTTCCCTCGATGTTTCGAAGGCTTTTGACAGGGTTTGGCACGCTAGTCTATTGGGCAAGCTTTCAGCGTACGGCTTATCCTCTGGCCTATTTATCTGAGTGAAGGGCTTTCTGAGTGAACGGTCTCTCCGTGTCGTCGTTGATGGCTGCTCATCCAATACTGTGGCGCCTAACGCTGGTGTTCCTCAGGGGTCCGTTATCTCCGCAACTCTCTTCCTGCTGCATATAAATGACCTGCTCATTCCCGGTGTCTATGGGTATGCAGACGACAGCACAGTTGTGGAGAGATACCAACCAAGCGCCCGGGCCAGTCGGGATCAAATTCAGTCAGAAAGAGAGGCTATGGTTGAGCGTGTGAGTTTCACACTACAGGCAGTCTCCGAATGGGGCGATGCCAATCTCGTGAGATTTAACGCCTCCAAAACACAAGCGTGTCTTTTTACCGCTAAAAGGAGCCCGCTCATCTTGGCTCCTACTTTCCGGAATGTATCCTTGGAGTACACTGACCGCCTTCAGTTGTTAGGGATTGAATTTTCTCCGAACTTAAACTATGGGCGGTTCATTGAGTCCAGAGCCAAAGCAGCCGCAAGGAAACTTGGTGTCCTTGCAAGGGTGCGGCGGTACTTCACGCCGGGGCAGCTTCTTACCTTATATAAAGCGCAAGTCCGGTCGTGCATGGAGTACTGCTGTCACATATGGGCTGGTGTTGCAAAATGCCACCTGGCAGTATTGGACTCAGTGGAGAGACGTGCTAAGAGGCTCATTGGTGACCTTGATTTGGTTGAAACCAATCTTGTCAGCCATGAGCACAGGCGCAGAGTAGCCAGTCTCTCGGTATTCTATAGGATGCATTTCGGTGAGTGTGCGCAGGAGTTACACGCCTTAATTCCTCCCTCTCCTTTCCACCATCGGACAACCAGACGGTCGGCGGGTCTTCATCCTTTGTTGTCGATATCCCACGCATTAGAACCAAACGGTTTGCTTCGTCTTTTGTAATGCGTACAGCAAAGGAGTGGAATAATTTGCCAGCGTCTATCTTTCCGTCCGAATATAATCTAGGCGTCTTCAAGGCAAGAGTGAATAGGCATTTGTTACGATAAAACAGTGCGATTAACCATCTAAGGCTGCATCACTACTTACCACCAGGTGGGATTGTGGTCAAGCACCGGCTTATTATAAGTAAAAAGAAAATCAGAAGATTTTCCTAATCATTATCATTACAATCCTTCACAAGTCCACTGCTGAACATCAAAATCAGCACGGAGACGCAGTTCAGAAGGGAAGTCGGTCTGTAGTTCTTCAAGAGTACGTTGTCGCCTTTCTTGAAGTACAAGACCAACGCACTTCTGCTCCGCGCCTCCGGTGTAGTGCCACCATGGAGGACGGAATTAAAGAGCTTCTGAAGGACTTCAAGTACCAGTTATTCACCCGCTTTCCGAAGCTCCGCTGTAATTCTGGAATTTCCTTTTTTAAGATGCTGGAGAGCTATTCCATTTCAGAAGACTTTGATATGCTGTAATGAATGAGAAGAAATGACGAGTAAATTTTAAAGAGAAAAAGCTATTTGTTGCATGTAACACTATATCAGGAACATATACGCTCCACAAAACCCCACGAAATGCAATATAGACAAAAAATATAAACATTAATCTGCATTTGTTTTTTCGATGTGATTGCACTTAACGCACGCACACACACAGTTCATTACATATTTGGCGTAATATAACTAAGCCGACCAAGGTCTTGGTTTGACGTCATTGTAAGAAGAACACTCTATTTTCCTCCAACCAAAATGAGATTATTAAGGTAATTCTACACTAAAGCTGTAAGTGGAAAATTATATTGTAAATAAATAGGTAACTCTTTGATTTTTCACCAAAACAATACATGAATAAAAGAAGAAGTAAAAAAATATTGTTACAACGGTTGGTCTTATCGCTAAAATCGATTTTTTCTAGACAACCTTTGGTCGGGCACAATATATCATCATTCGTCATCTTAACAGCCCTTCACAAATCCACTGCTGCACAAAGGCATTTCCAAAAGAACGCCACAAAGCACGTTCCTGAGCCGCCTGAACCCGTTGACTTCCTGCATGTCTTCCCAGGTCATCACTCCATCTAGTAGGGGCCACCCTAAACTTCTGCTAACGGTACGAGGCTGTCACTCGAGAACCTTTCTTCCCCATCTGTTACTACATAGAGTGACAAACTGGTAAGACATGCTGGATGTCAATGGATGCAAGTGGCTCAAATCTAGTTTTGTGGTATTACCTTTGTTCAGCAGTAGATTTGAGATTGACTTCAATAATAATAATAACTTTGTCGAATTAAATAAATTTAATTTCTGATTCCATATACAGGCATTTTAAACGCCCTTAAGTTTTTTCGTATAAGTGTGTTATCATAAAACTTTGCTGAGTAACCAAGCAATACTTTTAAAGCCTTATTTAATACGACATAATTCCAGTTCTCATTTATTGAGGAATCAGTCAAATTCGAGAACTTTTCGAACATAAAATACGACGCTTGCAGGTTTACAATAAACTAGCTTTTGTTAAAAGTTATGCTAGCTAGAGAATCTTCTCAAATTTCATAGACGTGTTTATTTTACCCAGTGCTCAGAGCTAGAAGATATTATCAAAAGGAGTCATTTATTAAAGGCATAATACAAGTGACCTGACCGTGACTGAGTAAGCTGACCGCGTAGTGGCGGTGTAAGAATTTCCACTACCCCATATCATCCCACGGGTGTCGTAAAAGGCGTCAGAAGGAAATAAATCAGGAGATGGGCAGTAGCGTCTTCCTAATAATGACTAAAAATAAAAAACTACGGTGGCCAACCCGCTTGCCAAGCGTGGCAACTATGGCAAATATCCCCCCTATGAGGTAATCTATGCGATAGGTCTTTTTTCAGCAGTGTAATTTAATAGGCTGTAACGGTAACGATAATACGAGTACATTTCGACGACTCATTGCATGCAGTCTGCAATATTTGATTGAGGCACCATAAAGGAAAAATGGTTTGTCAAATATATAAGTATAATTCTCTTTACAATTCATTTTAAATTTATTCTATCACCGGTCCGGCAAATACGTCTATTCTGATAAGACTCAAAAAGAAACCCTTTAAAAAAGAAACTTTACAATTATGTATTGCTTAACAATTAAGTCACCAGTTTGACGGCTCCGTGGCGCAGTGGCTTAGCAATCAGTTGTTGCGCTAGGGGCCGCGGGTTCGAATCCCGTACGAAACAAGTATTTGTATGGCCTACAAATAATTGTTCCGGTCTGGATGTTTGTCCTTGTGCAATTTATGTTTGTAAACTGCCTTCACGACACAGGAGAAAAACCTAGTGTGGGAGTAACTTTAAAAAAATTACAAATCTTGAAAACAGCTTGGTAGTAATCACCTAATTCTCACAGGCATTTATTATTCATATATTTCATAATACAATAATATTTTTTATACAATCTTTGTTTAATTTATTTTTGGACTTGGCTATAGAGAAATATTTTATACTTTCTGGGATTTGGTAATGAAAGTATTGTCCAGTGAATGTATTACTGACTCTGTGGAGTCGTGTAAATAGTAAAACTAGCTTGTGTCTGTTTCTTATATTAACAGAATGTACATCGTCAGCTCTCTTAAAAATAAATAAACTTCCGCCTCCAGAACCCGTGTGGCTAATCGGAATTAGCTGGTTCGCTGAGAGGACCACAGAAATAATTTCAGTGGACAGAGCACCCCATACGTCAGTCACCTCATGAGCTTTCTTATCTGCTTCGGCTTTCATGAAATTTCTGTCCGGCAGTTATAATAATAATTATTATGTTGGAGAAAGTTTTATCCACTATTTTTTACAACCTCTAGGTTGAAACTCTTTATTCGGAATTAAACTTGTACAAACCTATTATGTAGCACTTCTAATAAGAATGAAAACTAAAAAAGTTCTAAATACTTAAAAATTCAGAGAAATTTTGAAACTTATTTATTAAATCGATGAAAAATAATCTAAAATTGCAATCTGTATACGTACCAAAGCTTAGGTCAGGCCTTCCTTTACCTTTCCTGTTCCAGTGGGTGTTGCTGGATTTCTTTGAAGTAAAATGACAAATGACAATCGTCCTTGAAATATTTTTTCCTAACGTGCAGGTTTTCACCACCGAGGTTGATTTATTACCAGATAAATCAGCTCTTAGAATTTCAATTGACAATTTAATAGCTGGCGGCTGGTATCAAACCCGTGTTGATCGCTTACCGTGAAATTTACAGCGAGCATTGGACTTCTGAGCTACCACACTCGTGGTAATATAAACATGGTAATATAAACGTGGTAATATAACATACCCATGTTACTTGAATATTATTTATATCACTTAAATATTATTCAATAGGCGCAACAAAATAAAAACAAGATATGTTGTTTTCCATCAAGGCTGATAAATCTGAAATTTGAAGTGGTTGAAAGCGAGATTAAGGCTGGGTCCACATTGGATCGATTGACGTATCTTGATTGAGCGTATCGTATCGAGTACTTGTAACTCAAGTATGGCACCCATTTCAATCATATCGTATAGCTGGCCTTATAGTGTCAAAAATTCATTTACATTTTATCGTATCGTATCATGTCAGCGTAACAGCTTCTAACGTATTTTTATGTAATCGCTAAAAATTTCTTTCAGATATTTTCTACGTCCAATCTTTTAAGACAATGTAGCGGTGTGTAGTATCACATTGTGTGATCGAAAAAAAAGTGCAGTATCTCATTCTTGTATTGTAAAACATTATCAACACACGTTCATACTTTTAACCACGATATGTTTATCTGATACGAAGTGTGTCAAATATGTGATTTTATGTGGAACGGGACAGAACAGATTCAAAGCTTACCAAACGATCGTGTATAGGTTTGCGTACAAATTCGCGATCATAATACACGTCATCATCACGTGACTAGGATACGATACACGGTGATGATCAAATTTGGGCCCGACTTTAGACGTAATTATAATTGTTTGAACTCCCTTAACATATAGGTACGTTCCCTCAAAATACCTGCGTTAAATTTCTAATTTACATACATAATTAAATTTTCCTGGAAGACAATCTCACTCTTATCCCTTTAACCTAATACTAGTAAATTAATTAATATATAAGTAAGAAGTTTGAAATAGCTACATTTTAGTTGGTAGCAAGTAAAACAAAACTGAAAACCTTTACATAATTGTGAATCTACCTCCACTATAGCAACGCCTATATCGCAATTTGGCGATTTCAAAATATATCAACAATAATATTAGAATAAAACGGAAAAACTAATCCAATTGATAGCAACTGATTGGGATCTTTTACTTAAATATTATGATATAGCTTCCTGATTAATGTATTTAGGGTGACACAATAGACATCCTTGGAAAGGTCACAAAATATTTATAATACATCTCTTGATATCCTAATTTTTTCAATACTTAAATTGTGTATTCGTGTATATTTATGAAACTGTCAATACCAATAATCGATAGCATAAATCGCATCTGCATTTTGATTCGCAAACGAGAATAGATGTAGATGTCTATGGTCCACGGCGACCACTTACTATCACGTGGATAGTGTGCTCGTTTGTCACCCTATCCTATAAAAAAACCAGACCACTTATCGCCAAATCGAATATATCGGAAACTTAGCCGTACGTAAGACCCACGGACGATTATGCTTTACAGCAAGTGGCACAAATAGCTAGTCCTCTTTCAGAGACTCATGTTTGCGCGGCATACATTGTTCAGCTACCTCCAATACTGTCTCGGCTCGATAACTTGATACCCTGAATTATTATGATAGGTATCTGTCGCGTGTTTGCGTTGTCACAAATGAGGACTAAAAACGAACGCTTCACAGTCTGTATTTGTACTGACCCTGTATAAACATGAGACCGGAACACAGCAATAAAAGCGGTGCTATTTATCGGCAGTAATAGGAAAGAGGTTGGTACTTAACCAGACAGACTCCAAAGTAGAAGAGGAATTATACCATCTAGTATTAATTCCGTTCCGTTATTCTACTCCATTTAAAAACTCACTTCAGACATGCATTCGTAATCCTTTACCCGATATGACGTTGATTTTTCCAATACACCATAATATGGAATGATATTATTATGTCCTATGCAAAAGAGAGAAAAGTAAGTGGGCAGCAGCACCGTTCTGTTAAAAACCACCTGTATCCAGAAATGACCCCCACAGTTTGTTAAGAATACAACTCTAATAGGATTGCAACGGGTTTATTGGGCTTTTGCAGTCGCAAGCTTTCTAAGCTGAATTAAACAGTAAAATTTAAAAGTAAAGCTTAAAAAAAGTTATTTTATATAAAAATTACTCATTGCCGAATAAACAATTTGTGATGTAAGAAACCGTCTTCATTTATCGTCGCGCTTTATTTATGTTTCACTTTTGAAAAGCTTCAGTTCAACTGTAGCTCTCGTAGCAAGAGCACGCTACAACCCTAATGAAAAGCACGCTACGCGGAAAACTTGTACGAAATTTCTTCAATTTAAACACAAAAATGTAGGAGCATTTCTTTTAATAAATGTAAATAGTAAGATAATTTTTATGCGGAAAATACGTGGTTTGAGAAAATACACCTATTTAATTTAAAGTGTCGAATAACTTTAAGTGTCAGAACAAATGTGACTATGATAACGTGGCTTCATAATTACATTTGGGTTAAAATATAATGAAGGAATGGTAAGTTGTAGTGATTTAAAATTTTTCTTTAAGTAAATCCATCATATAACTAGCGATCCGCCCCGGCTCCGCGCGGGCGTTTTCTGTATCTCGACAACAGCGTCATCTACTGGGTCCAACTGTAACTAAGAACCATGCCAGTGTAACCACACCACTTGTACCCCGTACAAATTTCTTCAAAATCATTCAAGTCATTTAGAAGAAGAATAATCAAGAGCACACGCACATTGGAATTTTGTACATAAACATTATATTATATTATTGGAATGTTTGAGAAGATGTTTGGATTATCTTACTGTATCAAACTTAATTACATAAACGTATTTAGAATAAACTTGTTGAACATACATACACACACTCATGTGGACCAAATACTGAACGATCCATTAAATACTTTAACCAAGAGCAAATAAATGTTACCGCGAGAATGTAATTATAAAAACGTTTTTGTGTCTACACGAGCAAAATTCAGTACGTTAATGAAATAAATAATCCAAATACTATCTTTGCCTTATCGTATTAAAATAATGATATATGTACAATCAGTAGCTAAAAATAGTTCCTCTAAAAACTGTATGATTAAATTCAAAAAACACATTATAATGCTCATAGGCTCTTAAATTTATATATGAAATTCGTTTTATTTATTTTTAGGAATTAACTTTCGTGTCTTGAGAATAGTTTAGATATTTTATCGTTAAATATACATATGCATAACATTATATTAACTTAATAAAATCATATGCAAAGTACAACCAAGAAAGAAAAAATAATTTTAAATATATAATTTAGAATTGTTAAAAAAATAAAAATTTATATTATTTAAATAAAATAAAATTTTGAGTTAATATTAACAAAATGAAAAATGTTGTATAAATATTGAAATTTAATATTAAGGATTAAAAATCAATAGGTGGTATTACAACAATGAAATCATTTTTATTAGAGTAGAACTAAAATTGAAAAATTAGATAAGGGGAACAGAATTTCCTCTTTTGACCTGTCAGCTTCTTTGTAATGTAATAAGGTCTTTAATCTGTAGGTCTAGATCTCGCTTTTGTTTTATGCATAAGTAATCAACCCTTAACTTTTTTAAATAAATGTTAAGCAATTTGCACTTTTTTATATCTATATCATCACGTAATATTTTTAAATAATCATTAACTTATACAGGCTATAACAATAAACTTAATCAAATAGAAGCACGTAAATGCAAGTCCCAAAGCTTTAATCCAAGCTAGATTTCGATTGATCACCATATTTGACAGTAATTTATTTTTGCCGTGTATCGGGAGCGTAACAGTATGCATCACTCGTCCCGTGGGTGTTGTGTGAGGCGACAGAGATAAGCTGAAACAGAAGTTGGCAGCAACATCTTCCTGATATCTGCTCAATATAATTAAAAAAACTATGATTGCAACCCACCTGCCAAGCATGGCAACTATGGCATATATCCTCCTATGCTAATATATGAGGAAGGCATTCAGCAGTGAAATTTTGGTAAAATTTAATAGTGATGATGAAAGAACTTTTTAATTTTAAAAATTAATTACTATTTACTTCTTTCTTCGTAACCTAATTTAATCCCATTAAAGTGAATTAAAAAAATTAAATTCGATATTTTCGCTGAGCATTCAAGTTTACGGAAGATTTCTTCATCATCACCTTACTGTGGTAGAGCTACGCTGCTGCTATATTGTAAGCAGCACAAATGGGTTGGCCCGATCGCTGAAGGACTATGCTCTCACAAAAGAGCACCGAGAAATACTACTAGTACTGCTGATATATCTTGTATGGTGAGTGTAGAGAACCTAAAACCCTTTTTTTTGGTAATGAGGCTTTCTATTTTAATCGTCAGGAGTGACAACGCATCCGGCTCCGTGACGCAGTGGCTTAGCAATGAGTTGTTGCGCTGGGGGCCGTGGGTTCAAATCCCGCATTATCCCTTGAATTGTATCACTGCATTTAATTTGATTATCTAAAGTACGATATTCTAATTGTTGTATTATGAAAACGAATATTTTTATTTAAAAACTGCATCCTAACTACCACGCGTTCTGCGCGTGATCAGCCTACAAATAATTGTTCCGGGTCTGGATGTTTTCCTCGTGCAATTTATGTTTGTAAACTGCCTCCACGATACAGGATAAAATCCTAGTGTGGTGGCAACGTTTTTTAAAAGATAAAGAAAATCCCCATTTTTGTTTCTTAATCAAGAATAGATGCACTTGTAAGTGTCTATGGTTCCCAAGTTCCACTCACCCTTAGGTGGACTGCGTGCTCGTTTGTGTCCCTAATTCTCTAAGTTATCGAGCTAGTCTTGAACCTCTACCGTTGCAGAGAGGATTTTTCATAATCGCTGCGTTCAGCAGGGGAGTTGGCGATTGCAGTAAAAGATGTTACGCGCCATTGACGCTGGACCTCGTCGCCAATCCGGGTATTTTATGGCATAAATTGGAATGGGAGGGATATAGCTGTATAAATTGAAAGATACAAGATATTATTTCTATCAACACTCATAGTTGCCTTTTAAGATGGATTCTGGTACGCTACTACGACACCGCAAGCTTTATTACTAATGCTTAATATTATAAGTATACTATAGTAGAACTATTTTCCGCGTTGGTCTGTGGTCGTAAGCATGCCTGCTGTTCATGTGATTCTTGATTTGAATCCCGGGTAGTGCCAAAATCAGTTATTGGAATTTTTTTGTCAAGAAATTCTCAGTATCAGTGCAAAATCATAAAGTTGGCAATGTCTTACCCCCGTACTTTGGAGAGCACGAAAAGCCATGGATTCTGCTGATCTATCTTCCGTCGTGTACCATAAATCTGTCCTATACAGATAGCTACTAAGCCTGGCAGTATCTATTGACACTGCCCGTCGTGAACGAAATTCGTTCTGGACGATAATATAATTGTAGTTTATTTTAAAATTTGTCTAACACTGCTATTATTTTTTATTTTGTAACTTTTATTGTGTGTTAAATTGACAAAAATAATTCAAATACATTTGAAGTTCGCCAATACGCATTGTGGCAACGAGACATACGTTTCCTTATCCTAAAACTGTGTCATAAATGAGGAGAGGCCCGTAAATTTTCTTTTACTTTTTAATTTTTTTTAATTTCGATTTTTAATTTTAGAATTATAATAATTATTTCATTTTATTTCATTTGAAATTCATATATCATAGTATTTCATTATACATAGTTTGAGAATTACTAAGATTAATCACTTTAATATTTTGTTCTAAATCATTGACTTACTAATTTCGGTACTAGGAATTTGTTTTACTTACTAAATAATTTGTTATCTTATAATAATATTTTATTTAAATACCACACAAACGTATACAATATTGTATAACATAACCGTGATAAAAAAACTAAAATACAATTAAACTTTTTAATTTAAATTTATACGTGGTAGAGCCATGCTGCAGCTATATTAGTAGTATAGTTGTAGCACGGATGGGTCGGCTCGACCGGGGAAGAACCACGCCCTCACAGCATACCAGCTTAAAATGGCAGCTTAACACTGCTGTGTTTCGTATGGTGAGTGTAGAGAACCGGATACCCTTTTTACTGGAAAAGAGGTATTCTATCTTAGCCCTCACGGGTGACAACGCATCTGCATTTTGATTCGCAAACGAAAATAAATGTAGATGTCTATGGGCCACAGCAACCACTTACCATAAGGTGGACTGTGTGCTCGTTTGTCACCCTATCCTATAAAAAAAAATTATCACCCAAGTTTTTAATTCTAGTATTACAGTAATCCTACCGCAGTATAATGGCAAGAACGTTAGCTGAGATTTGTTATTGTAAGACGAAGATGCTACGTTGTATACAATAAATCTAAAATCACTTGAAATAAGACCCTTTAAGTTTCACCAAGTCCTGTTAGTTTGAGTAAGTTATAGCTATTCTATTTGGATTGGCCCTTGTTTCCCTGTTGGGACTTGAACGTACGAGGGTATAACTTTCAAAAATGCTTATAACTAAATAACAGCTTATCACTCATAAAATTGCTTGTGGGCGGTGCTTCCTTTTTGAAACAGAAACAGAAACAAAAACATTTTTTTCCATATAGATTATAAATAAAAATTATAGAAAATCACTGTTATGTTTAATTACCACTGGTTCGAAAAAAAACCCCTGCCCTGGCAAGTACCAGCAAGAAACCCAGCGGGACTTTTCTTTTAAATAACAGCTTACATTCATGTATGTTACACAATTAACAATACAAAACAAATTACAAATAACTAGGTAGTGATGACCTCATTCTCAGAGGTTTTTATCATCCATAAATGCCATAATATTTTATTTATAGGATAAGGGTGAAAAACGAGCACACAGTCCACCTGATGGTAAGTGATTGCTGCGGCCCATAGACATCTGCATCTATCCTCCATTACAAATCAAAATGCAGATGTGTTTTCACCCCTGAGGACTAGGATGGAATGCCTCATATAATAAACATTTTTATACAAACTCAGTTTAATAAAGTTTTTGAACTTTGAGCAGGTCAAATTTTGTATATCTTCTGGGACTTTGTCGTAAAAGCGTATACATCGTCCCAAGAATGAATTACTGACTCGGTGGCGTCGAGTAACTCATACTACTCGACTGTGTCTGTTCCTAGTATTTACAGAATGAATATCACTTATTTTTGTAAATCTACTTTTATTTTTGTGTACGCACATTATATTTTCATAGATGTATTGAGAGGCCAAAATTAATATATTAATTACCTTAAAGATTTCGCGCAGCGAAGTTTTAAGCTTTAAATCATAAATTGCTTTTATAGCCCTCTTCTGTATGACAATTCTTCTGTAAATATAATTGTTCAGTGTCAGTCGCGTGTCCCTATAGCAAAATACAATACGACATTATGCTATGGAAATAGCTAAAGTAGCTGTTTCAACACTGGTAAGATTTTTAATCTTTTTTTACAGCATAAGCTGCATAACTGAGTCTACTTGCTATTGATACATGGGTGCTCCATTGAAGCTTTGCGTCTAGTTTGATTCCAAGAAGAATGGTTCCGATTTGATTTAGTTAAACAGGCATTCTCGACACCTTAGAATAACTAAGAAAGATTAACTTAGAATAACTAAGAAGAGAGACAACTTATTCTGAAGTTCTTCTTCTTCTTCTTGTTTCTATAAAAATCCGTAAAAGATCATGTTAATGATCGCAAAAATTATTTCGGGTTCATACGTGTACGTGATTTCATGTTGAAGTCCTCCAACGCGCACTGAGCAACTAATTATTCTTCGAAGTTCTTTCTTGCTTCTTTCTACGGAGTCATTTCTTTGAAATATGTTTTTGACAGATTGGTTTTCGCTGTCTAGGCATTCGGCCATATTTAACGATAGGTCCTCCTCTGTAGAATGATTATTTAGCTATTTGTCGAAGATCATTCTAATGTTGATGCGTATGCTGCGTTAGAGTATGAAATGCGGGATTAAGATGCACTCCGTTTACGAGGAAAAACCACTTATCGTATAGGCCAGCAGAATTTCTTGCAGTTTATCTGTAGCTCGGTGCAGGCGGGATTTCTTCTTTTATCATACAATAACGTAACACGGCACTCAGAATAAGCGTATTATCTTTGAGTGAAAAGAGAGCGGCATGCTATTCGGGTCACTAGAGTTTACTCGTTTTCAAAGTTATGGCGTGGCGCTGGCGTCAATTTCGTCGGTTATTCTTGAAGCGAAGATGGGAATTTAAGGAAATTAATAGGATAAGTATATATGAAAATATATATACTTTGAGTTTGGATGTTGAAATTAAGATCGAACAACAATAATAACTTTTTGGAAGTGTATCGATATATTGATCATAGTCCAAATTAAGAGTACTCTTAACCGACGATGAAGTATGCGGAGATAAATGGACGTGAAGAAAGAGAGAGGTGGTTTGTGATCGTGCTAAATGAAAGTCCGTGGTCTCTGCCTACCCCTCTAGGTGACAGGCGTGAGTGCTTATGTATATTGCTCATATTATACCATTAAGAATAAGCGTGTTAAACTGATAATAAACGATAAGTAAATTGTTCATAATAAATGGAACATTTACAAGAATCAATTGTGTAGAGATCAAAAATTGCTATAATTTGAGCCTGACATTGTGCAGTGAATAATTTTGGCCTAATATTTCAATCGTCAGACAAAAGTTACCCTTCACTTAAATAAGTCGTTTCCCGTCTAAATAAAAGTAAACTATTTACCTAACGCAGTAGAGCCACGTTACAGCTTATATTATAATTGCTGCACGAATAAGTCTCAACTGGGGACTGATTACGTGCTCGCAGAATGCAAGCATACAAATGCAGTTTAATGCTATTCACCGATGTATCACTCGGTATATTAAGGTATACTATATATTTTTTCACTTGTATATATACTATCGGCAGAACGTAAGTTACGTAGAAACGAACATAAGTAGGTTCTGGGTTACCTTCTTCTGATCCTCTCACCTAATTCCACGCCAAAACATAAATTCCTTCGCTTCTGTTTTGGTGTGAGGGATATATAGTCTTTATAATTACAGGCTGAGTCATTTCATCTTAACCCTCAAAGAAGACAACGTATTTGAAGCCTTCTATGTTGGAAGTTATTTGCAAAGTCTATGGACTGCAGTGGCACTTAAAATCATATGGGCTGTACGTTCGTTTTTCACTTCAGTTTTATATATATATATAAACGTTTCATTTACTTAACATTTTTAAAATGCTTAGTTTTAACTTATAATGGCTGTATTTTAAAAATAACTAACTCCAAACTCGTCGAAAATTATTCGAAGTGAAAACCATAGCCCTCAAAGTTTGAGAAAGCCCTCAATGCTGGTAAAACTTTTCGCTCAATTAATACTTGTTTCTTTATGCTGAACCATACAACTTATAATATCTGAATTGCATGGCGCGCAGTTGCATTTCGAACGTGCTTAGTAAAAGTCAGTTTGTAAAGCATTTCTTCTACGTGGTAGAAATGTGCTGCGTTACTATTGTTGTAGCACGAATGGGTCGGCTCGAACATTGAAGGACCATGCTTTCACAGATCCTACTCCAGTCAAGCTGACCCATTCATGCTGCAACCACAATATACCTGCAGCATGTCTCTGCCACGCAAAAATGCTGTGCATCATAGACATCTACATCTATCCTCAATTAAAAATCAAAATGCAGATGCATTGTCACCTCTAAGGACTAAGACGGAAGGCCTCGTTTTCAGTAACATGGGGTCTTCGGTTCTCTACACTCACCAAATGAAAAACAGCAGCAATAAGCTGCTATTTGACGCTGTTATTCTGTGTAAGCCTGCTACTTTTAACAAATCTGTTTGTGTTGCCGTACGTGGGGCTCTCAGAACATTTTGCGAAATTAAAAAAATGCTATGGTTAAGGTTTTATAATTTAATCTCTTTAAAGTTAGTTTATAAGAAAAAAATTTAAACAAGGGGGCCGGCCTAGAAGTGCCTCTTTTTAATAAAATTATAAATAATTTAGTAGATTCATCCTTTCTGTTAAGTCAAATAATTTTTCGTTTTCAGTTAAAAATATCTTTACAGTTCCATTCTGCAAAACCAGTTATGTCAAAAACCGTTTTTTAATCAGAACATGCACAAAATGTAACGAAAAATATAAGCATATCCCTCGTTTTCATGAGAGTAAGTTTAAGTTTAAATCGAAAATTAATGCAAGTAATGTATATTAGCTATGATGATGTTGTTATTTTGTTATCGCATCTGTCTTAACAATAATTATCTATGTTATTATTATTGTATAAGGGGTTAATAGAACTTTCAGAGTCTATTCAATAGAATTTTGTTAAAAATATATTTTAGTGGAGACCATTTTATCTGTATGTATTAATTCAGTATTCTTTTGCTTATATGTATTATATCACGCTGTTTGTTTTTCCTAAATGAAAAATCACGTTAGCTTCTGTAATAGCAAACAAAGAGTGACCACTTCTTTCTTCATCTTTCAAAGTTCAAGACAACCGTCCTGAAATTTATTTTACCAGAGGTATATGATTTCCTTAAAAGAAAATTTATCCATAGATGCCATTGAAGTCTAGCAAACGATTCGGAAAGTTCTAAGTAAAAGTTGAAATTGCAAAATATCAACGCGCGAAAATGTTCTTCTCTTGACGACTCTTTTTTACCAATCAGATTTTGGTAATTCGCTGTATATGATTATTTAGTAAATGGTTATTCTTGGCAAAGAAATTCACTAATCCCAATCATCCCATAAATATCGTATTGAGAGATAAACGACTAAACAGGAGATGGGCAGTAGCATCCGCCTGATAACGAAAATAATAAAAGCTGCAAGTGTAGCAACGATAGCAAATTCTTCCCCATGGGGAAGTCTATGGGGGAACCTTATGTTCAATAACGGACTTTATAGGCTGTAATGGATGAGTTGTGGTAGGATACAATACTTTTTTAATGGAACAAAGGTGACAGACGGGCACAGAGATGCCAGATGGTAAGGGGTTGCTGTTGCCCAAAAATGTCTACATCTATCTTCAATTAAGTAGTTATCTTCATAATGCGTTTTATTCCCCGAGGACCAAGATGGAATGTCTCGTTTCCAGTAAAACATCTCTCCGGTTCTCTACACTCACCATACGAAACGCAGCAGCATTAAGCTGCTATTTCACACTGGTATCCTGTGAAAGCGTAGTCCCTTCCCGGTCAAGCCGACACATTCGTGCTGCAACTATAAAATAGCCGAACCATTGCTCTACCTCGTGTGTATACGACATACACCAGGTATACATACTTCTTTTTTTAGTGTTGTGATAGATTTTAAAAATGTATAAATTTGATCTATTCTAGGTTTAAAATAGCGTCTAAAGCCTTTATTGAAAGTAATTTGATTAACATTTAATATACAGTTTTCCAAAATCAGGACAAATAAATTAACGCACAATTAATTTTATTTAACTACATATAAAATAAAGTTGAGCACACGTTGAATGTACTCGAAAAAGCTTTAATATCGTTGGTCGTTCGTTCTGTATGACTCTTGACGTTGTAACTCGGGCTTTTAAATACATTTAATATTTAACCTTTGTTGCCGCGCACTCAGTAACTTGAAAGCAAACATCGCAATATTAAATAAAATGTAACTAGTTAATTTTGTATTTCAAATTAAATTTTAGACGCAATATTTTATTACATATTCGTTGAACATGTCAATATTTGTATTTTATAAATTATAACGGGCTAGGTTCTCTTACAAAAGTAATTTACTTGGCAAAACTTCCTGCGTGGTGGCTATTTTTACTATACCAAACAACACCGCATAAAAATAATTCTATAAGAAATTCCATAAACATGTTCCTGAGCATCCTGCATCCATTGTGTTACCATATTTGACCAGGTCTCCATGCATGATCTTTCTTCCCTTTCTGATTTTGGTGCTTCGCGATAAATGGTTTTTTAATATATACTGTTTCATATCCATACTCATTTCATCCCGTGGGTATGTAAGAGGAGATAGAGGGCAACTGAAACAGAAGATGTGGAACAGCATCCTTCTGATAACAACTGGAAATAATAAGAAGCTGCGGTAGACAATCGTATCAACGATGGCAAAGTTCTCGTTACGAGCAAATCTAAGGGCGAGGCTTATTGTTTAGCAGAGGACTTTTTGAATTTAATAAATGTGTATTTACAACAAGTAATTAGTTACTGTACCTGTCGTAAGTTTTAGAGTTTCGGCCTCGCAATAGAAGTATCCTTTATCAAAGTCATACCTTTATAATTTAACTTACACTTAATTTCAAACTACTTTCTGTGTTCGTGACTTCGTTGACAACAAACTTCGAGAGAAAATGCTAGGAATTCCCGATCCCTATATTTAAGCACACGTTCAAGTATTGGATATTGCGACAGAGGAAGCTGAACCAGGAGATGAACAGTAGCAGGTTCATAACAATTATGAAGTTAAAGCTCTGGTTGCCAACCAGCCTGACAAGCGTGGCAACTATAGTATATATACCTGTTATGATCTATGGGGAGGCTTACGTTCAAAAATGGACTTTGATAGGATGGAATGAATAAAAGAATATTTAAGCATAGTTTCGTTCTCTATCACAATCTATAAAGCGGCGTTAATTATATTTCCCCGTCCTTGGGTGTTGTAGAGAATTTCTATAGAAAGAACAGTTTAGTTTTAGGGACTGCCTTGAAATTGAAAAGATACGACAAAGGGGTTCATTTTAGCGGTAAACGTGCAATATTGTGTTTACTGGGAATTGAACTCGCCCCAAATCAGTGCCTTTGTTCAACAAAGACTCGACTTCAGACCCAAGTTTGTTCCGGTACTCGGTGACGTTTTCCCGAGAAATATTTGCACGGCTGGTGTATAGAGCGTCACCAGTGCTGTCGTACGCATAGCAATGGATGTTACCGGCTTGCAAAATATCATTGAAATGGAAAAGAAACAGCGTTGGTGATAACACACAGCCTAGTGGAAAATCAGCATTAATAGGCTTTTAATCAGAACATGTCTCGTCTACCTTGATGCTCCAATCTGCAAGAAAATTGGTGATCTAATTGCACAATTTCTCGGGAAGCCCATAGGAAGAAATTTTCGAAAGAAGCGCTTTGTGCCAAACCTTCGCAATGTCCAAACTAACGGCCAGGTTATCTCACTTGAAGTCTACTGCTTCCACCCATCTATAAATTAGGTAAGCCTAACGATCACCAGCAGAGCGACGATAACGATCATCAGCTGGTGACCCTCATGGTACCTCATGAGCCGGCAGTATATAATGGTTTCCATTATTTTGGAGAACAAGTAGATGATGGCCATTGGCCTGTAGTTGGACAGATCTGAGTAGTTGCCTTTTTTAGGGATCGGGTGCACCAAAGCTCTCTTCCATGAGTTCGTGGCTACACCTAGGGAGTAAGAGTACCGAAAAAGACACTTTAAAACCGTACCGACTCCTGAGAATACGTCTTCGGCACAATAGGATGGACGCCATCCGGCACACACGACTTGTTGACATCAAGGTAGAGGAGTGTTTTGCGAACCGAGCACTGGGAAAACAGCACATCCTGCATGGAGCACATAGTTGGATGCAAATAGAGTGCCTGGCAGATCGGTTTTCTCCCTTGCGGCCTGGGCCAGTGAGTCATCCTCCCTGTGCAGAGATGGGAGAGATGGTTGACAGAAGTTCCCTTGGACAGCCTTGGCGAGAGATCAGAATGCACGAATTCTCGAAGGAAGTTGAACTAGTTTCCCGCCAATTCTGCCGATGTGCTCTTATTTTGCCTTGGCAATGATACTTTTGAAGGACGAAATAGTAGAATTATACTTTTTTTGAGAGCGCAGGCATGTACATCCCGAGACGTCGATACTTCAGCCTATGGCTGAGTTCTGCATCCGAAAGTTACCACAGATGATGGAATAAAATGTTCTATTCCTTAAAGCACCACATCCGCGACAGAATCGTCAAAAACGTTGGGATCATTCGCCGAGAAGCATAACTTCCCCTCAAGGGTAGGATGCAAAAAAATATCGCATCCTGTGTCAATTGGCTGAACTTTTATACGTGGTAAAGCCATGCTGCAGCTATATTATGGTTGTAGCATGAATGGGTCAGCTCGACCGGGGAAGGACCACGCTCTCACAGAATACCAGCGTAAAACAGCAGCTTAACGCTGCTGTGTTTCGTATGGTGAGTGTAGAGAACCGGAGACCATTTTTACTGGAAACGAGGCATTCCATCTTAGTCCTCACGGGTGACAACGCAACTGCATTTTGATTTGTAATCGAGAATAGATGTAGATGTCTATGGGCTGCAGCAACCACTTACCATCAGGTGGACTGTGTGCTCGTTTGTCACCCTTCTCCTAAAAAAAAAGACCTATAGTGCCAAACACGGCGGCAACTTGCAGAACGCAACCGCGATGTTAGTGTGAGTGGCACCATACTCCAGCCTAGACAATAATCCGAGGAGCCAAAAGGGGCATCCACGGACATTTGATATCCATCCGGGTGAGAAATCGGCAGGAGTTCCAACAAGAAAGGTGCATGATCCTCCACATCTGGGATCCGCGTAGGCAATGTAATCAGTTGTAACAGATATACCTGCATGATTGGTTAAACGGGAACCAATGCATTTAGCGTGGTGGGTTAAAATAACCCATAAGAACGATTTCTGCGGATGAAACCTGTTGTAGCACGGAGTTTACAGCCATTTGGGCGTAGTCGATGAGTCAGTCTGTGTCGGCATTAACGCTACGGGACCTATAGTGGCACCCGTAGACAGGTACCTTCAAGACTGCCAAGGCGTCGAAAACAGATGTCTTCTCTGACGTATACGAAAACCCCAGCCCGAGGCACAAAAGAGTGTTCTAATTTATACCCCGGGTAGGAAAGATATAAAATATAAGTCAGACAGGACAGCTGTGTCTCAGTTAGAAAAAGCAAGTCCGGCTTCACCGTATACAGATGGTAGTGGATGGCGTTAAGGTTCGAATGAAGTCCCCTGATTTTGCAGAAATCTACGAATAACATGGCAGAGGCTACCTTTTTCTTATTGCTCCGATGGCCCCAAGCAGTATTTGTCGCAAGCGGAATTTCGCCTTTCAACGTTTCTTAGAAGTTTTTCAACGTTTGCCAAATCCGATTTCCCTTTGAGCTGAGTTCACAGACTACCTTAATTCCGTTAGAATAAGAATTGCATTTGTAAAAAGTTATCTTACAATAATTTTGTTACATCTAAAGAATTTTATAAACATTATTAAACCGTATATAATCGTTAAGTGACTCATTAACGAGCTATAACAATAATTTTGTATTTTTTATTTAGAGTAATTCTGAGGCGAAATTCAAGCAATTGTTTGAATAAATTAAAGGTACTCTTATTAAAAGGGATACCTGGTGCAAATTCCGGGTCTAAATAAATACATTTTTTGGGACCTTCTGTCAATAAGTTTTCAGTAACAGCCCCAAACCAGGTAGTTGCTGGTGTTTTAACCCCGTGCCTAGGAAAGCACGGGAAACGCTAGTACTGCGCCTGATCTCTTACCAGTCACCGGTCAAGTTGGAATGTCGTTCCATCGGACTATAAGAATGTAGAATAGAGAATGCATCTCTATGCTTCTTGTGCAGATGACTAGTCTCAGCTGAGACTAGCCACCGTAACCGAAATACGGTCTTAGTAAATTAGTAATACTATTATTTTCGTTTTGTTCAATATTAAACACAATTTAATATCTTTGCATTTTATTACAGTGAAATGTAGTTTCTAAATTCACCAAATGTTTGTTTGAAATCTAAAGCTACACCTATAAAGATAAATCGAAATCGAATCCTTGATATTGGAGAAACTAAACTTAATTCAGACTTATCCTTTTATCAGAAAATACATAGAAACAAAACTTACTTCAATTTTGATATTTGAATTGCTTTTCGTTTCTGGCGTTTTATCTTTCAATGATAAAGTTAAAATTTAATGTTTTATTTATTAAAATTAAGAACACTGGCCATACTAAGATATATTCCCATTAAAAAAAAACTTATTTCAAATTGTTTAGTCACAATTTATTAGTCGTTGCTTGAGTAGCTAGTAGTACTATAGCTTTATCACTAAACTCAATATCGTGAGTTCTACTCATAATGACTGCTAAAACACGACCGTAAATCACTTATATTTATTTATTGATTTTTCGCATACTGCAGCCATTACTTCATCCGGTAGAATAACTCTAAATTACGCTCTCCAATCTGAATCTGAGTTAAGAATACGCTGATTCCTCTCCATATATCCACTGATTCCCTCATTAAATGTATTGAAACTCGTTGAATCAAACATCACTTCAAGCTTTCTGATGCAGCCGGCAGTACAAGACCACGGTTCCATGTCTGTCACCATCGGCAACTGTGCTAAGTAAAAAATTCGTGTTAAAGATTCAAGTTTGGGTTTGCTTACGTATTTTTTTTAAATTGTTCGTTTTTTTCTTAAAATTATTACTTATCCTTAACAGCGTATTAATGTTTATATATATATATATATATATATATATATAAAAAACATTAATATATATTATATATATATATATATATATATATATATTAATGTTTTTTATATATATATATATATATATATATATATATATATATATATAAACATTAATACGCTGTTAAGGATAAGTAATAATTTTAAGAAAAAAACGAACAATTTAAAAAAAATACGTAAGCAAACCCAAACTTGAATCTTTAACACGAATTTTTTACTTAGCACAGTTGCCGATGGTGACAGACATGGAACCGTGGTCTTGTACTGCCGGCTGCATCAGAAAGCTTGAAGTGATGTTTGATTCAACGAGTTTCAATACATTTAATGAGGGAATCAGTGGATATATGGAGAGGAATCAGCGTATTCTTAACTCAGATTCAGATTGGAGAGCGTAATTTAGAGTTATTCTACCGGATGAAGTAATGGCTGCAGTATGCGAAAAATCAATAAATAAATATAAGTGATTTACGGTCGTGTTTTAGCAGTCATTATGAGTAGAACTCACGATATTGAGTTTAGTGATAAAGCTATAGTACTACTAGCTACTCAAGCAACGACTAATAAATTGTGACTAAACAATTTGAAATAAGTTTTTTTTTAATGGGAATATATCTTAGTATGGCCAGTGTTCTTAATTTTAATAAATAAAACATTAAATTTTAACTTTATCATTGAAAGATAAAACGCCAGAAACGAAAAGCAATTCAAATATCAAAATTGAAGTAAGTTTTGTTTCTATGTATTTTCTGATAAAAGGATAAGTCTGAATTAAGTTTAGTTTCTCCAATATCAAGGATTCGATTTCGATTTATCTTTATAGGTGTAGCTTTAGATTTCAAACAAACATTTGGTGAATTTAGAAACTACATTTCACTGTAATAAAATGCAAAGATATTAAATTGTGTTTAATATTGAACAAAACGAAAATAATAGTATTACTAATTTACTAAGACCGTATTTCGGTTACGGTGGCTAGTCTCAGCTGAGACTAGTCATCTGCACAAGAAGCATAGAGATGCATTCTCTATTCTACATTCTTATAGTCCGATGGAACGACATTCCAACTTGACCGGTGACTGGTAAGAGATCAGGCGCAGTACTAGCGTTTCCCGTGCTTTCCTAGGCACGGGGTTAAAACACCAGCAACTACCTGGTTTGGGGCTGTTACTGAAAACTTATTGACAGAAGGTCCCAAAAAATGTATTTATTTAGACCCGGAATTTGCACCAGGTATCCCTTTTAATAAGAGTACCTTTAATTTATTCAAACAATTGCTTGAATTTCGCCTCAGAATTACTCTAAATAAAAAATACAAAATTATTGTTATAGCTCGTTAATGAGTCACTTAACGATTATATACGGTTTAATAATGTTTATAAAATTCTTTAGATGTAACAAAATTATTGTAAGATAACTTTTTACAAATGCAATTCTTATTCTAACGGAATTAAGGTAGTCTGTGAACTCAGCTCAAAGGGAAATCGGATTTGGCAAACGTTGAAAAACTTCTAAGAAACGTTGAAAGGCGAAATTCCGCTTGCGACAAATACTGCTTGGGGCCATCGGAGCAATAAGAAAAAGGTAGCCTCTGCCATGTTATTCGTAGATTTCTGCAAAATCAGGGGACTTCATTCGAACCTTAACGCCATCCACTACCATCTGTATACGGTGAAGCCGGACTTGCTTTTTCTAACTGAGACACAGCTGTCCTGTCTGACTTATATTTTATATCTTTCCTACCCGGGGTATAAATTAGAACACTCTTTTGTGCCTCGGGCTGGGGTTTTCGTATACGTCAGAGAAGACATCTGTTTTCGACGCCTTGGCAGTCTTGAAGGTACCTGTCTACGGGTGCCACTATAGGTCCCGTAGCGTTAATGCCGACACAGACTGACTCATCGACTACGCCCAAATGGCTGTAAACTCCGTGCTACAACAGGTTTCATCCGCAGAAATCGTTCTTATGGGTTATTTTAACCCACCACGCTAAATGCATTGGTTCCCGTTTAACCAATCATGCAGGTATATCTGTTACAACTGATTACATTGCCTACGCGGATCCCAGATGTGGAGGATCATGCACCTTTCTTGTTGGAACTCCTGCCGATTTCTCACCCGGATGGATATCAAATGTCCGTGGATGCCCCTTTTGGCTCCTCGGATTATTGTCTAGGCTGGAGTATGGTGCCACTCACACTAACATCGCGGTTGCGTTCTGCAAGTTGCCGCCGTGTTTGGCACTATAGGTCTTTTTTTTTAGGAGAAGGGTGACAAACGAGCACACAGTCCACCTGATGGTAAGTGGTTGCTGCAGCCCATAGACATCTACATCTATTCTCGATTACAAATCAAAATGCAGTTGCGTTGTCACCCGTGAGGACTAAGATGGAATGCCTCGTTTCCAGTAAAAATGGTCTCCGGTTCTCTACACTCACCATACGAAACACAGCAGCGTTAAGCTGCTGTTTTACGCTGGTATTCTGTGAGAGCGTGGTCCTTCCCCGGTCGAGCTGACCCATTCATGCTACAACCATAATATAGCTGCAGCATGGCTTTACCACGTATAAAAGTTCAGCCAATTGACACAGGATGCGATATTTTTTTGCATCCTACCCTTGAGGGGAAGTTATGCTTCTCGGCGAATGATCCCAACGTTTTTGACGATTCTGTCGCGGATGTGGTGCTTTAAGGAATAGAACATTTTATTCCATCATCTGTGGTAACTTTCGGATGCAGAACTCAGCCATAGGCTGAAGTATCGACGTCTCGGGATGTACATGCCTGCGCTCTCAAAAAAAGTATAATTCTACTATTTCGTCCTTCAAAAGTATCATTGCCAAGGCAAAATAAGAGCACATCGGCAGAATTGGCGGGAAACTAGTTCAACTTCCTTCGAGAATTCGTGCATTCTGATCTCTCGCCAAGGCTGTCCAAGGGAACTTCTGTCAACCATCTCTCCCATCTCTGCACAGGGAGGATGACTCACTGGTTTGCCAAATCCGATTTCCCTTTGAGCTGAGTTCACAGACTACCTTAATTCCGTTAGAATAAGAATTGCATTTGTAAAAAGTTATCTTACAATAATTTTGTTACATCTAAAGAATTTTATAAACATTATTAAACCGTATATAATCGTTAAGTGACTCATTAACGAGCTATAACAATAATTTTGTATTTTTTATTTAGAGTAATTCTGAGGCGAAATTCAAGCAATTGTTTGAATAAATTAAAGGTACTCTTATTAAAAGGGATACCTGGTGCAAATTCCGGGTCTAAATAAATACATTTTTTGGGACCTTCTGTCAATAAGTTTTCAGTAACAGCCCCAAACCAGGTAGTTGCTGGTGTTTTAACCCCGTGCCTAGGAAAGCACGGGAAACGCTAGTACTGCGCCTGATCTCTTACCAGTCACCGGTCAAGTTGGAATGTCGTTCCATCGGACTATAAGAATGTAGAATAGAGAATGCATCTCTATGCTTCTTGTGCAGATGACTAGTCTCAGCTGAGACTAGCCACCGTAACCGAAATACGGTCTTAGTAAATTAGTAATACTATTATTTTCGTTTTGTTCAATATTAAACACAATTTAATATCTTTGCATTTTATTACAGTGAAATGTAGTTTCTAAATTCACCAAATGTTTGTTTGAAATCTAAAGCTACACCTATAAAGATAAATCGAAATCGAATCCTTGATATTGGAGAAACTAAACTTAATTCAGACTTATCCTTTTATCAGAAAATACATAGAAACAAAACTTACTTCAATTTTGATATTTGAATTGCTTTTCGTTTCTGGCGTTTTATCTTTCAATGATAAAGTTAAAATTTAATGTTTTATTTATTAAAATTAAGAACACTGGCCATACTAAGATATATTCCCATTAAAAAAAAACTTATTTCAAATTGTTTAGTCACAATTTATTAGTCGTTGCTTGAGTAGCTAGTAGTACTATAGCTTTATCACTAAACTCAATATCGTGAGTTCTACTCATAATGACTGCTAAAACACGACCGTAAATCACTTATATTTATTTATTGATTTTTCGCATACTGCAGCCATTACTTCATCCGGTAGAATAACTCTAAATTACGCTCTCCAATCTGAATCTGAGTTAAGAATACGCTGATTCCTCTCCATATATCCACTGATTCCCTCATTAAATGTATTGAAACTCGTTGAATCAAACATCACTTCAAGCTTTCTGATGCAGCCGGCAGTACAAGACCACGGTTCCATGTCTGTCACCATCGGCAACTGTGCTAAGTAAAAAATTCGTGTTAAAGATTCAAGTTTGGGTTTGCTTACGTATTTTTTTTAAATTGTTCGTTTTTTTCTTAAAATTATTACTTATCCTTAACAGCGTATTAATGTTTATATATATATATATATATATATATATATATATATATATATATAAAAAACATTAATATATATATATATATATATATATATATATATATATATATATATATATATATATATATATATATATAAAATGTATTATTATTGCGGAATTCTTTTGTTAGTTTTGAGTCGATACTTCGACATAATGAAAATCGAACAAATTAAGATGCCAGTCTTAGGTTGGTACTCTAAAAAATATTAATTCTAATTTTGATCAGGTTTCTTTAAACTGCTAAGTAATTTAAGCTTTGGGTTATTGAAATTAATTAATATTTGTCATCTTTAGCACCCTCGTTCATAGTTAAAAACCATTTATCTTGAAAAAAATCATAATTCACTGTTGAAAATAGACCACCATGGGACGAAATGGTGTAGTATTCTTACATCGCAACAACACGGCTATGTTGATCATTAATCTTATATAAATTAAAACTCAAGGAGTCTTTTTTTAAAATTGGCACTATTAGGTTATTTGGTATATAAAACAACATTCTTACTATAACACTTTGTTCAAATATGTTCTTTTATATTTTACTGCTCTACTGTTTAGTTATATTATAAGTGCATATTTGTAAAACGCTTTATTATGTTATATATAACTGAGTTAGGTAAATAGTATTATTGTATTCATGTTAACATGTCACACTCCCTAGCTAACTTAATCTGACAATGAAATATATTCAAACGCGATAGCTAAGAGGCTGTCTGTAGTCGAATCTCGAAACGAAATAATTTTATCCTCCTCAGTATTCTTTTCTACAGATAAGCATACAGTCACTGTTACCGTTACAGCCTATGATAAAATATACTGGTTTCTGATGATGTTTGTGCTGTTAGCCTTTTGGCTTATATAGCATCACAGGACAGGCCGCGAGCTAAAAGGGTGAAGTTTTATTATTCGGCGTCGTTACTTGCGTAACGAAGACTCCTAGGAAGATTAAAGTGCACGTAAATAAGTTATCTAACGGCTGTCCGAACAGGGAGTGACGAGCTGACGAGCCCCGGCTCTGACGGCTAACTCGTATCGTTCCGCGGGTGTACGGTGTGTATGCGGTGTGGAGGGGTGTGTGGCGCGCCCGCCTGCGAACACGCTGTGTCCCATCCATTGTTGTCCTAACAATGTTTGAAGCACTAGGTGAGTGTGTAATGTTTATGTGTGACTGGCCGGCGATACTTCGGTTGTCGGCATCTAGCGGAACGGGGGGTTCGATTAGGACGTTAAGGGGCCTCTGTAGGTTTTCCGTAACGTTCGAAGTTGGAGCGTGTGTGGCTACATTTACCACTAGCGGGTTTGAATATGTCTCGGTCCTCTCAAAATAGCGCCGAGACATCTCATTGAAATACTCAGAGATCTTCGAAAGTTGACAATCTCTGTGTAATTCTGAGTTTCGCTTGTACCATCCAGCTCCGGTGCCTATGCGAAAAAATCTATTTTGACAATTTGGAGGTTGCACAATTGTCTATGGGCCACGTGTGCACCATGTATTGCAGTTTTTTATGTTTTTAAAAATCTGCCATTAGTTTGAGAATTCAACCCGTTATAAAAAATATTCAGAGCCATTCTTTTGTAAAAAAATGAATCAATTTAGGTAGATATTTTTGGTTTCTTAACTAGCCTTTTTTAAATTTAGTTAATTGAGACGGTTAATCCTTCTTGGGCATGTATTTTTTTTAAATCGGTTAGAGCATTCTTTTAAATAATAAATACCAAAGTATTGTAAAAATACTTATTCCTATTATATATTATGGTTGTACAGAAAAGCAACAAACTTTTTCTTACTTAACCTATTCTGTTCTTAGCAATTGCAGTAATAATATTTTCATTAAAAATTATCCATTAAACAGTTTCCATAATGAATTTATTGTAGGTAGCTCTTATGGCACAGCTAAAACATAAATGAACCAAGGCTTGAACCACTCATATGCATAACTGAGTCTTAAGACATTGTACCATTAATGCTAACATTTTGTTTACTATTTAAAATACGAGATACTAAAATTTGAATAGCCAGTCAGTGCAACGTCAGATGATTCTAGAAGCTTTGTGATTTTATTTTGAGTATTAATTTAAATGTCAACCCAGTTTTTATCTACCTTTTTACCGTTAACGAAGCATTTCATCTTAATTCTTAGGAATTTGATTCTGACCATTAATTATCCGCCGCGATCGCAATGTTACTTGCAAAGCAAAACAATACTGACAAATCCCTTCTGATCTGGGAAATGTCCTGCCCAATAATAGATTCATGATAAGCAAGGCAAATTTTATATTATTAATAATGACTTATTGTTTTCATTACTCGTAAAGTAAAAGGGTGACAAAATTTTATGCCTTTTGGCAGTCTTTCCCAGCCAATCCCCGGCCGTAGAGAAATATAGTTTCGTTTTATAGGAATGTATCTGGAATTATGCGTCTAAGTTACTTTTATACAGTCCACTTAGTAAGTGTTGTGACCAATATACATCTATCCTCAAATACGATATTCGATAGATTTTATACGTGGTAGAGACATGCTGCAGCTATATTAATAGTATAGTTGTAGCACGAATGGATCGGCTCGACCGGGAAAGGACCACGCTCTCACAGAATACCAGCGTAAAATAGCAGCTTAACACTGCTGTGTTTCGTATGGTGAGTGTAGAGAACCGGATACCCTTTTTACTGGGAAATAGATATTCCATCTTAGTCCTCACAGGTGACAAAGCATCTGCATCATAAAATCGTCATAAAATCGTCATAAAATTTAGTAACGTGGGAACACTTAACTCCAATTTAAATGGCTATAATATTATATTGTCAAATAGGGAAATATATGCAATAAGTATTTAATGAATGTGTTTCAACTTCGACCCTCTACAATTACAACTATCTGAACCACTTTACGTGAGCGTCAATTAGTTTTAATGCTTCACTAACAGCACACATTATGTCCCTCTTCAAATTATGAATTAATTTTAAACGTGATATTTTCGGATTTTTGAAGGTTTAGAAGTATCACAATCACTTTTTGTTTGTGATTCTAACTAAATTGTGTGTTAATCTGGTCCGTTGACAAGCAGGTAAGGTTGGCCAAAAAATTGTTACAATTACCGTTGTAGCTTATTAAAGTCTCCTGCTGTACAGAGGCCTCCCCCATGGATTGCATCATAGGGAATATTTTCCATAGTTGCCACTCTTGACAAGTGGATTGGCAATCGCAGTTTCTTAGTTTTAGCCGTAATTAAGAAGAGGCTGCTGCCCATCTCCTGATTTATCTCTCTCTGTCGCGCTTCTTACGACTCCCAAGGGATGATATGGGTAGTGGATAATCATACACCGCAAGTAATTGGCCAAAGAAATAGAATTTATTGACCAAATTCCCTTACATCTCATGATGTAAGTATTAAATCCGCCAGATATTACAATGTATTTTAATAAAACTGAATATAGATAGCAAGTGTTTCAATAATAAGTCATTAATGTTCTTCAATCGTTAAATAATTAGAGTTTAAGAAAACTTAAACAACGCGAACAGATAATGAGCTGTGTTGATCCTAGAGAGGGTAGTAGGTCTTAGTCATGAAATTATTGTATTGTTATTGGTTCTTCCGGGATTCGGAGAGCCGTGACAGCTCAGGCACTTGCTGTGAATTTCACAGCACACACCCGGGTTTGATCCCTGCCGGCACCAATGAAATTGTTAATTGCGATTTTAAGTGCTGATTTACCACGTGCTCGACGGTGAAGGAAAACATCGTGACGAAACGTGCATGTCTGAAAAATAATAAAAATATTATTTCGAAGACAAACATGGGAAGTTCGACTGGGCTTCATTGGGGCAGCGCGGTGGACATTTCCTTGCCTTACATCCCTCTCAGAAATGAGAGGAGGCCTGTGCCCAGTACGTTGGGACGTTTATAGGCTGTAACCTTAACTTCAACTTTTATTGGTTCTTCTACACAGGTTTTGTCTGTATAACTTAATAATATTCAGACGTTTGGAAGTAAGTTTTATTACTTAGCATTACTTTGAAAAATCTGACGTTACATTAATAGATCCACCCAGACGAAGCCGGGGCGGGTCACTAGTAATAAAAATAGATCTCCAACCAAAAATATTCTGTGAAAGTTAAAATGCTTTTTAATTCCTATTCTCTTTTTAAATCTTTCACTCCATTGTTATATTCTTTCAAACTATCCACACAAAACAAACTTTAGTAAAAGTATTCTATTAGGTTTTGTTGATATTTTGCTGCAAAAACTTTTATATGTCGCAAAAGTTAGCGAGGTTAGATCCTGAATGCTTTATTTTGAATAAAGTGTAACGGATGTGGTATCTTACGGTTGCTAAAGTACGTAAAAAACTTCAAAAAACTTTTTGTATTAATACCAGCAAGTGAAACAGGTAACTGACTTTGTACAGTCATTAACTAAAAACGAAAAGTAAAAACTTAAAGATAATGGCATAATATCCCAAAGTTAATTAATGTTTGAATTATCTCCCACACACGATCACACTCACGAATAAAGCCCTTTCCTTTCTAAAAAGCTGGCAAAGCAAGTCTCTACTCCTTTTCGAAAGGCCGGTAACGCACTTGTAATTCCTTTGGTGCTTCTGATGAATCGTACAATCTTTTGCCTCCTATTCTATAAAAATGTGTCTATCAAATAAACAAGCGTTGTTTTTAAGTATTTTTTGGGATTTCTGTTAGTGTTCGCTTGTTAAATTGGTATGGTCAATCAATCCAGTAATTAGTGTTTTAGTATAAAGAACAATGGCTGAAAAATAGTTGACAAAAATTATTGCGTCTAGAGATAAGTTATATATATATATATATATATATATATATATATATATATATATGTAGAAAGGGTAATTGAGTATAGTACAGAGACTAATTTTGTAGTTAGGAATAATAATTAATTCGTTTACACGAATTAATTATCCAACGAGTCGAGGATAAACTAGTAACGGAATACGACAAGCGTACCGTTCCACGTCAGAGCCAAGACTGCCTTAACGGTGGCCGCTCCGTCCGTTTTATACAAGCAGGACCGCACCGCAGGTGCAATGCCGCAGGTGTGCGGTACACGTGTCTTTTACAAGAATTCTGTCTAGCTAGACCGACGCCGCCGCACCTGCAACGGTGCACGTGCCGTCATATATATATATATATATATAACCTTTTATTATTTTTCTGTGATTTTTCAAATAACCATACATCAAACAACCCCAGGACGCATGATTTTTTCCAAGTGATAAAGACATAACCTAAAAAGGTTCAAATCTAAATATCTTTATTTGACGCCTTCTCAGGAGAAAATTCTTTGACAGAGTTATTAAGGAACTGACGCTTTACATTGTAAGTTATTTTTGATATATAGACGCTACCATTCCTTCTCAAATAACTTTATGTATGAAGGTCTGCCATTGTTCTTTCTGCACCTCCTACTTTGCAGTACAATTTAAACATGTCTACGAACGTGAGAACTGAAGTTCCGCCGGAAATTCTTAGATCCCCGGCCTCGCCCTTACGATAGCCAGAAATAGCGGGGCCACCAGGAACTACAGGCCGTTTCTATATATCATTGCCAATTGGGTGATGCTGTTCACAATTCATACGCTTTAGACTTTCCCTCTATCGCCTGTTACGACATCTCTTAAGGTTTTTGTAAGAAAATATTCTTACACTGCCAATACTCGTATTCGTGTTTCTAAGAACATCTGAGAATTAGTCCTTTACTTCTTCACACTGTGGACTTAGGCATGACAGCACCTGGTAAATCAGCTCTTGACATCGTGGAAAACAATTCATTGGAGTTAGCGGGCATCAAGTTTGTGAATATCTCACTTACCATGAAATTTTAATTAATAGTCTAGCTTCTGAGCTATCACACCTACACGAAAAATTTGAAGATTATAATAGAACATCGTTTCTACTATCGCAGCATATTTAAATCATCCGTTTAATTATCGATAAAATCCGAAATGAGGCAGAGCGTACAGTTTCCGTTAATTCATGTAGATTAATCAAAATCACTTTATTGAATGGTAACGCTGTCCCGTAATACTGTTTATGATAATTGTGCATGATCATTTACAAACTCCACCCACTTTGATTAGGGTTCCTTTTTTTGGAAAAGCTAATCTGACGTTATATAAATATGTATCTAAATAATTTTCGTATGCTATGGTTACAATCAGATATAATAAGAACCTCGTCAAGACCGAAATTCGGTTATGGCGGCCAGTCCCAACGGAGACTAGCCATCTGCGTAAGACGAGATTATATTGTCCAAATATATGCTCAAGCACAGGTGCTCTCTATTCGCTCACTCTCATAGTGCAAGAGGACGGTAATCCAACTCAACCGGAGACGGGTCAGGTGCACGACCAACGGCTTTACGTACTTCTCGAGATATGAGGGTAAAACACCGCCAACTTTCCGAATCCGGTTTGCTACTGAGAATTTCTTGACAGGAAACTCAGTAACTGATTTTGGGCCGACCTAGGATCCGAACCCGGGACCTCGTGATCAGCAATCGCGTTTATGACGACTAGACCAACGAGGCAGTCGTCGGTCTATTGCTCGTAAACGCGATAAAATACCATGAACCATATAATATAATGTACACAGACGCACTAAATTATTGTACTCGTATAACATTTTTTAATATATTTAGGTGTGCAGAGAGTCAGAGTTCAGAGTGTATTAAGCGTGTTACGAAACCTGAGATGTTGAAGCTCAGCTAGCTCAAAAGGGACAGAGATAGGCATCTACCTTAATTTAATTCAACAAGGAAAACCCGAATTCAAACTTTAAGTGATACTTACACAGTCGCCATAATGTTCTCATAACATGAGCAAAGTGATTTCATCACTGATTGTTAAAGACATCTTTAACTATAGTTATATCAAGGATAACTTGTTTCAACTATACACCAAGAGTGTTTTACTCGTGGTGGTCTCTTGGTTTCAGTTGGGCTCAAAAAAAAACGAATGAGATAAATTATCTTACGTTGCCACCATATGGCACCTGCGACAATAAAGTAGTAGCTTTACAACATTTGAAAGGCAAGTACGAACTAGCGGCGATTGCCGCCGTATTTTTGAGCCAGGTTCGAAATCCATCTCTGACTGTTTATCGTATATATAGACAGCAGAAGTCATTATATTCCATACTAAACAAGAGTATAAACGTCAATATAACGAGCACACAATCCATCTGATGGTAAGTGGATGCAGTGGCTCATAGACATTCACATTTATTCTCAATTAAGAATCAAAATGCATATGAGTTGTCAACCTTAAGAACTAAGATGGAATGCCTCGTTTCCAGAAAAAAGGTCTCCGGTTCTCTACAGTAACCATACAGTATTACACACAGAAACATAGCAGTATTAACTTGCTATTTTACGCTGGTATTATTATTAGTATTATATTAGTAAGAGCGTGGTCGTTCCCCGATCGAGCGTATCCATTCGTGCTGCAGCTATTCTATCATGAAGAATTTAGCCAAATCGGTTTTGAATAACTGACGTGAAATTATTATTTTATTGAAATTAAATAAATAAGGAATGAAACAATAAATGATTTAATTTCAGGAAATGTAATCTCTTCATTTAATTAACGTAAACAAGTTAAAATTTTGTTTATCTAACGCTTTATTTTCAGTCCATCGCTGTGAAAAATAAAGACAAAGGAAACTTTTTGTACTTGTCATATATGTTTAAGCTTCTTTGAATAAAATTTATAAACAACAATTATTGAAAAAGTTATGGTAACAGTACCTGGAAACGACAAGAGATAGTAGCAAAAAAATTTCCAATACAACTGTGAAATAATCGCCATTTTCTTCCTGACAGCTTAATTGAGAACTGAAAACGATGCGAGAAATGTTTTTTAATCAAATACAATCCCTTTTCTGTCTAAAAATCTGATCAAGTTTTCAAAGAATCTTTCTGTGATTGAAAAAAGGACAAATCCTGTTTGCTTTAAATTAACTATGTTTAAAGGAGAATGACCAAAAGTGGTACCAAAAATTCTCGCGCATCAAGACCAACATATTATAGTAATTAGTTTCATATTAGTTTACGACATTACTCGTCCGGGGATTTGATTTTTGAACAGGGAATTTACTTTTAAGTTTAGAAGTATGGATTTAGGATATAGTCAATTTTATTTTACATTTGGTTTGGGAAGTCCTCAGTCCATGCTCTATGTCTGTGGTTTTACTCCCTATATAAACACGTATAGCAGGCATATCGATTCAGTTAAAAAATAATCGATCTCCGATTGGATTCAAACATACCAGAATCGATTTTCTATTAAATCGAGTGTTAAAAGATTGATTTTCGATTAATCACGACATTTTCAAATATGCTTAATATAGACACAGAACATTTTTGATGATAATTTACTAAATACAAGTAATTGGATAGAAATAAGATTAAATTGATAAACATAACACCACGCCTGTATTTCTCCTAAATAGTAAGCAGAGGTGTGTAGCACTCCTGCTAATCATTATTATTCAATTAATAAACATAACATCACGCATGTATTTCCCCGAAAGAGTAGGCAGAGGTATGTAGTATTCCCACTAGTCCTTAGTTATGTTATACCGCCCGTGTAATGGGGGTTGAGCCTTTTGTTATACACTGGGCACAAATCCAGACTATGTGCTACGACTGGGAATTTAAATAGTGCAAACTGCAAAGTACACTTCTCCACACACTCAGACACTACTCTAGTACAGAACACTAGGGCACACCGCGTTCGCCGGCGAACGCGTGGTCATAGACACACCCCGTACACGAGGTGCAAAACCCGTCATACGGGGCGTTTCTAATTTTTGCGACCCGTAAACAAAATTGCGATAGTGATTCAAGCCGAGGTTCGTACCTCCTTCTGAGGGGCCCTTGAATTGCATCGAGCCCCCCCCCCCCCCCCCCCCAGTTCGAGGAGCCTCACTCCGAAAGCAGGGGTCAGGGTACCTCGGGATTGTAATCGTTGCACTCAATAGTTCGTAAGTATTCGCCTACGAGCCTAATTAGATGAAGCTGTCAAGGCCGTAGGTCCTACAGCGTACACTTCCAGAAAAAAAAAATACACTTCTCGATAAATCGGTTTCAATTTAATCACTCACTATTTATCAAACTGAAATGAATTCTACACGAACACAATAGGTAATGTTTATTTCTTTACAATAAACTTCAACATATAATATTTAGTCACAATATATTTTTAATAAATATTATTTTATTTAGATTTTTGGCTTGGATGCTTGTTGTCCTTTAAGCTATGTTTTCATTTATTTTAGTATCAAGTGATCTTATATAGTACACTGCTTCACAACATGTTGATTCACCACATCGCGTAGATTTCAGAAGATTTTGACGGCCACTTGAGCCAGCAGATAGTTAGTAATAGTATTTCAAGGTGCTTAAGCAGGCAGACGCCTTATTTTGAGATTCACATCACCATCGTTGCACTTGTTGCACCGTTATCGCTAATGGTTCATATGCGCAGACATTTAATATGCAGATTCGAACCACTTTAACATAACATAATCCACTTGAAACCATTATTTAAATAATAATACAGGAACAGCAATCAGCCGGTCAAGTTCCCGTCAAAACTCCTTTGATAGATAAGTATATAAAAAGCACAGAAAAGTTTAGAGGCTGGAATCCACGGGTTAGATTAGAAATAACAATGACAACTTTTTTATTATTAGTAAGTAATGTAAGTAACAACTTCTTTGGATGAACTTGTTACATATATGGATGTCCCTTACAAAACCGCGAACTACGCGGCTACCTCATTTTCCCACACAACATTTCAACATCGCTTCCACGAGGCAGTTTCGCTGACTTGATGGAAACTCGGTCGCCGTGGACTCACAATGACGCACGCGATGTCAACCGACATAGCACCTTTATCAGAAACCTAATGCAGCGAGGCAATTCTGCTAACCTGATGGGAAATGTAGCTGCCGTGGATTCACAGCGACGCCCGCGGCGTCACCTGCCAGCATTATATATACGAAACTCCATGATGCCACTACACTGCGTTTCTAACATCGAACGGGGTGTTGGTATAATTACATTTAATTAGTATTAGTTATTTTTAGTTGTAATATCTTTTAATTTAAGTTTAATAAAAGTAATTTTGGTTTTTTTTTGGATCCTCCGGCGGCGACATCCATAATTAGCTCATAAATATTTATTTTATGTGTTCAAATTAACCACCAAGTACGACCGGTTGTTTTTGCGTCCGACTACAGCATAAAAATTAAAAAGGTAATAATTTGCAACCAATTTATGTACTTTATCACTAGTTCGTGAATCAGAACGATTCGCGAGGTTTTTGGATCGATTCATCGAATCGATGTACTGTCCCACATCGATCTGAAAATTGATAATAGTACCCTAAATAATCGATTTTTCGAATCGACATGCCTAGTCTATGGTTTATAGTTACCGTTTCCGGGTCTGACATTTGTAATGACGCAGTAACAGTAACTTTGCGTATGCGCTAGCAAATACGACCGCATGTATTTTTGTATGTTGAGAAGTAAAACTTGTTGTATTTTGTAAACTTTTTCTGTGTATTTAATTGTGCAAATATGTCGAGTCGTGGGGTTGACCAATTGATACCGTCAGTCACCCGGCAAAACCAACGATGTATCAATTGTTCATTTTTGATACCCAGAAACCTACGTACACATTCATTAGAACAAGCGTCTACTCCAATGATTAACTTGTTACAGTCGTGGATAACTCCTACTCAGGTAAGCAGATTTTATTTTACTCTGAATATCTAAGGATGTCACATCTCCACCATCTTACAAAACATTTTTATAGAATGAAAGAAATATTTATTTTAGACTTGCACAAAAAATAACAAAGATTGAACCTGTTTGAGGTCAAAAAAGGCTTTGCCCTTGATTACATACAGGTGTAACTTCTGTGAATATGTTACAGATGATAGATAACGCCACAAGGTGTAATTACACACTTTTTTAGTCATGGTTTTTATTGCAGTTGTCTTCAGAATGCGTACTTTGTACAGAGTGTTTGACACTGCTTCAAGATAGAGCAAACACAATCAGTGAAGGATTGCCTGCTTTTGGTCATAGAAAATTATGTTTTTCTTGTGGCAATTCTATTCTACGTGCAACTAGAACATATCCTGTAAGACAAGATCGACAAGAGAGAAACATTTTAGTTAGACGTGTTCCGCTGCATTTGGTAAATATTTTTATTTATGTTGCTATATAAAAAAAAATCAAATTCTTTTTAATGTTCTACTTTTTTCCAATCTTCTATAGTTGATAGTGATAATACTATTATTAGATGTGTTTATTATATTGAGTCCCGATAAGTGAAGCTTTCACAAATAAATAATGTTGTAGGTCTTAGATAATATTATCTCTTTTGACACAATTATTGCCCGACCATTATCATATGTTCCTAACAGTTACATAACAAACATTTATCAAGCTTATAACCTATTGTGAAATATTTTGTATTACATGTTTAATCATGTTATTTTTTAGATCTCAAGATTGGAAAGAGTATGTGCTGCTTGCTGGAGATCAGCTATAAGAGAAGTGCAACGTCATGATCAGCACGACTCCAATCGCCCTGGTCTGTCAGATGCTGGACCAAGTGGGGATCTCAATATTCCTGAGCCGCCCCCTCTTCCACAACAAAACCTACACACTGTTACACTACACACTACACACCAAGTTAGATCAAATTCAACAATTATATCTTCTACGTATAAGCGTGCCGCTAGCACATCCAATCACTGTATATTTGTTAATTGTTTTGAAACAGAACGTTTACTGATACCCTCATCTATAAAGAATCTGTTATTACTTAATTATAAATTGTATGTGCCACCGGCAGCATGAATCTGTCGTCACCACCTGAATCATGGCCGTTGGAGCGAATTATCTTCCCAGTTAAGAGATTTTACCGGTAGTCAATTCGACACAATTATGAATATGATGCAGCGAGCTGCCTATTACCATATAGATTTTTCAAATATTTTAATTATGCCTGCATATTTGTGTCAGTTTTGGCTTGGCATGAACTCTGATCAGTTTTATGATTTGTTAAACTGTATCCCAAGTCTAGCAGGACAAGTACCAAATGCCACGATTGCTTTAAGTATTTACTTAGTTAAGCTGAGAACTGGGGATAGTAATGAAAGGTTGGCAACTCTCTTTAATAAATCTCGTGTCACCTTAGAACGCTTAATGAATAAGGCCAGAGAGTGTTTAATTAATGAGTTTGTTCCATTATACTTAGGATTTAATCATATGACTGTTGAAGATGTTGCTTCTAGAAATAGAATAATACCAGAAGGATTATTTGGTAATCCTGATTTGCCACCTAATTCTAAACCAGCAATAGTCATATGTGATGCTACTTATGTATTTATCCAAAGTAGTTCTAATTACTTATTTCAAAAACAAACATACAGTTTGCAAAAATTGGATAATTTGGTCAAACCATTTATGATAGTGTCTTGTGATGGTCATATTGTGGATTGCCTCGGGCCATACAAGGCGACCACTAATGATGCTTCAATTACAAGTTTAAACTTATGTAATGAGGAATCTTGTTTAAGATCATTTTTCCGAAGGGGTGACATTTTCATCCTTGATAGAGGATTTAGGGATGTAATTAATGAACTCCAAAGGTATGGCTTTGTAGCACATATGCCAGAGTCTCTACTTGAGAATGAGCATCAATTAACAACCCAGCAGGCAAATCGATCTCGTTTTGTTACTATGTGCCGCTGGGTTGTAGAAGTGGTTAATGGGAGGGTGAAAAGGGATTTTAGACTCTTTCGTCATGTTTTTAACAATAGAGCGGCTTTGCACCTAAAGAATGATTTTAGAATCTCTTGTGCCCTAATTAATAAGTTTCATGTTGTTATAGAAAACCCACCTGAAGCCTTGGAATATGTAAGAATTGCTAAAGATAGGCTTTCACTAGAGAACCATTTAGCAACTTATGTTGAACAGGCAAATCTCAATAGAAGGAGAGTGAATTTTCAGATGATTAACAGCAATAATCCACATTTAGATAGATTTCCTCAATTGACAATAACTGATTTAAAACGGTTAGCTCTTGGGACCTACCAACTCAAACAGGCTACATCTTATTATGGGGAACACATCCGTCAGACTGGTATTTATTCAATTGAGGTGAATAATACTCTTGATGATGATGTACCTTTGATATTAGGGCTTAATAATTACCTCTTAAGAGGTAGGATTAAATCTAGACATGTCAACAGTCGTACTTATCACACGTATTTATTGATTAGCAAAGATGATGCTGTGGCTAACACATTAGATACCATAGTAGGCTATTGCTGCAGCTGCCTCGTCGGTAAGCGAACAGTTGGCTGCTGTGCTCATATAATGACGATAGTGTGGTATTTGAGCTGGGGACGGTATAATGACGTAACTGCGCCGGCATCGGCTTTAGATAATTTTTTTCAGGAGTATGATGAATGAATGATTTAAGTAAATGTATATTAAATAAAATATAAAATATTTTATTTAATATACATTTTGATTTCTTATATTTACACGAATACTACACATTGAATAAAACTATTTTTACGGATTTTATCGCGTTTAATTAACTTATTTTATATTCCCGACGATTCGGTTGTTTTCCAGCAACCGTGGTCACGGGGGACTGAGGTAGGTGATTGACGTCCCGATGTCAGAGTTAAACCGGAGTACCTTCAGCTTTTTTAATTAATAATTTTAGTCCGATCTACACAAAATGATAGTTGAATGATAGTGTCTTCAAGTCTTGCAGTGGTATGCTTGGGTTTAGTTTTAATTTTATGAATTACATGATCCCAAGCAGGTGGTAGTACCCAGCCTCCCTCTCTATTGAAATTAGGATGTTTTTTAATTTCAATAGCCTCACGTATCATCCTTTTACGTATCAAGCATACCACTGAAAGACTTCAAGACATAGTTAAAAGCAACCGAACAACAGCTGGAAAGCAACCGAAACGTCGGGAATATAAAATAAGTTAATTAAACGCGATAAAATCCGTAAAAATAGTTTTATTCAATAATATACATTTACTTAAAACATTTGACTTTTCGACAAAAGCTATTATTAAAAATGAACTTGTTTGTTTTATTTTTCTATCCCTTATTCAATTAATTTACGACAATAATATGTCCATGAGTAATAGTATCTGTCATGAATAGTATTTTAAGATTATTAAAGGGTTATTGTTCAAGACGCTCTCTAGACTCCATGAGCGTGTTTTTCAGTCTGGTCACCCTTATGATTATGTTTTATTGATATTAGTTTGGTAGTGTAACCACAGTAATCATCATTACAGCCCCTCACAAGTCCACTGCTGATTATAGGCCTCCTCAAAGCCCACACAAGCCTCGAGCAAGCAGTCTCACAGGTGGTGTTTAGTGGGTAGGCACTTAGGTTTCGCAGTGAGTCCCACATAACCACGCAGCCGGCTGTCGTGGTATGCTTAGAGCATTCACCACCTCCCTTCCCGCTTCCCGGAGGGTAGCCCTTTTCATTGCTTCTGGGCGCAAAAACAAAAAAAAAAAAACGCGCAAATCTTCGAGTTTCAGTCACGCATCCTGTAGCACGGCTATATGTTGATATTACTCTTAATTCTTACTGATATTAGTGGAAAACGCTGTTTTTAGAGCCATAAAGTTTGTCTGTGTTGAACATGTCTATTTAAAATTGGTTTTGGTAGTGTCGAAAAAATAGACCTAGTTTTTAGGTTATTTTCGATTTTATAAAATAACTCAAAAATCCGGGTTTTTGTAAAAAAAATAACTTTTGTAGGATTTAATATGATCAGTGTAGTTCATAGAAAACAAAGTTTGATTTTGATGCAACATGGTACGGGATTCCATACATTAATGGGCATTCTCCTTTGACCTTTCTGTGTAATCAGTTTTATTACGATACGTATCGCACTTTGTGCCTCCCCTATAGATTGCCCCAAATGAATTTTTCATAGTTGGAACGCTTGGCAGGCTTGTCAACCAACTTTATCCATTATTATTATTGAGGTATTATCAGGTTGATTCGCTGCTGCCCATCTACTGTTTAGGTTTACTTGTCGCCTGTTACGGAATCTGTGAGTGTTGTAAGATCAAATATATGTGACGTGATCTCGTGGGTTGATATGAGGTAGTAGTAGGATTTCTTACGCCGCCACTAGACTTATTTTATTTGAATAGCAGGGATGAAAAAAGTTCCGAAAATGCCGGTAAAGTGCCTATATTCGGTGGCTTTAGAGTTGTAACTGAAACTTAAACTTATATGAGAAAATTCCGTGGGATAATGTGAGGTAGTATTAGGGTTCCGCAATAAACTGTAATGAAATTTAAAATTGTTTTTCAATCCCTGCCAAATTGTGTAGGGGCAATTGTACACTCATATTGTGATAAAACTACATATAAAAAATAGGTTTTCTTTATATTATAAGACACAGGAAACCTCTACGAAATTGACGATTGAATCTACGAGCCTGGTGTTTAACAGCAAGATCCGATTTTACATATTTTCAATATCTTTATTTTCAAGTGAAGACTCGCGCTGCTGTTATATTATGGCTGCGGCATGAATGGTTTTGCTGGACGAGCTTAATGCTGCTGTGTTTCATATGGTGCATATAGAGAACCGGAAACCCGTTTTACAGGTAACAAAAAATACCATCTTAACTCTCAGAGGTGACAATGCACCTACATTTTGATACTTAATCGAGGATAGGTGTGGATGACTATGGACCGCAGGATCCATTTATCATCAGGTCGACTGTGTGATCGCTTGTCACTATCATTCAATAAAAAAAAACACTCAAAGACCTAGAGAGAGGTTTTATCAATAAAACGCTTTTGTTAAAATAATAAATTTAAAATACCATTTTGTAAATTTCTTTGTTTAAATATCAACTTTAACAATATATCAGTAGCCATGAGACTTGCAAATGCAGTTTAATGTACGGGTTAGTTCCAAACGTGACCATCCTCAATATATAATAGTATATATTTTATAGTAGGCCTTATATATAAGAATTCTCCTTACAATTTGTTTCAATGTAAGGTCAGAGAGTTGTACTATTCTTTCAGACAGATAATGAAAAAAATAAGATTAAACCAATAATTTAGGAACCACATGTTGCAACCTCACATGGACACGTAAAAATTAAAATTATTAATTGTAATTTGAAGTGCCGATTAACCATTTGCTCATCGGTATTATAGTAAAAGCAGTACAGTTTCTTTACTCATGTGGTAAAACATTGCAAGTAAATCCACATAATTTAGGAAAAATATCAAGGAGAAACGTAAAGTCTACAAAATTTATTGGTTCAGTGCGGCGGATACTTCTATGCCCTAAAAACACTTTCTGACATTATAGGAGGACGGTGTACAGCCGTAGAACGTGTGACTTTAACTTTAAAAGAAAATAAAAATAAACAGCTTACAAATACTTTGATTTTAATTTAAGGACATTGTACAACTAACAACAAACGCTTTGAAACTCAATGACATTTAGTAAAAGTGAAATCCAAGCGAAGGCTCGAAACCCACTTGCTCGATTATTTTTAGGATTACTTTGTAACATAATGATCAAGAAATATAAGACTGAAAGGTTAAGGTTTTCTCAAGTGGAATTCATATTTCAACAACATTAAAATTTTATTTGACACGTCACGAACAGGTTTTTGAGACTTCAAATAATGAGTTTTGTTTCACGCAGTATAATATACAATTATAACCGCTAAATTGAATCTCTCATTACTTTTAAATATATTTCGAATATTTTGTGATATCGTCATTACAACCTGTAAAAATAGTACTACAGGGAGGATAATTGACATAGTTAGCATGCTAAGCAAGCGAATTAACAACCGTAGTTTTTGTAGTTAAATTTCTGTATCGACGCTGTAGAGAAATTTAGTACAGTATTTAAAAAAACACGTCAGGTTTTGTTGTAACGTTTCACCGTTGGGGTTGTATGGATAGTAAAATAAAATAAGAATGAAATTATGTCAAATATGTGATAAGTAAATAAGTTTCACTTCGTACGCAATTTTTTTTTTCATTATTTTTTTGTCCTTATTAGGAAGATGCCTATTGTCTGGTTTTTTTCCCCCTCTGTCGCCTCTTACGAATCCCACTGGACGTTATGAAATCGTAGATAATATTCATACACCACAACTACACGATATAGTGTGTGAACTAAAATGAAAACATACATAACAAATACCTGGATTGTCTACCCACAAAAATCATTTGGGTCCCCATAAAAATATGTGGCTGAATTCAACTTTATCTTTTTTTTTTGATTTGATAATAATAAAACATGAGGTAGTTGGTTTTTTAACGTTTCTCTATCAATATTTAAGGATTATTGAGAATAATCTTTCAATATATCTGTAATTTTCAGTCATTTCAATATATGAAATGGTACAGAAATACATACTTTAGTATATTAACATTTTCTATTTGATTTAATTCTCCGAACAGCTCTCGCAGTGGAGAAAGGATGTGAGCTTATCGTATTGCCTATGTCGAGTAGAACTTTTAAGTTGATAATAAATATAAGTCAGTTGGGGCACGTCCACGCTCCGTAAGTTATATGCGGGTCTATTGGACTGTTACAAAAAAAATGGTACATATTTTTCTTAATCGTGTTTAGGCATCTTTCTCTCTGCTATTCCGCCGAATATTACGTTAAAAATGTTCTATTTGTTTAAAAAAAATTAAAGAAGCTGATTGTGCCGTCGCACTGTACAATTTTTTTATAGAATAAAGGTGACAAACGAACACGCATTCCACTTGTTGGTAAATAGATGCTGTGACCTTGTCATCTATCTATATATTATGTCTTTGATTAAGAGTCGAAATGTCGATGCGTCGTTTCTAGCAAAAACAGTTTCTAGTTCTCTACACTCACTACCCTCAACACTGCAGCGTTAAGTCGCTACTTTAAGCTGGTATTCTGTGAGAGCATGGTCCTTCACCACTAGAGTCGACCTACTCGTGCCACAAACATAACATAGCTGCAGCGTGGCTCTACTACTTGTAATAAAAACAAATTCATACAAATTCATTCACATTTCTAAAGACGGTAATAATTTTAGATAACTGGCACTTTGTGTAGTAATAAATAGAAGTAATTTAACTGTATAGTCGTAAAATTATATATACCTTTACCGTCCCTTCCGGAAGTTTACCACTTGTGTGTAGGTTATTTTATATTTTATTTCCTTATAAATATAACATATTCATTAAAAAAGAAATACAATATTGTCGTCACAAAATTAGGAGGATATTTAGGCTTTTTTACAAATCAGGCAATTTTAATCATTTTTATAAAAATAATGTTAACCATGTAGTGGCGGCGTAAGAATATCTACGAACTTATATCGTCCCGTGGGTGTCGTAAGAGGCGACAGAGGGAAACAAACCAGGAGATCAGCGCCATCGTCCTGGTAACAACATTATACAAATATAATGAAAAAACTGCGGTTGGAAGCCAAGTGCCAACTATGCCAACCAAATGTGACAACCATGACGAAGTCCTTCATATGTGTGAATATATGGTGAGGCCATATTCAGTAGTGGACTTTTATTTTATTGGGTACGAGTATAATGGATAAATAATTAGGTCTAGATTGTCTTAACTGATCTGTCTAAAGCACTTTCTTTAATGAAAAGTGTAGCACTGTTATCTCTCTGGCTTCTATTTAAAACAAATGCAACGAAGATAAATAAGGTGGCTATTATTTATTTATATTTTTAATATATGTAACAAGATAAGTAGAAAGTGTTTTTTTTATATAGGATAGGGTGACAAACAAGCACACAGTCCACCTGATAGTAAGTGGTTGCTGTGACTCATCCACATCTAACCTCAATCCAGTATCAAAGAGCAGATGCGTTATCCCCCGCGAGGACTAAATTGGAATGCCTCTTTCCAGTAAAAAGGGTCTCCGGTTCTCTACACTCACCATACGAAACACAGCAGTGTTAAGCTGTTTTTTACGCTGGTATTCTGTGAGAGCGTGGTACTTTCCCGGTCGGGCCGACCCATTCATGCTACAACTATACTACTAATATAGCTGCAGCATGGCTCTACCACGTCTAAATAAAAAAGTTAAAGCAAAGTCATAGCATATATGTCTCTTATCTGGTACAGGTTTAGTTTCATTTCTGAGAGGGTTATGGAGGTTAAGTCCGCCACGCTTTTCCAGTGTATGTACAGTGTGTAACTAGGGATATCAGGTTGCTTTTGGATGAAACTAGATAATATAATAAAGTCCAAATAGTAATTAAAATGACTATGACTTCTATTATATTCATTGATAATACGAAAGCACAAGTAATATTTTATTTATTTATTTTTACCAACAATATCCATTCAGAAAACAACAAAACATATGTGCTTACATCTGATACTATATATATATATATATATATATATATATATATATATATTATAATATACTATTGTTAAGTGAAAAACTGGTGCCTAAACTAGGTAAACCTGTATCTTAGGTCACCAGGTCCCCACCTGTAGGTATCCGTGGATAAAATAAATAGATGTAGCTACAATAAATGATTTCCTTCGCAATTAAAAACAATACAACGAAATTTACTTATATTCTAGTAAAAAAACACACATAAAACTAATAGAAAGAGAACAACAAAAAAAATGGGAATGTCGCACTAAATAGCAAACAGAGGCAACAGTTAAACATTTTACAACGGTAGATACTACATTTTACTAATTAATGTTTGCATTTAGGATGCATTTAATTGAGTAGAATAATAAAATTTGTGTATGTGTTTGTGAGTAATAAGTAGAGTTACATAAATAAATAAAAACAGTATAGTTAAATATATGTATATAGATATTTTATTATGTTAATAAAAGACAAATATTATTAACATATATATACATGGTATTTTTGGAACGCTCCCGAAAACTAAGACAGGCGACAGCACCAAGTATACCTTTGATTATGGGTCACAAATAAATTCGATCCTGATGTAAAAAAAAATCATATTTTTACAACGTCTGATTAGCTTTATTCACGCGCTATCATGTTAGTACAGCTAAATGAAACGATAATTTTATTAAATAAATCATAAAAATAGTGAAACATAAAACCAGCAGTGGAATTACTGAATTGATATCACCTGACTAGAGGCCAATGTACGCGCGAACGCAAATTTGCGCGGCCCGCAACTAGCGGGCCATACCACAACACCTAATAATTTACAACACTTGTCTAAATACCTAACTTATCTACTTAACCTACTATTTTGCCACTGTGCTTGTCTCCACGTAGCCACTTTAATCCGAATTTACAGATTAAATAACCCAAATAACTGGTTCGATTTCCCGCTAATGAAAAAATACTTAAATGAAATGTAACCAAGATTAGAGTCATGCTTTTTTATTCATCGTGTAGGTATGTTTATTATTCTCATGTATTCAGTTATGTACCTATTCAGATTTATTCAGTACTAAGTTATTTAAAAAAATTAGTTATGAAACAGCTTACCGCTCTAAATCCTCCGTGGTCTTATGAGATGCAGCTCAAATTGTGCTCCATTCATTTCAAGGCAGATTTGGGCCCGGTATTGCGTCTCCTCCTGCAGGCGGGGCATCATCGTGTCGTCTTCGACACAGTCGGTACGTAGTTTGTCGAAAAAATCCACGATCCTTTGGCGCATTTCGTCAGCACTATCACACTCACGATTAAAAACCCTTTCTGGGGTATGTGAACCCAACAGAAAGAAGTCTAACGGGGTCAGGTCTTGTGAGCGAAGTGGCCAAGCGTGTGGTCTTAGTTTGCCAAATCCAGCAATCATCAAATAATTTGGTGAGGCGCTCACGGCAACGAGCGAGACGAGACGAACCTCACGACATGTGGAGGTGCACCATCATGCTGGAACCATGTGCGGCGATATTCAGCCAACGATAGGTCGTCTAAAATGTCAACCAACTGTTCATTTATAAAGTTTAAGTATCGCTGTCCATTCAGTCGCTGTGGCAGAAACACTGGTCCCAGTATGCGATCCTTAAATAAACCTGCCCAAACGTTATCCGACCAACCGGGTTTGGTGCCCGGTTTGTCGAACAGCGTGCGTGGTTAACCTCTGAATACACGTGTGTATTTCTTCGGTTCCACAGGCCGATTCTGGTAAATATCGACTCATCCGTCCAGATAATGTGCTCAATGGAACCAGGCACACGTTGTTGCTGGTATAATAACCAACGGCAGAAAACTCGTTGGCGGTCGTGATCGCCGGGAACTAAAGCTTGCACTTTGTGAAATTTGTATGGGCGCATTCGGTTACGCTTCAACACTATGTGCACTGCACAGTATGACACACTTGTTCCATCCCGACGTCTTAACAATTTATTTAGCGATACTTCGTGTACCCAGATTCGGATACCTAACATGTTGCCGTATTCACGATCACTACAAACGTACGCGTTAGGCATTATTAAAACAAAAAAGAAACAAAAAAACGTAACAACAAGAATAATACTAACACGTAATCACAAGTAATAACAATTTAATAAACAAAACAATTGAACTGCCGCTCGCGCACGCGTGTACAAAATCAACACGGATCTGTCTCAAAAACTAAAATTAATAACGAACCCCGCCAAAACTGAAACCTACTGCGTCACTGAGGCGACACCAGCCGGCCGGGTTACATTCTGCCGTCATAATAAAGAAGGACGCAACTAACAAAAACGTAAAATGGAAATAAAAAATAAATAGATGAATTTTTCTTTCAGACCCTGTGTCTAAAGTATATTAAAAGGTATCTATATGAAAATTTAAATATATACGTAGAGACATGAAGATTTTAAGGAGGAACTTATTTTTTTGATAATTTGTTTATTTATTTAAATAAAACGAATTTTCATTTTCATCTTAGCTTAAAAAATACACCTGGCAACACAAAAACATCGATAGAAAGACGCATATAACCATTTGAGTCTTTCCAACCTAATAAATAAAAATCTGCCATCCATTTAACATTTTTACATATTTTGGAAAGGTCATTTGAAGTTGAAAGGACGCTAATAGTAACTTACTAATTTTTTTTCTTTGTAAATAGTAGAAAAGCATTGGTAGTGAGACACAAAAAATAACAACCCGCAACTCTTGAGTAATGATTTTAAAGGGGATATCATACAAGACTTACTACGGTAATAATTAAAAAATTAAAAATTTTAAAAATTTTGTACAACCGACTTCAATACAAATAATTAAGGATAACTCAAAAACTATTAGTCTGACCCGATCAAATTTATGTGGGACCACATGTGAAACACCAGCTATTAATAATAAAATATAATCTCTTAATAATAAGATATAGAATAATAAGGCAAGAATAATTAAAATTTAAGTAATCGATGCAAATATTATTAAAGATGACGTAGCAACTGGTTAAATAAGTCTTTTCTTTTATGTTGAATTTGTATAAGTCTTTTCTACTAAAAAATGTCATCTGTGATCAACAGTTACGTCTAAAATTCTTAGGATAATTTCTTAAATATTGATATTTGTGAATATTAAAAAAATTAAGTAGATGCGCCCTTTTTATCATGAGTCGAATGGTATATTTAACTCATTTATTCAAAAATTATTAGATGCGCCCTTTTTTCTTATGACCGTAGCATTGTTTCGTACCGAGCTAGATAAAGGTCGACAACAGTCGCGTTCTAAAGTACTACATGGTATTGGGCCTTTGTTTTATAATATTATAGTAATTAATTGTTTTATTGTAGAATCATAATAGGTGTTTTACTGGCTACTTAGAACTTTGGAAGAGGTGGGAATTAAAAATGGATAATGTTTACTTGAGCACTATTTGTTATTTCTATCGTAAAATATAAAGTAGTTTGTAACAAGAAAACTTAAGCTAAGGATGACACGCCGTCCATTATGTCGTCTTGGGTCACATGGAAGCCAGATGTTGATGGTGTGTTGGTGTTACTGGATGCTACTTCATCATCACCTTTCATCTTCGCTTGAACTTCCGTCATCAGGTCGATCACATGGTAATTTTTTCGGTATTCTTCCTCAACACTTTTAACTTTACTGCACAATTTTCCCCATTCACCTTCTCCTATCATATTTACCTTTTCGTTCACTAGTTTAGTCATAAAACAATAGATATAAATAATTTTTCTTTCCTTCCTTTTTAAAACATCGTCGCGAGTCGCAAAGTAAGCTGTGTATGCGACTGTATTTTGGAGCGAACAAAGCGCGGGAACCAATAGCATGCAGGCACAGTAATAATGGCGGATTGTTCCCCCGTCACGCCCCCTTCGTACCAATATGTGATAAATCGTTCAGTGCTCAAGTTCAAGGCCAGCGTTCTTTTTTCACCGTTCGCGCGTACATTGACGTCTAGTCAGGTGATATCAATTCAGTAATTCCACTGCTGGTTTTATGTTTCAGTATTTTCATGATTTTTTTATGAAATTATCGTTTCATTTAGCTGTAATAACATGATGGCGCGAGAATAAAGCTAAAAAAAAACGTTGTAAAAAATATGATTTTTTTTATCAGGATCGAATTTATTTGTGACCAATGATCAAAGGTATACTTGGTGCTGTCGCCTGTCTTAGTTTTCGGTAGCGTTCCAAAATACCCTGTATATACTTTATAAATCACCACACTTTATTTTTATTTTATACTTTCTCTTTTAATTATGTTCTTATTATATACATAATTATCACCTCTTTCATTACTTTAATAATTTAACAACTTATTAGTTGCATAATAATTACTTAATAATATAGGATGTGCTGTAAAAATATATGACCTGTGTAAACTGTTAAAGTGTGATTGATTTAAGGACGATAACAGATTATTATTTACGTCATTATGTAATATTTGTGATAAAGCTTTAAATACGTGTATGCTTGTGTGTATGTACTGTTGATATAATATTGTTGTATAGCTATTTAGTCTAAATAAATAATTTAAATAATGAATATAAGTTTTTTTAAGAGTATGTGTGCATCCTAAATTACATAAACAAAAATATGGAAACAAAAAGCAAAAACAGAATAAAAATGATAATCAAGAAATAGTCATGCAACAATTTTTTCCAGTTCAGTTTCGTTATCCACCCGAAAAGCTGGTTGACCTTCCTCCTATTTGACATATACTTGCCCATAATAAGTCCAAGTAGCTAGAAGTTTTTTATTTTTTACGTGTTCACGAGCCAGGTAACTAAGCCTCTTTGCTTTAAAAGTAAGTAGATTTGAGACAAAGATCATACGTGAAGGGCCTTCAATTTTCAGGTGCTGGGTGTTCAAGTGATGCTGCTTTAAATCCCTTCTCTTCCTATTAAATCCCTTAATTTTTCTTAGAAAAGTTTCCGTCAGGTGTACAGTTGTAAAGTCGGCAACTATGGCTCCTGATTTATTGCGATAAACTTGTCTAAACTCGCTGTCTTGTATAGGGTAATCTAAATAAATTATGGATACGATTTCTTTTACGATGTTGCTTAGTGAGTGTTTATTTTCTTGGGTAGTTTTGGGAATATTTCGAATTTCTATAGCAGACGACCGTGAATGTTTTTATACCATGTCTATCCTATTTTCTAATACTCTTATCTGTATTTTGTATTCTTTGCTTTGTTCTTTAAGTTTACTCATTTTTCCATGATTTCATCGTATTTTTTCGACATAAATTCCAGAGGACTATGTATATCTTAATTCTGAAGGATGACAGAGTTTATAGAACTGTTCAAGGTGTCGAATTTTTGCTCCTGTTGTAGTTTTAGCTCATAAATCATATTTTTAATTTCCGACATAGGCGATGAGGGATTAGCGGTATGTTCTTCGTATGTACGCTTTCGCCTTTTAGTTATATTATCAGATATTTCTACCTCCCTAGAGGGCCTGTGTATGTTGCTGAATCCGATACAAAGGGCAAAGTAAGTAGATTGGGATAGGAGTCTGAAATTTTTTGCGGAGAACGTTCGATAGGCATATTTAAAAGATATTGATCCGTAAGTGTAGGCCTAAATAATCCAACGGCGAGCTATAGTTTGGAGGGTGGGGCCAGCGCTTGCGCACGTTAAGGGAGTGGAGGTGTGGCCGAAACAAATATAGACGAATCTGATTGATTAGGCGTGCCGGTGGCAAGACAATAGAAGTAGGGTTGTCTCTGTAACTAGGTTATCTGTTGCACTCACTTGATTACTCCTTGAGACTGTTGCGCTCCTATTATTCATCTCCAGTTTATATAATTTGCAACAATTATTTTATTTAAAAATTAAACTAATAAGGGTATATTTTTAAACACGTCCGAGCACCACGGAAGTCCACTGGGGAGCGCAATAACAGCGATAATAAATTAGGGTGCGGCTGATGTAACAATTGACCCACCTCAAAGCCGCGGCCATTTCAGATATTTACATATCATTTGGATAAATTGAACACTCTTTAGTTTAACCAGCTGCATTTGGCTGCACCTAGTTGTAGCCGGCTATACCTAGGTGTGACCGCACTTCGGGTTTTACCCGTGACAAAGGCATTATTCAACGCTGCATAGGTACATTTTTTTTTCATTATATCTACCCTACAACATCGTGAAATGAAGACGAATATTTTATTTTTAATTATTCTGACGATTACAGGCAAACATATAAATAAATGGTTCATCGTCGTAACATAGGCTACCCTCAAATAATGTTAAAAGGCACGGTTCTGTGCAACCATCGAATTCCTGCATCTTTTACCAGATCGTCACTCCATGTGGGGCCCGCCCTTCACTTCCCTTACTGGTAACGACTCTTTTACTACTAACTTTTTTAGTCATGAAGGGAGATAACTCATCTGCATTTTCAAGCAACAGCATTCACTTGCCATCAGGTCAACTGTGCACCCCGTTTTCTCTCGTACTTATAAGCAATGCAGTGAAAGTGTTTTTTATTGTCTGATTCATTAAAATATCAAATATACCAACAAAAAGGTTTTGGAAATTGAAAAACCTAAATTAGACACAGATAATACGATGTTATACATATATGCGAATAAATTACTCATTATTAATTACACTACACACTTACAGAATACCACCCTAAAGTAGAAGGTTAAGTCTGTTGTGTTTCGTATATTGAATGTAGAGAACCGGACACCTTTTTACTG
>JAVANC010000010.1:47658108-48055608 GCA_033319125.1 Parnassius glacialis
GGTCTTTTTTTCAATCATTCCCTTGGGGGGGGGGAGGGGTTCCTTCCCTCCGGATGATCGCAACGTTGTAGCTGATTATGTCACTGATGTGGTACTTCAGGGAATGGAACTTTTTATTCCATCATCTGCTATAGGTACCTATCAGACCAGAGTTCATAAAAAGAAGTATTATTCCGCCTCCAGGTCGTTCAAAAGCTTCATTGTCAAGGCAAAGTCAGAGCACAACGGCAGAATTGGCGTGAAACTATTGGGTTGTTCGGAAAGTCATTTCGTTTTTTCCCGACAGAGGATTTAATTGTATTCTTTTGCACCCAAGTTCACATTTAAGCCGTATAATTTTTATATGCTTTTAGAGCTCATATAGCAAGGCTTGTGCGTGAAAAAATTCCAATTAATTCTACGCAGTAGTTTTTGGTTGGTGCCCTTTTAAATATGGAGAACGATAAGCGGCATTTTCGATATATCTTACTGTTTTACTACAGAAAGGGTAAAATGCTGTTCAAGCCAGAAAGAAATTGACTGATGTGTATGGAGAAGGTGTGTTGACAGTACGCCAGTGCCAGAACCGGTTCGCTAAATTTCAATCCGGCAATTTTGATGTCGAAGATGCACCAAGTTCGGGAAGGCCGATTGAAGCTGATAAAGACGCGATAAAGACATTAGTTGATGTGAACCGGCGAATAACAACACGCGAGATCGGATTGAGATTAAATTTATCAAATTCAACAGTTTATGACCACTTGAAAGGCCTGGGATTATCCTCGAAGCACGATGTATGGGTTCCCCATGTTCTCACAGAGAGAAATCTGTGTCGCCGCATAGACGTCTGCGATTTGCTTCTCAAACTTCACGAAAATGATCCGTTTTTGAAGCGCATCACCACTGGGGACAAAAAATGGGTTGTATACAACAACGTTAAATGCAAGAAGTCATGGAGCAAAAAAGATGAACCGGCTCCAACCATTTCCAAAGCCGATATTCACCAAAAAAAGGTGATGCTGTCTGTTTGGTGGGATTTTAAAGGAATTGTTTTTTTTGAGCTTTTACCGGATAACACAACGATTAATTCGGAAGTCTACTGTCATCAGCTGGACAAACTGAATGATGTACTTCAACAGAAAAGGTCAGAACTAATCAACAGGAAAGGTGTAGTGTTTCACCAAGACCACGCGAGACCTCACACAAGTTTGGTCACTCGCCAAAAGCTTTTACAGCTTGAATGGGATGCAATGCTACACCCACCATATTCTACAGATCTGGCACCATCGGATTAATATTTGTTCCAGTCACTCCAAAAATGTTTAGACGGTAAAACCTTCAACACAAATGAGGAGGTCAAAAACCTCCTCAATCAGTTTTTTGCCAGCAAAGACCAACAATTTTTTGAGCGTGGAATTATGCTACTACCAGAAAGATGGCAAAAGGTGTTGGCCCAGAACAGTCAATATATAATTTAATAAAGTATTTGTTTATTATACGAAAACTGTCTTTCATTTCCACAAAAAAAAAGAAATGACTTTCCGAACAACCCTATAGTTCGACTTGATTTTGACTTGATGAATAATTAATTTTACGATCTGGCCACAACATATTTGAAAATATCTTTAATTAAATTTAATTTTTTTTAATTTTTGCAAGATGATGTTGTGACCAGGAGTAAGAAAGTAATGCTTCAGTGGTTCGGTCATGTAGAAAGAATGAATGAGGAAAGAGTGACCAAGCAAATTCATGTTGCAGAGGTTAACGGCAGAGTCGAGAAGGGTTGCCCTAGGCGAAAGTTTATCGACCAAATTGGCTATATATTGCAAATGGGCCAAATCAAGAGTACCTTTAACCGACGAGCGTGTATGCGTAGGTGTATGGATGTGGAGGAAGCGAAAGAGGTGTCTCAGGATCATGCCAAACGGAAGTCCATACTCTCTGCCTACCCCTCTGGGTGACGGGCGTGAGTGTTTATATTATATGTTAAATTTAAATTGTAAGGTTAAAGAGAGTTTGTAATAATTCAGTATTAGTCGGATTGTTTGTAGAATTAAACTAAAAACCATCTCAGATTTTATCATCAGCGTCATCATCATCATTACAGCCTTTCATAAATCCACTGCTGAACATAGGCTCCAAGGAATGCCACAAAGCACGGTCCTGAGCCACCTGTATCCATCGATTTCCTGCATGTCTTACCACGTCGCCACTCCATCTAGTGGGGGGTCGCCTTACACTTCGCCTACAGGTACGAGGCTGCAACTCGAGAACCATTCTTCCCCATCGGTTGTCGGTTCTTCGAGCTATATGGCCGGCCCACTGCCACTTCAGCTTACTAATACGTTGGGCTATGTCGGTTACTCTGGTTCTACTGCGGATATCCTCATTTCTAAGGTTATCACGCAGAGAAACCCCTCTCCATAGCTCGCTGAGCGACCATAGTGTTTGATAAATGTTACTATTACCTATTTAACTTTTTACACTATTAAAATGAAATAATAAAAAAAAAATTAAAATACATATCTAAAAACATACTAAAAAAGTATATAAAAAAATAGGTACGTATCAGACCAGAGTTCATAAAAAGAAGTATAATTCCGCCTCCAGGTCGTTCAAAAGCGTCATTGTTAAGGCAACGTCAGAGCACATCGGCAGAATGGGCGTGGAACTAGTTCGACTTGATTTTGACTTGATGAATAATTAATTTTACGATCTGGCCACAACATATTTGAAAATATCTTTAATTACATTTAAGTTATATGGTTAAAGAAAGTTTGCAATAATCCAGTATTAATCGGATTAAAAAGAAGAAATAAAACTTAAAAAACCTAATTGAAATCTATCCAGTAGTTTTTTCCGTGATGCGCGCACAACTGCAAACCTCTATCATTTAATTTATATAGATTCTCAGAGTAATCACATACATAAGGATCTATTCTATTCTTTATGTTATCCTTCATGCCTTCAACTGTTTTCAACAATGAACTTGTTATCAATTTAAGAATGTTATAAACGACTAAAGTAATTTGTCTAAAACAATATTATTGCTATAGAAAAGTGCTCGTTTAAAATAAAAATTACGATCTGCTAGAAAACTGGCCGGCTTGAACCGGGGTGGTGGTACCACGACCTTAAAGAATATCAGCGTGAAGTAGAAGTTTATTTCCGCGTTTCGCCTGGTAGGAGCAGATGGCGGGAGGCCTAATTTCCCTTGCCCCCCCCCCCCCCTTAACATGATAGCGGAGTAAAATAGAACACTCCACAGGAGGGTGCCAGCACCCCTGGTGACGGAAAATACTTCGCTGAGCATCCACGCACAAGCTTCCCTACTCTTCCTGAACGTGGGTGCTCAGGCTGCCTCCCGTATTATACCGAGTGCGAAATTCCCCTCGCGACTAAGACTGCTCGGGCAAGCGGAGCAATATATAACAAAGAGCAATATAGAGCAAATAATAGACAAAGGCGATCCCTGCCACACTAACAGTGAGTTTCTGCAATATCAGGGGACTTCATTGGAACCTTAACGCCGTCTACTTCTATTTGGAGACGGTGAAACCGACTTTGCTGTTTCTAACTGATACACAGGTGTCCTCTCCAACTGATACTTTATATTTCTCCTACCCGGGGTACAAATTGGAACACTCTTTTGAGCCTCGGGGCTGGAGTTTGCGTACACGTCATGAAGCACATCTTTTTTTGTCACCTCGGCAGTTATAAAGGTTCGGACCTGTCCATCCTTTAGCTACGCGTAAACAGCGATGACTATCTATGCTGCTACTGGTGCCTCTATAGGTCCTATAGCGGTAATGCCGACACAGACGACTCATCGACTACGTCGAAACGGCTGTAAGACTCCGTGCTACAACAGGTCCGATCCGTAGAGATCGTCATCCTCGGTGATTTTAATGCCCACTACGCTGAATGGCTTGGTTTCCATCTCTTCCATCTCCATTTAACCGATCATTCTCGTAGATCTGTTTATGACTATGCGTTGGCATATGTTTTGACACAACTTGTTACTTCGCCTACGCAGATCACAGATGTGGAGGATCATACTCCTTCCCTGTTGGTCCTTCTACGAAACTCTCATCCGGACGGATATCGAGTCTTCGTCAATGCCCCTCTTGGCTCTTCGGACCATTGTCTCGTCCGGAATACGGTGCCAATTATGCTCTCATCGTGGATGCGTTCTGCAGGTAGCCGCCGTGTTTAGCACCATTGGTCTGCTGATTGGGATAGGATGCGGTATTTTTTTCAATCATTCCCTGGGGGGGGGGGGGTTCCTTTCCAGAGAGAAACCCCTCTCCATAGCTCGCTGAACGACCATAGTGTTTGATAAATGTTACTATTACCTATTTAACTTTTTACACTATTTAAATGAAATAACATAAAAATACTTAAAATGCATATCTAAAAAAATACTAAAAAATATGTATATATCTGCACATTAGTAATTAAGTAAAAATAAAAAGTTTTGGCAACGATAGCAAATATCCCCCTTATAAAGCAATCTATGGAGACGCCTTTGACAGGCTATATTGGATGGATGGAAGTATGGATGGAAGGATGTATGGAAGGATGGATGGAAGGATGGCAGGAAAGATGGATTTAAAGATGGATGGATTTAGGGACAGATTACACAGATCAGCGATTTATGTCTAAAATATTAAAATTATTATCATCTTTAATCATGTCTGCAGCTTTTTCAGCTATCATTATAACAGGAGCATTAGTATTCCCACTTGTGATAGTGGGCATTACACTTGCATCCACCACACGTAGACCCTTCACACCTCTCACTCTTAATCTCTCATCAACAACACCTGTACTTTCGGGACCCATAGCACAAGTTCCAACTGCGTGAAATTGTGTCGCTGCTAAGTTCAATACATAGCATTTCCAGTAGTCGTGACTTTTAAATGGAAATTTAGCACATTGTTCAACATTAAAATTCACAACTTCGGCATTAACACTCCTGAGGTAAGACGCATTTACTATATTAGAATAGTCAACGACGCATTTAGCGAATTTTTCTATATCCTCTTCCTCAGAAAAGAAACCAGAATAGATAACAACAGCATCGTTAGGATTTTTACTCTTTAGTTTAATTCTACCTTTAGATTCAGGGTGCAGTAGTGTTAATACCGCAAATAATGTCTCTTTGTCTAAAGTAGCTTTGGTCATCGCCTGACATAATTTATCATTCCAGTTAAATACTTTAGTACACATGATAACAGGTAACAGGGAGCCCGTGTATAAGGGCAACACAGTTGCTTGGTAGTCAGGATAAGTCTGAGATTTATTTAAAGCAACATGCCCCAACAAACTCGGCGATGGAAACTTGTCAAAATTTCTTAATGTGTTTATAACTTCTAAAGCTGTTGTGAGATTTTTCTTGCCAGTTATTAAAATAGGAACCAATGCATGGTCTTGCATGTTTTTCCCTACATTTGGGGAATCAACTAAAGTTTTAATGCCAACTTCGTTCAAGTCATTTGTTGGTCCTATACCAGAAAGCATCAATAACTGAGGACTATTAAAAGTACCAGCTGATAAAATTACTTCTTTATTAGCTTTGATATTTATTATTTGTCCGTTTGGTAATTTTACTTCAGCGCCGGTAACTTTTTTATTTTTGTCGATTATAATTTTTCTGGCTAATGTGTTCTTTAACAAATATAGGTTAGGTCGGTCTTTAATTGGATTTAGAAAAGAGACTGCAGTGCTTTGCCGCAAATTTTTGCCAATTGTAAACGTAGGGTATGAATACCCAATTTGTTTATTTCCATTCGTGTCAATCAGAACGTCGTGGCCTATTTCAGTAAACGCTTCTAAATATTTCTCGGAGCTTTCCTTCCAAACTGGTCGTATTACATCTAAATAACCATCTGTGCCGTGCAAATAGCTTGATTTACTTTTTAAGATGGGAGGATCCAGTAGATGTTCACTTTTTTTAAAATAATTTGTTACCGTTTCCCAATCCCACCCATTATTTCCCAATTCTACCCATTTATCATAATCGGCTTTGTTTCCCCTTACATAAAACATGTAGTTGACTCCACTGGAGCCTCCTAGCATTTTTCCTCTGATCATGTGTATATTTTTTGTCCTTGATGCTTGACTAGAAAATCCATCGTCTACTGTGTTGTAATTCCAATCAGGTAACATTGTAGGCATGAGCACTGACAATCCAGGGTTCTGAAATTTAAAAATATCAATATTAGTACCCTACTTTGGTTACTTAATTTTAGTTTTTACACTTATGGTATTTACTATTATAATAATAATTATAAGCCTTTTATTTCCATAACCAAACAATAGTAAAAAGAAAAACATTTATCTAAAAGAACTAAACTAATTATTTTTATAGACCTAAACATTAAAAAAAATTACATGTACATTTATTTTGGTTTGGACCCCCTAGGGTAAAGCCCTCCTCTAGCTTTTTCCATCTTTCTCTGTCTTTCGCTCTCTTAACTAACTACCTCTTCTGAAACTTTTCTATAACTTGCTCAACGACTTGAATGTGATCTGTGGTGCTGAATCCTTTTCTAAATCCCGCCTGCTCTATGTGATGAAACGACCCTATAACTGGTGTAATTTTTGTTGTATGCCTACGTAGAATAATTTATATATATATATTGGACATGAAACTGATTGGTCTGTTGTTTGCAATATCTCCTGCATCGCCCTTTTTGTACAATATTACAAAATCGGACTCTGTCATTGGACAGAGAAGCAGTAGCTTTGGTACTGATTTTTGATTCATCACTTTAATAAAGAGGTTGGACAAAGGAGTAAGTAGGTAAGGTGCCAGAGAACGTATTAGTTTATTTGTTTTTCTTTCAGCCCCAGGACTATTTCTTGCTTTTAACTTTTTGATGAGTTGTTGTATGTCTGATTCAGTAAATGTCTTTTATTCTAGTTTTTCTTCTATTTCGCTTTGATTACTTATTTATACTTGGCTTTTGTCTATATATTTTTTGTCGTATAAGTCTCGGTAATAGTTTGTTGATATTTTCAATATATCTTTTCGATTTCCTGCCTTCGTAGAACCTGTTTTTAGTTTTGTTATCCAGTTTTTTCTATTTTTGATTTCTCTTAGCGCTCTTTTTGTTCTGTTATTAAGATCAGAGAGGCCATATTACAGAGCTTATTACAGATATACAGGATACATTGCCATATTACAGAGCTTTTTTGTTCCAGATTTGCAGCACCACTCAGGTTTTAATCAAAGATCATGGTTTCAACAAGATGGAGCGACATGCCATACTTCCAACGACTCCATATTTTCGCCATTGTTCGCCATATTTTAGGCTAAAAAGTCATATCCAAAGAGGTGACATTAACTGGCTACCCCACAGCCCGGATTTGTCACTAATGGGCTTTTTCCTTTGGGGCTATCTTAAAAGTAAAATTTTTAATAAGAACCCATAGTCTATTGAAGAATTAAGAATACGCGAGGAAATTCATAACATTTCTCAAAACACTTGTCGGGCGGTGATGGAAAATTTCCGCTCTAGGTTACAGGTATGCAAAAATAATCAAGGATCACATTTGTATGACGTTATTTCTAATAATTTTAAATCCTGATTTCTGTACCTTTATAATAAATAAACATTTTTTCTCTCATGTCTACTTTTGTATTTTTTATTACCATTTGAAATGTTACCGGACTATATAGTTTAAAACAGTTGTCTTTTTCTTTCTACTATTACATTGTTAAGACTGTCATCTATTGTTGTTATAATGTTTGTATTGTATTACTTAAGTTCATTAGACGGCGTTGTTATTAACTATGAAATAGGATGATTTTGCAAGATTTGAACCGTAGTACACTTTTAGGTGTATTATAAGTTATAACCACTCCTTTTCACTTTAGCACTTTGTTTTATTTCTTCATGTTTCGTTATATATTTTTTACTTATCATCACGCACAATCCCTGACGGGGTAGCCAGAGAGAACAGATCGCCAAGTGTCACGATCCTTACATACCTCTTTCGCTACTTTCAGATTCATTAACTTTTTCATACATGCACGTCTAGGTATCCGAGTACTCTTGACCCTCCCTTCTTCGAGCATTTTGCTCACATGGTCTTCGAAAGTTAGTCTCGGTCTACCTCGATACCTTTTAATATTAACTTTCACGCTATATATTTTCTTCACCATTCGGTCTTCACTCATTTGTTCAAATTGCCCAAACCATCGAAGCACGCCCTTATCAATTTTTGTGATAAGGTCATCTTTCAAACCTGTAAACTTTCCAAGCACCGACTCGTACCCTGGTCGAGCGGTACCAACCCATCCATTCAAATCACCACACACAACAATTCTTTCGTTTCCCCTAGCCAAATCTAGAACTTCTCTTTCATTCTCCCAAAACTCCTCCAGCTCAGCCCTGGACGACGAAGCTACCGGCGCATAAACAGCCAAAAGGAATAACTTCGTCAGTCCCAATTTAAAGCGAACCCAGAGAAGTCTTGAGTTCACAACCTTATATTCAGTCATAACATCGACCAACCGAGACGACAGCAGCACCCCCACTCCCTGGCAGGCGTTCTCGCTCTCCGGGACTCCGGACCATAGAGCTAACGCCCTGCCAGGGAGCTCTTCAGTACCACTGCCCTTCCGTTTGGTCTCCGACATACACACGACATCTAATTCTCTTTCTTTCATTATTTCAATCAACTCGTTCGTCTTATCTCTCATGCCTCCTCTAACATTCCACGTGCCAACTCTGCACTCTGTCCTCCACCTTCCGCCGTGTCGGGCTGTGCGTGACGGGTGGCGGTCCCCATCGCCGCTTTGCGCGCTGCATTTCATACCAACGAGAACGAGCTGGTGTGCATCGCCTTGGGGGGACGCCCTAACCCTCGTTGGCATGGGTGCGCAGCTGAGTAGAATTGCAGCCCTGAAAAGGGCTGGCAGGGGTTGCGACGAGCACGCTTCTACAATGAATGATGATGTTATATATTTTAGTTTACAAATTTCACAGAACAGTAAGATTACAACCAAAGTTTAAGCGTAAAATTCAGTTATAAAAACAGTTTCTAATTTTACTAGTTTTAACACTTTTAATGCCTTTTTGCGTATTCTTATTAGTTAAGTCCTTTATTCAAAACGGTTTATACTCTTTTATTTCTGTTTTAAGTCACTTAAAACACTTTAAGTATTTTTAACATGTAGAAAATCGCGGAGTCGATATAAATACCAACTATTTTCATGTTCAATGGTAAGCGACTCTATTTACCAATGTTTAACTTACCTTTCGTATTATGAGAATCCTGTACATAATGAAGTTGATAATGAATAAAAAAATAATAGGTCGGGGAAATAGTTTCTTCGTATTTTGTTTTTATAAAATCTTTAGTTGTACTGTTTGTATCTGGCTGGTTTTAATATCAATACATATAGGACATTAAGAAAAATAAATATAAAAAGTAAAAACACTTTCCCGCCATTTTCAATTGTTTTTCTGTCCACCAAGCTGAGTGAAGTGAGCTGTCTAATGAAGAAATTCGATACATACCGAAGTTTTATTACAAAAACGGGAAAAATGTGATTCAAACCGCGAAAAAAAATTGTGACGTTTATGGACCTAATGCACACTGCATTACGAGTATACATACATTCAAACTTAATGGCGGCTCGGAACATCGTACGTTCCGATGCGCAGAACACAATTTTCGGGTATCAGCGGGATGTAGAGGGACGTGGTGGCGGGGGGGGGGGGGGGGCTGTCTCATACGCACTCACGCGACGCGTTTGCTTTTAGTGTTTGAGTTACGGTACGTGTACACCAAAACCGATTTTGTCGGCCGATGACGGACAGAATTACTCGGACGAGTAACTCGGACGTGTATGTGCTTACACTGCAACAGTGTACTGCCGACATTGGACATTCCAATTATTGTAGTTTCTTGAATGTTTATCCCACAGGGTTGGTCTATTATAAATACAACTAATTAATTTTTCTTTATCCATAGTCGTTTAGGTAGATAAAAACAGGAAACAACAGAATAAATACAGAATTATTAAATTAAACTAGGTATAAATACATTCAACTTGCACTGTAGACGCCGGCAGTCGGGCGAGAAATCCCAACAAGTTCGGATTCGACGGTTGATCGGCCGATTTCGGGCGTCATCGGACGATAACGGCCGTGTTTGTGTACGTGCTCTCTTTGCTTTACAAGTGTTTGATTCGATCGTCCGAGTTCGGCCGTCGTCGCCCGAGCAAACTTCGGCCGATGACGGATTAGGTGTACGCGAGGCTTTACGTTCACTCCTGCTTACGTGCAGTTGAGCCCATAATTTGTTACTGTTTGTTAATTGTTTTGTTACGTTTTTTTTGTTTGTTTTTGTTCCGTTAAGTTTTTATTGTTATTGACTGTTTTGTTTTCATCTGTGTGTTACACACATTAAGTTTTAGACTGTAGTTGGTTGTGGGAAAGTACTTTTATTATTTTGTTTAAATATGCCACGCGGACGATACAACGTTTTACGCAGGCAAGCCAGAAAAATGGTGTATAATGTCGTGCAATTTATGAAAAAGGAGAGTGAAGACGGCGTCCAAATTCCTCTGAAGCTCGTTCAAAAACGAGCAGCAGCAGCTACAGGCGTCTCACTAAGGACTGTACAAAGAATAGCTGCAACAGCAAATGAGTCAGAGATGCTAGCCGTCTTTCGTACTCCTGGCAAAAAAAGGAAGGGAGTCAAGAGAGTGACGAATATTGACAGCTTCGACCAAGGTGTCATCAAAAGGTGCGTGCACAACTTTCACGTGACTGAAAAAGAGTTGCAAACACTTAAACAATTACAAAGAAAATTAAAAGACGACATACATTTCAACGGTTCTGTAACCAGCTTAGGCCGAATATTGAAACAATAAGGGTTTCAATGGAAGAACACCCAAAATGAGAGAAAAGTATTAATAGAGCAGTCTAATATTCGTTTACAACGCATTGAATATCTGCATAGTATTACAAAATATCGCTCGAAAGGCAGACCCATTATATATACCGACGAGTCTTATGTCGATTCTTCCCACAGCATGTCAAAGGCTTGGGGAGATGGGTCACAAATGGGAGTTAAAAAGAAAATTTCGAAGGGTCAAAGAGTTGTAATAGTGCACGCGGGTTCTGAAGCCGGTTTTGTACCCAACGCACTTTTAATGTTTAAGGCGGGAACAAAAACCGGCGACTATCATGATAACGTGAATTATGAAAATTATGAAAAATGAATCAAGAATCAACTCGTTCCAAATTTGCCAGCAAATTTAGTCGTTGTTGTAGATAATGCTTCTTATCACAACAAACAAGAAGATCCTGCACCTACCTCAAACTCAAGAAAAGCAGACATGCAATCATGGCTTCGTGAAAAAAAATATTGAATTTGAGGAAACAATGCTGAAGCCACAACTATACAATTTTTTTTTATAGGATAAGGGTGACAAACGAGCACACAGTCCACCTGATGGTAAGTGGTTGCTGCGGCCCATACACATCTACATCTGTCCTCTATTACTATTCAAAATGTAGATGCGTTGCCACCCGTGAGGACTAAGATGGAATGCCTCATTTCCAGTAAAAAGGGCCTCCGGCCACCTGCACTCACCAAGCGAAACGCAGAGGTGAACCTCTACTTCACGCTGGTTTTCTGTGAGGTCGTGGTACCACCCCGGTTCGAGCCGGCCCATCCGTGCGACAGCAAAAGCTGCCACGTGGCTCTACCACTGTTTATTGCGAATTAATTGTAAATTGTAATTAATTGTAAGTTAATTGCGAAGAATAAAGAACGCTTCAAAAAATTTAACATCGATAAAATATTGAAAGAGAATAACCACATGGTTTTACGTCTCCCCCCTTACCACCCCGATTTAAACCCCATCGAGATGGCATGGGCAGCAATAAAACAATACGTCGCAAAAAAAAAACGTTAACAGGAACGTAAATTCAGTCATGGAATTGGTCCAGCAAAAAGTTAACGAAATGGGGGAAAATGAATGGGGGGGCATTGTGCCGAAAAGTGATCAAGATAGAGGAAGAGTACAAAAAAGTGACGTTGTCGTTGATAGATTGACGGACGAATTTATAATCCATGTCAGCGACGATGAATCAGATACCGAGTCTGAGGAGGAATCAGATTCCAGCGAAGACGAAGGAAGTGATGTTTCCATGGAAGCTCCTTCCACAAGCAAAGACGTTTTTATGGAAGGGATACAGCCCTTAACTTAAAATGAAAATAAAAACTTTATATATTATTTATAAAATCTGTTTTATTTTTAACCGACTTCAAAAAAGGATGAGGTTCTTAATTCATCTGTATTTTTCTTCCTTGAACCCTCCTCATACTTGCTAACTGACATTTATGTACTATATGTACAGAACTTAAAACACAAAACTTTCAGTTATTAAAATAATTAAATTGAGCCTAAATTTTTGTCAACTTGACTGTACCTGCGCGCACCTGCACTCGCAGCTAACTTCCGAACCGCCATTAAGTTTGAATCGAACTGTATCACAAAGTTGGTTCAAGCGTTTTCAGTCCGGGATAAAGTTGAAGCCATTTTTAAAAAAGTGGTGCAAGATCGAAATACTAGAAATTACGACATAGCCGCGAAATTGAGGTTTGACCACAAACCAGTTTTAACCCATTTGAAAAAGTCTGGCTGTACAAAAACACACGAGCTCACTGAAACAAACTCATTTGCGATTCTGTATTGAAACGTAATGAAACCGAACCATTTTTGAAAAGATTGGTTGGTAGAAGTGGTATTGCGAAAAACGTCCGAAATTGATCAACAGAAAAGGTGTGTTCTTTCATCATGATAACGCCAGACCACACACATCTTTGGCCACTCTGCAAAACATGAAAGACCTTGATTGGGAAATGTTAATGCATCTTCCTGGCTTTGCACATTCAGATTTTCACCTGTTTCGGTCTCGTCAGAATTTTTTGGGTTGTGTTAGGTTAACATTAAGAGAGGACTGTCAAACTACTTGTCGCATTTTTTTGATTAAAAATCCCAAGATTTGTACAGCAACGGGATTATGTTGTTGAAACGTTACGAATATTATAAAAAATCATGAAATTCTCAGTTCAAGCGCTTTATGCTGCTCACGGCAGCTCACGTTGACCTTTACATCACGTAGGTCCGTTTTGGTGAGTTATAATCTTATTTTCGAGTACACTAACTGACAAATATGTAAATTTAAATAGAAAATTAAGGCTATTTTTATTATCTATGATTACTATTTAAATATACCTAGGTATTTATTTTTATAACCAAATCTAATTTCTATCGTTGCAATATTTTTGCTTTTATTCTGTTCAACAAACATAAAAAAGCAAAGAAAAAAGACACCAACATTAGCAAAAGCCGGCGGATCATCCCCCGCTTCGATCAGCAGCACGCTCCAGTTGCCAATCTCCGTGAGTCGGTTAGCAACAACACACCCAGCTGATCCCGCGCCAATCACCACGAAGTCAAAACTCTGACCATCTGCAAAGTGTGAAACTTTTAAACACAAAAAATGTTGTGCAACCGACTTCAATATAAATTATTGAGCATAACTCAAAAACTACTGGTGAGACCTTCATCAAATTAATATGAGAACACAAGAGAAGTACCAGCTTTCAAATAGAAAAAATCTTCGAAATCGGTTCACCAAGAAAAAAGTTAGGAGGTAACACATAAAAAAAGAACAAAAAATCATACAATCGAATTGAATAAATCCTCCTTTTTCAAATCGGTGGAAAATTAAATACCATTATATTTTATTCTATTCTAGTTTAGTCTGTAATTGAAAAAAGAGAAAAAGAAAGGGATAGTAATAACTTAAAAGTAAGGATAGTAGTAACTGCAGAAGAATGTTCCTTACCATACACATTCGCTTGACTTGGATAGTCTTGCTTGTTGAGTAGGATAGACGATATTATCACAATGAATACCTCTAAAAGCTCCAAGGAAGGCATTAAAGCCTTCACTTGTAGGTATGCGACTGCGTCGAGCAACCACGACCTGTAAAACAACAAATGAAGATTGTCAATTTGATTATGTCTACTGGAACTGTGACAGATTGAAAATTAATGAACAGTCCATCTCACAATAAGTAGTAACAACACAGAAGCTAACGTTACCATATAACTGCGCAGTTTTACTAATCTCATTATTAGTAGAAAATTAATTGGAGCTGACCGAAAACATAATTGTAACGTGCATATTATATTTTTATTTGCGCATTATTGCTGCCTATTAAACATTTTTTTAAATATTTTTAGTAGTTATAAGGAAAATGCTGCTGCCCATCTCCTGTTTTTCAGTTTCCCTATAGTCTCTTATGACGTAGTGGAGTTACAATTTGTAAACAAATTATTTTCCTTTACCATAAACGTAATAATATCCTCCAGACTGCCTCCAGACCGATTTAAGTCACACCAGCCAGTCTCAGCGGAGACTAGCCACCTGCGCAGGACACATTTAAAGTACTGAAGTGTATGCGCAAGCACAGGTGCACTCTATATTCCCCTCACACTCATAGTCCAGTGCGACGATAATACGACGCGACCGGAGAGAGATCAGGCTCAGGACCAACGACTTTTGACCCAACGCGGGATTTAATACTAGACTAAGGAGGCAGTCGAGACCACTAGGCCAATGAGAGAGTCAGGGTAAGCATAGTCATGCCTGTATTTTCTGTCGACTTCAAAAAGGAGACTGTACTCAATTCGACTGTATGTTCTTTTTTTGTGTGTTACCTCATGACTTTTTTCTGGGTAACCGATTTCGATGATTTTTTTTATTTGAAACCTGGTGCTGGTCAAGGTCTGACCAATAGTTTTTGAGTTATTATTAATAATTTATATAGAAGTCGGTTGTACAAAATTTTTATTTTTAATTATATTCAACACTTACGGTGGTAATGAAGGAAAGATTTTTTGGGATTCTGAGTTAAGCGCGCTGACCTCTATATATGGACTGGCTATACACCGTGACATAATGATACGATTTGATTTTCGCGATTTTGGCGCTGACAGCAGAAGTGGACGTCCGCGAAATAAATAAAAGAGATAAGACAGTGTGATAAAATATATCGATAAAAATTCTGCACCCAGGCCTACCCGTAACGTCCATTCTTTTTATGTATCATATTAATACAATGGCATACAATAAATAAATGTATCAATTAAGACGCAAGCTTTATAACTCACATAAAACCAAGATCGACGCTGCGTTGGTCTATCTACTTTTTTATTCGTAACTACATAACGGATTTTGCTCCTGTTTTCAATATTTTGTATGTTGGTTGATTTGCGAGGCTTAAATATTAAATAAGTACTGTTCTTAATTTTAATTGGTAATTCTAATATTCAATTGGTATTATTAACTATACAAAATAAAAATAAAAACATAACTTTGTAAAGAATTTATTGTCAATCGTCCATTCTGTTCTAGTGTTATAGAAAACAAATCAAGTGCTAAAATAACGCCTTTTCTAATGATTTGCAGGTCTCTCTATAAACAGAATAAATAAGTTTTACAAGTTATGTTTTTGATGGCTATGCCATCTTTAATAACTTGTAAAACTTGCAACTCAGTTCTACTACCGTAAAATGTTGTGAGATCCATGAAATACCAAGTCGATTAATTTATTTAGTCCCTACTTAAGGGTCCTTTGTCTCAAGTTATTACGTAGGTAGCTAACCTAACAAAACCTTATAGTGACCATATCAATATTAAAAATCGTTTATGTTTTAAATACATAGATTGACTTGGCCATCGCACTAAACAATCCATTTTAATATAATATTTATTACTTGTGAGATACATTGTATTTTCATGCGATGGCCAAGTCAATCTATGTATTTAAATACATAGATATTAAAATAAAATTAAATAAATTTAAATAATAAACATATATAAACATACATACATACACATATTCGGATATAAATATACATAAATACAAAATAAATACATACGTATAAATACGAGTATTTACCAATATTGTAATTCTAATGATACTTCAGTAAATGCTCGCGTACCATCTTTTTAAAAGAGTATTTGTTAGGCGCTTTTCTGATATCATCAGGCAAGGAATTCCAAAGAAATGCAGCCTGAACAGTGAAGGAGTTACTATTGAAGCCGTTGAGATGAGTAGGAATGCAAATCTTAATATTAGAGGAAGATCGAAGAACCCTATCATGACAAGAAGAGAGATATTGAAATCGTTCTTTGAGGTAAGAAGGTCAATATGGATCATTTATAATTTAAAAAAGAACAAGAATATTCTGGAGTTGCGATTTTGCCTTATGAGATCTATAATGAGAAATATGGTCATACTTACGCAGACCAAAAATAAATCTAATACAGTTGTTAAGCAGGCGCTCCAGCTTGTTAAGAAGTTCTTGGGGCAGGTATGGGTAGCACACATCTTCATAATCAAAGATAGGTGAAATAAAAGTTTGGACAAGCATGAGCTTAGACTTAATAGGAAGGAAGTATTTGAGACGATATAGGGAACGTAAGGTGGCGATGACTTTCCGACTTAAATCGATTACCTGCATTTTGCAGTTCAGAGAGATATCTGTTGCATATTATGATATGAGTGGGCTAATACCCTAGAGGCAGCCGAGCGGGATGCGGGAGCTGTGGAGGGCTCGCGGGAACAAGATCCGGACCGGAAACTTAGCGAGAAGATACATAAGTTAGGAAACAGAAATTGTTCAGCGTGCGGTGGCGACGAACATAGCTCACAAAATTGCAGGTATAAAAATTTTGAATGCAGTTACTGTGGGAAAAAGGCCATTTGCGAAGAGTATGCATGAAGAAGGAATTCGATCGTCATATGACATCGGATAATTCAAATTCAAACGGTGCGCGAGGAAGGTCAGGCAGAGGTCGCGCGCTCGGCCACAGCGCGGACGGCGGGAAGCAGCGCCGCGGGGCGGGGCCGGCGGCGGCACGCGGTATGCGGATGCCTGCTCGAGCGAGCGGGCACCCACACTGCGGCCGGTGCGGCGCACTGGTTGAGCGGGCCGGCGACGGGTGACGTCTCTGAGGATGATCAGAACGCGTCTGATGATGGCGAGGAACCGATGTATCAGGTGTCTTTAGCGAAGTATAGACCGGTGTGTATGAACATAATTATAAATAATAAACCCTTAAAAATGGAAGTCGAAACAGGCTCGGCATTATCCTGTATAAGTTATTCAACATACATTAAATTATTTAAGGAGTTACCTTTAAAAACGTGTAAATTAAAATTAAAATTTTACGATGGTTCAGCTATTTATCCGATAGGGTACTTGGAGACAAATGTTGAGTATAATAATAATGTAAAACAGTTAGATTTATATGTAATAAATAAGGGTAGCACTAGTTTATTATGGAGACAGTGGCTGTCTGAATTGCGTATAGAAATACCTAAGCTAAGTAAGTGTACAGAAATACATAATATGGTACCATGTAAAAATAACACGCTTAATGATATTATTTCCAGACATGAGAATCTATTTGACGGCACATTGGGCAGGTATACTGGTGAAGAGGTCAAGCTGCACGTGCGCGAGGGAACGCAGCCGATTTATTGCCGCGCGGGACCCGTGCCGTACGCGCTACTCCCGCGGGTGGATGCAGAGTTGGACGCGATGCTGCGCGCAGGCGTCGTCGAGCCGGTGGACCGCTCGGACTGGGCCACGCCGTTGGTTATATCGAGGAAGGCGGACGGCGGAATACGGCTGTGCGCGGACTATAAGGTGACACTGAACAAAGCTTTGTTGGTCGATAGGTACCCGGTTCCAAAAGTAGAAGATTTATTTAGTGGTTTGAGTGGTAATCGTTACTTCACCAAGCTAGATCTTTCACAAGCATATAATCAGTTACTTTTAAATGAAACGTCTAGAAACTACACTGTTATTAATACGCATAGAGGACTGTTTAAATACAACCGCCTAGTGTATGGTATCGCTTCTAGTCCCGGAATTTTTCAAAAGATAATGATAAATCTCTTTAAAAATGTGCCGGACGTGGTTGTTTTTTACGACGACATACTAATAAAAAGTAAATCGTGGGATTCGCACTTAAAAAGTATAGAACAAGTATTTAGTATCTTGGAAACTAACGGATTGAAAATAAAAAAGAAAAATGTGAATTTATGGCTCCCCAAGTAAAATATTTAGGATTCATAATAGATAACAAGGGTGTTCGAGTCAACCCGGAAAAGTTAAAGCCTATTTTAGGTATGCCTCATCCAACTAATATATCGGAATTAAAATCATTTTTAGGCATGGTTAATTTCTATGGGAAATTTATAAAAAATTTAAGTACTCATATTACCCCTCTTTATGACTTATTAAAAAAGGGTAAACATTGGAGATGGACAATGTCACATACAAAGTGTTTTAATAAAATTAAAAAGCTTTTGTGTAGTGCGGAAGTGTTGACACATTTTGATATGTCGTTGGAGAGCATAGTAACATGCGATGCCAGCTCGCGTGGGCTCGGCGCGGTGCTGGCGCAGCGCGCACCCGCCGGCGGTGGCGAACGGGTGGTGGCGTATGCGTCGCGTGCGCTCACCTCCGCTGAACAACACTATAGTCAGATTCATAAAGAATCCCTCGCGATAGTATTTGCAATGGACAAATTCCATCAATATTTATTTGGTAGAAAGTTCACTTTACGTACGGATCATAAACCGTTAGTCACAATCTTTGGACCGCAGGCGGGTATTCCCAACACGGCGGCTAGTCGACTACAACGCTGGGCTATTAAGTTATCCGCTTATGATTTTAATATAGAATACATTCGCACGGACAAAAATACAGCAGATGTTTTGTCTAGGTTGATCAGTGAGCATAAGCAAGGGGCTTCTAAGGAAGAATTAGACACCCCAGAACAAACATATTTACATTTTGCTTCAGATGCGTTACTATTGGAATCACATAAATTAAAAAAAGAAACGGCGTCGGATATTATATTAAGTAGAGTAGTCAGATATATTAATGACGGTTGGCCAAACGACGTCGAAATGAGAGAATTAAAACCATATATTAACAGAAAAAATGAGTTGTACGTGGAACTAGGTTGTGTAATGTGGGGACATAGGGTCGTTATTCCAGAATCTTGCAGGGATAAAGTTATTACGGAGCTTCATGAGGAGCATATGGGGGTAGTAAAAACGAAGGCGCTGGCTCGGAGCTATGTGTGGTGGCCGGGCATAGACGAGGCTGTAGAAGCAGTGTGCCGTGCCTGCACCGTGTGCGCAGCGGTAGCTGACGCCCCTCCGGCGCACACACCGCGCTCATGGCCATGGCCAGACCGCCCATGGACCAGGATACACATAGATTTTTTGGGGCCGATAGCGGGACAAACTTTCCTTATTGTAGTTGATACTCATTAAAAGTGGATAGAGGCAATTAAAATGAATAGCACTACAGCGAAAGCTGTTATAAAGGAGTTGCGAGAAATGTGGACGAGATTCGGTTTACCGAAACAAGTGGTTAGTGATAACGGTCCTCCATTTTTCAGTAACGAGTTCAGACAATTTTTAAGTTCCAATGGAATTGAACAAATTTTTTCAGCCCCATATCACCCGGCTTCGAATGGGGCGGCGGAAAATGCCGTTAAAATGTGTAAACGTAATATTAAAAAAGCAATTAAGTGTAGAGCAGACATACACACGTCTTTATGTAGATTCCTATTAGCTTATAGAAATACACCACACTACACAACCGGTGAAAGTCCTGCAAAAATGTGCATAGAGCGTAATTTACGCATGCGTTTAGATTGTTTGAAACCTGATCAGAAAGAATTAGTAAAAGCGCGGCAGAAACGAGCAGAAACATCAGCTGAGGGAGCGATTAGACAATTTGCGGCAGGTGAGAAGGTCTGGTTTAGACTATCGCGGCGTTGATAAGTGGACAGAAGGGACAATAATAGAGAGGACAGGTAGTACGGATTACAAAGTCAGATCTATCACTGGAACCGAGGAACACAGACATATCGACCAACTAAAGCGAAAAGTGTCAAACGATGTAACCAAAATAGTAAACTTAACACGTAATAATAATAACAATCGTAACAGTCACACAATACGCGAATCACCTGTAAAACGATTCCGCCCTTCGCTAATGTTTCCAGTAAACAACGACAAACAGTCCGACGCGCCAGTTAACAGGCCAAGCGCGGCCGTACCGGAGGGCGCATCGCCAAACCCAACCGACGACACTGACACTGTATTAACGGCAACTTCGTCAACGTCTAACGTGCCCAATGTGCGGAAAATAGATAATCATGGATCGAACAACAATGTCACTAATGAATCGCGTGGTGTTCGCCGTGTATGTAAACCAGTCAGACGATATGGTATAGATGATTGTTACAAGTAATATTTATTTGAGTAGTAGGTTCATTGAAATTATTTTCTTAGGCAGAATATTTGTAACAATATAAAATAATTATGTTTAAGTATAACTTATGTTCTTAGTCATTATATATAGTACAAAATAAGGGTGGAGGTGTTGCATATTATGATATGAGTGGGTAGTTTTTAGCCGGTAAGCGCGCATTGTATTTCCGTCGCCAGTTCAAATAAATGCCTGTACTCGACGCACGCCTTTTATTTATCAATATCAATATACAGGCCATGGTTTTTAACAAACTCACTAAATGGAATAATAATATTATCATAGCGAATAGGAGGTAAGTTTGTTTGATTAACCCTAGCAAGCAACCTTTAACTTCCCATTAAAATCGCATAGCATAGGCGCGATGGCCAATTTTTATGTTGTTTAAATTCTGGTTTAATTTATGAATTCCATTATGTAGATCTTCAACGCCACAATGCACATACAGCTGCAGGTCATCGGCGTACAGATGGTACGAGCATTCAAGAATATGTGTGATCAAGTTTATAAAAATTAAGAAGATGATAGGAGAAAGTATACCGCCTTGCGGTACACCAAATTCAACGTCAGCCCAAGCTGAGGTCATTTGACCTACGTGAACTAACTGCTGACGCCCGCGAAAATAAGATGCAAACCAATCTAAGATAGTGGACTTAAAATTAAGATGGGACAGGATGGAGAGAAGGATATCATGATCAACTGTGTTAAAAGCATTAGAAAAATCAACGAGCACTAGCACTGTTGCTGCAACACTTTTTATCATCCATACCTTTTCTAATGTCTTCAGTGATTTTCATTAGAGCAGTAGTAGTGTTGTGGCCTGGACAAAACCAGGACTGTAATGAGCTCAGTGGGATTGAAATGGACTCAGTAGGTTATGTTTCAAGATAAACGTAATAATTTGGTTATGAACACAGGCTTCTAAATCTTAAGAGAGGAAGGGCAGAATTGATATAGGGCGAAAATGGTTGGAAAGGATAGGGGCAGGTACTTTAGGAAGGGCCTTAATTTAAGCCTTTTTCCAATGACTAGGATATTGCCCCGAGTCAAGGAAAATTTATGTAGTATACATCTATATCTTCAAATATAATAAAAATTATGTTTGATTGTTCGTATTTTTTGCACTGCCATACGGTTAATCACATTGCGGTAAATCTTTGTCAACTTATTGCTTGCACTTGCGCAATGTTTATAGGCATAGTACAATGAACTTACACTTAGTGCCGCGCGTATCGTACTAAACCTCACGCACGTTAACCCACGGACGGATAGTCTCCACAGCAAATGGCACAAACTCATCTCTCAGAGATTCATATTTGGGCTACTTACTTAGTTCAGTTGCCTCTGATGCCACCCTTGCTTCAAACCAGGTACCGCTGAGGTGAGACGCCGCGAAAGTGTCTGCGCAAAAAGTATCCCTACACTAAAGCTGTAACTCTCTCCCAAGCATCGAAAGTCATACTGTCGGGTCTCCTGCCGTTGTCTCTTAATATTCTACGAATCTCTAAATTCAAGGGAAGATATATAGATACACGAGCTCTTCAGATGACATCGTTCAAAGAACCGTAACGTGGCAACATTACTTTAAAGAATACTACATTATTATTTATTACACGGTTGTTTAACCATGTAATAAAAATATGTTTTTAACCGTGGATTCGACCAAATACCATGTTACACCAGAGTAACTAACCCTCGAATAATTTTACTCTTTGGCCTTACTCTCAGATAACTTCGGTTGCGTTTTCCCAACACAGTCAATCAAAATTATATCTGCATTTGTTTCAAACTATATATCCCGTGGTATAAGTTGGTGCTGCCGCTCATGCCGATCCGATAGTAACATATTATGTACTAGTTGTTCCCCGCGACTTCGTTCGCGTAGAGTTTATTACGATTGGATTTTATGGGTTTTTTTGCGCGGAACCTTAACTATTATTCTGATATAAAAGTCGCAGCACGTAAGTCTAGCGCTAAACGAAACGTGGAGGAGGTAGCTGCGCATGGGTACTGTTGCGCACGCAATACAATTAATACTATAATTAATTAATAGCATTTAGCTATTTATTAATTAAAGATGTGAAGTGAAATGAGATGGCAGCTGGATGTGATGGATGAAACAGGAAATGGGCAGTAGCATCTTCCTGATAACAACACAAAATAATAAAAAATACTGCTGTTGCCAATCCATCTGCCAAGCATGGTACCTATTGCAGATATTCCCCTATTAGACTTAGATTTATGGGGCAGCCCGTTGTTCAGCTGCAGAATTTAGATAGATTTAATGAGATGATTAAATGAATCTAGAAATATAAAACCTTAAAACATGTCATCACGATTCCTTAAATATGTAGCAATTGAACTTAAAACAACAATGTTTTGACGCAAAGAAATAAATTAAAATTGCCAAATATTAAATGCAGCAGTGCCAGCGAAGATATACTCAACTTGCCCCTATATAACAGATAACCCACCTCTTCGACTTCCCAAGCTGCTTGCATATTTAATGCGTCGTTAAAATATTCCGTTAAATATTATTAAAATAAAATTTATTGTTAAAATATTTGACTGGACATATAAGGTCTGAAATCAAAATTTTGCCACTCAATTTTATACCTACATAAATTCACACCTGCAGAAATATACCAGGTAATTTTTTTTTCAATCGTAAATTTAGGAAACTTTACCATGAATCTAAATATGGCATCAAATAAATAATTCATTAATTTTTAAGCATTACAATTTCAATATGAAAAACTCAAACTGTTATATTTTTATTTTATTAATATAAAAACTGTATCCCTAAAATTAAAGTTTAGAATTTTAAGCAATTTTAAAAAAATCACTTATTTTTTTACTACCTATAATTTTTTGAAATTTACGTTCATCCCTTAAACTTAAAACCTTTTAAAATTAACTCGGTTAGTTTTGTCCGGACGAAAAAAATCATAAAACATTTTTTGTGGAAAATTTTATAATTTACACATTTTTACAAGAATTCTTTTGTTTAATTTTTTTTAGTTTTTGTATCATTAAAACTACATTATATCAAAAATACAAAGTTGAGTGCGAAAATTTTGATTTCGGAGTTAAGGTGTTTCGGAAAATTTCTACTCACATTTTTCGTTTTAAAAGCGACTCTTGGTTAGATAAAATTATTCCAGCAGCCTTTTAAATTGTTTATCTAATAAACAAACTTATTGTTATTTATTAAAATAGAGAAACAATTAAATGAAAACAGCACCGCAACATGCTCCTCACAGAAAACAGAAACATAGTATTCGTTGCTCCGAGGTGCACGTAAACAATCACTACATTATGTTTGATGCGACTAATAACGATGGGCGTTAAATGAACGAACAGGTTAATTCGACCGTCGACGTACTGTGAACGAGTAGACGGTTTACGAACAATCAATGGACTAGTCGAATCTGTAGACGGCTATATTGAACTCCATAACGTTCCTTTCTACTAGCAACGCGAAAATCGACGCGAGAACGTGGACGGACAATATTAGTTCATATTACATATTTGCGCAAACACACTAGAACTCTAAAAGTAAAAATAACAGTTTGTTATTTTGTTAGGTGAAGAAAATGATGCCGTCATGGTATCTTCTCAAGTGCAAAAGAGAATTAATAATAGACGGCTTAATACATCATGTTGTTACACTAGTCTATGGTATACGTATTTCAACTGTCTAGCCATAGACGATGTCGCGGTGTTTAAATTTAAACGTCTGCAAAACCAAGTTGACGAGTAAACTAATTGACAAACTAAACTTGTTGATCGACTAGTCAATGAACGATGATTTAAAATTAAAAAAATTGTACAACCGACTATAATATAAATTATTAAGCTATTGGTCAGACCTTGATCAAATTTATATGGGACCACATGGGAAGCACCAGCTTTCAAATAACAAAAATTATCGAAATCGGTTCACCCAGAAAAAAGTTATGAGGTAACACACATAAAAAAAAGAAAAAACATACATTCGAACTGAGTACCGTCTCCCTTTTGAAGTCGGTAGAAAATGGATGGTCTAGTTTCGTTAACGACTAATATGTCGACGACACATCGCTAGCGACTAAACGAAATTAGATATGAGACCGATATATCAAATTATTAAAACGTAACTAATAACGATATGTTATCAAAATATCGTATCATTTCGATAAACCTAAGTATATAACCGTTATCACATATCCAACTAAAACCAACTAACCGTAAACAAAACGTAAAACGCAAATTGGAACGATATGCCAACACGGCCCACGAACTAACCGATGTCCTTCGTTGATATTCCTTGTTTCTCTTTCTTGCGACGGTATCTATACATATAATAAATCTGTAGAAAAATCATGTCTGTAATTCTAATATATTCTTGAAAAAACAAGTCCAGGGGACTAAATAAAGGGTTCTGAAACCAAATTAGTGGTGTTTAGAATTTTTATGTGTCTGTCCGTCTGTGTATTCCGGATTCACGCAAAAACTACTAAACCGATTTATATGAAATTTTGTATATAGATAGTGAGTAACTCACGGCAACTTATAGGCTACTTTTATCCGATTACGGAACCTCTAAAAAAAGATGGTTAAGTATTTTATTTCCTTTAGATGTTCATTTTCTATTATATCTTAGTTATAGGCGGGATGACGGGTTTTTCCAATAAATACCATTTTTGTAAATAAAGTTTAAAATATAGTTATAATCTTGGTAAAATAATTTGAAAACTACACAGATATGGTATTCAAAACAGCGCCATGTATTATCAAATGGAAAAAGTAGTATATTTTGCCTTCAGTTACTAATAAATGAAATAATATAAATAACTTACACTTATATGATTAAATGATTAGACTTTTAAAATTATTAAAAAATTCTAACGTTTAGTTTTTTTAAATATTTTTGTTATTGTATTTTAAAAGTGTAATAATTTCAATAGATAATAGTGACGTCTATCAAAAATATGAAAATTGTTAAGGTATTTATTTCAGTTACACAAACACTCACGCCTGTCACCCAGAGGGGTAGGCAGAGACTACGGACTTCCATTTGGCGCGATCCTGACACACCTCTCTCGTGACACACCTCTCTCGTTTCTCTCTTTTTTATTTCAATTATTAATACATATATAAACAGGCAGGAGATGGGCAGCAGCGTCTTCCTGATAATAGTCAAAATTACAATTAAAAAACTGCGGTTGCCAACCCGCTCGCCAAGCGTGGCAACTATAGCAATATACCCCCCATGAAAATAACGAAGAGACGGCCCCCAGTCCCCGGAGGCCCGCTATTCTTGGCTACGGTGGCGACCATGGTAACGGCAGGGCGGGGGGTGCTAAGAATCTCCGGTGGAGGTTCGGTTGTCACCTACGACAACTCGACCTGGCAACGTATAAGGCACGCACCCTGAGGACTGACGAGAGGATCCTGGAGCTGGAAGAAGAGATAGACAAGTTGCCCTGGAATGTCATAGGATTATCCGAAGTCCGAAGAGAGGGGGAGGACACGGTAATCCTCGAATCCCGCAATATGTTCTATCACCGGGAGGGCGACCATCTGTCCCAAGGAGGTGTCGGATTTATCGTCCACAAGTCTCTTGTTAACAACTTTGTAAAGATCGGGAGTGTATCAACGAGGGTTGCGTACCTTATACTCAGAATCACCAAACGGTATTCGCTGAAGATCATACAGGTTTACGCACCAACCCCGGCACACCCCGATGAGGAGGTGGAGGAAATGTATGAGGATATCTCTAGAGCCATGCATTCCTCCAAAACCCAATATAGGGATATGGAGGATATGGGAGACTTCAATGCAAAATAAGGCACAAGAGAGAACGGTGAGCTGAAAGTACGAAAATTTGGAATAGGGCAACGGAATCCAAGGGGCCAGCATCTGGCTGACTTCATGTAGAAAGAGGGACTCTTAATGATGAACTCTTTTGTCCAGAAGCGACCCTACAGGAAGTGGACCTGGTCGAGCCCCGACGGTTCGACAAAAAATGAGATTGACTTCATTATGACGACCAGACGACAACTGTTCAGTGATGTCTCCGTGATCGCGAGGATGAAAACTGGTAGCGATCACCGAATGGTTAGAGGCACACTGAACCTAAACGTTAAGTTGGAGAGGTCTCGTCTAATGAAGTCAACGCTCCGTCCCCCTCGTGCTCTGTTCCAAAGTCCTGAAACCTTTCAGCTCGAGTTACAAAACCGTTTTCAGTGCCTAGAAGACTGCAATGAAGTGGACTATATGAATGACAAGCTCGTGGAAAGTGTCCCTGCGGTCGGAGCTAAGTTCTGCAAGACCCGCCGCAGAAGAACACAAAAACTCTCTGATCACACTCTTAATCTAATTGCTGTTAGACGGGAGATGAAGCTACATACTTCAACAGATTTGACAGCATACAGGCAACTGAACAGACAGATCTCCAAATGCATGCGGCGGGACTTACGCAACTTCAATACAGCTTGTATTGAAGAAGCGATCAAGCGGAACCAAGGCTCCAAAGTCTTTGCCAGAGATCTGTCTGCCAGAAAGAGCCAACTGTCAAAGCTGAAGACCGAGTGTGGCAGCATCGTTTCCGGGTCACCTGAGATTTTGAGTGAGATTGAGAGGTTCTATGGACAGCTGTACACGTCATCGTTGGAGCCACACGCAAGTATGAGTAACGATCCAAGAGCGAGTCTTATCCGACACTATTCCGAAGATATCCCGGACGCGCGAGATTAGAATAGCTCTCCAGCATCTTAAAAACGGCAAGACCCCAGGCGAGGATGGAATTACAGCGGAGCTTCTGAAAGCGGGTGGAAAACCGGTACTGGAAGTCCTTCAGGGGCTATTTAATTCCATACTCCATGGTGGCATTACACCGAAGGCGTGGAGCAGAAGTGCGGTGGTCTTGTTCTTCAAGAAAGGTAACAATGCTCTCTTGAAGAACTACAGACCGATTTCCCTTCTGAGCCGCGTCTACATGCTGTTTTCGAGAATCATTACGAATTGTCTCGCACGCAGACTTGACGACTTCCAGCCTCCCGAACAAGCCGGTTTCCGAAAGGACTTTAGCACCATAGACCACATACATACTCTTCGGCAAGTTGTACAGAAGCCCGAGGAGTACAATTTGCCACTATGCCTGGCGTATGTGGACTATGAGAAAGCCTTTGATTCAGTCGAAATTTAGGCAGTGTTGCAGTCCCTTCAACGGTGCCAAGTTGACTGTCGGTATATCGAAATGCTGAAGTGCTTGTACAGTAGAGCTACGATGGCTATCCGAGTACAGAACCAGAGTACGAAACCTATCCAATTGCAGAGAGGTATAAGACAGGGTGACATTATATCCCTGAAACTCTTCACCGCTGCATTGGAAGACGTTTTCAAGCTTCTGGACTGGAAAGAATACGGTATTAACATCATGGCGAGTACAACACTCACCTTCGATTTGCCGACGATATAGTACTTATAGCAGACTCGCTGGAGGACCTAAGCACTATGCTCAATGACCTCAATAGTGTCTCCCAACGGATAGGTCTTAAGATGAACATGGACAAAACAAATATTATGTTTATTGTCCATGTCACACCTATGCCGGTAGTTGTTGGGAGCACTAAGCTCGAAGTTGTTGACGAGTATGTTTACCTTGGACAAATAGTCCGGCTAGGTGAGTCCAACTTCGATCGAGAGGTCAATCGACGGATTCAACTCAGCTGGGCAGCGTTCGGGAAGCTACGACAAATCTTCTCGTCAGACATACCTCAAAACCTTAAAACGAAATTGTACAACCAGTGCTTGTTGCCAGTGATGACTTATGGATCTGAGACGTGGTCCTTCACTGCTGGCCGTATGAGGAAGCTCAAGGTCGCTCAGTGAGCTATGGAGAGGGCTATGCTTGGAGTTACTCTGCATGATAAACTAAGGAATGAGGATATCCGCAGTAGAATCAGAGTAACCGACATAGCTCAACGGATTAGTAAGCTTAAGTGGCAGTGGGCCGGCCATATAGCTCGATGAACCGACAACCCATGGGGAAGAAAGGTTCTCGAGTGACAGCCTCGTACCGGTAGGCGAGGTGTAGGGCGACCCCCCACGAGATGGAGTGATGACCTGGTAGGACATGCAGGAAGTCGATGAATGCAGGTGGCTCAGGACCGTGCTTTGTGGCATTCCTTGGGGAGGCTTATGTTCAGCAGTTGACTTATGAAAGGCTGTAATGACTAATACATAATTATTAATACTAATGTATGTAAAGTGATTAAAACTGGTCTGTCTGCAATTGTAGCAAAATTCTCATTGTCATTATAGTTTTATTAAAGAGATTTTTTATGTATGTCGTGGCCAGATCGTAGAATTGATCATTGATCATATATCATAAAGTAGTCTATCATTTCGTAAAATGGTGTGGTCATTTCATGATATTTAATACTATTTTTTGACCATGTCATGATATAGCTTGACCAAATCAATGAATAGAAATCGTTTGAAGATATTAGTAACTAAACACAACGTTGCTATTTCATAATATGGTCATATGACGATATCATTAAATCTTTTTTCACAGCTAGCGGCACCGATAGCATATTTTTTTAAAGAAACAGAACCTTTTAAGAGAATTGATATCGAAATTGACATTTAAATGATCTTAAAAAATAAAATTATTTTTTAAGATTTTATCGCGTTTAATTTTAACTTTTTAAATTCCCGATGTTTTGAGCACCCATGGTCACGGGAGGGGTGGGAGAACTGAGGTGCTTGATGACCTGATGTCATAGTTAAAATAGAATAGAATAAATGCAGTAGTAGTTTGAATTTAATTTTATTAATTATGAGGTCCTTAGCAGATGGTAGCACTCAGCCATCTTCCGTATTAAAATTAGGATATTTTTAATTTCAATAGCCTCGCAAATTATCATTGGTAGGATTCGGATTTCTATTGCAAGGATTTGTTGTCTATCAGATCCGATATAATGGTTGAGACGATACTAAACATGTTGACATACTTTACACTTCCCGGAGCTTTGGTGCTTCATATCAACGATATGTTCTTTTTTAGACTTTTCTTTTGAAGATACGTCCGATATAAAAAATAGTAGGTGTTTCTAGACATATATATTCACGTGTTTCTTTAGCATGTTACCAATCATCTATGTCTATTAGTATTTTAGAATGAAAAAAATATTTGACAGACATAGAGACAAACAGACAAAAGTGATCGAATTTTACTAAATTTGGCACGCATTTAATGATGTTCCTAAATTCAAGCGCACGCGAGCGAAGCCGCGGGTAAAAAGCTGGTCATAAATACGTATAGAAAGAAATGAAGCGAATATGGATTTCGTTGCGATATTTTGATAGTTATCACACAACGGTGCACTTAGTGAAAAATAATAACAATCTAAAGCAATAAGGTCGGATTTTAAATGATTAAAATTGCCTAATTTTTAAATTTGTGTAGTTGTGAGAGTTGTCAAATTTAAATGATCTTTAGAGCATAAGACACAAGACTTAAATTTGTATGACCACATTATATTTGGTTTAGGCAACTAGTGTTTATGTTTTGGATGAAAAGTGAATTTGATTTTTTTTCAAAACGCAACAATTACGCTCTTGACCTTGGTGGCTCGTGCCATTCACTAAGATATTATCTATAAAATTATTCATTTTTGGCGTTGCGTTTTTGCATTTATTTTCAGTACTTTTGTGTGCATTTTGTACATTAGTTTTAAAGCTTTTCTGCTAGTCTTAAGCCTAGTTAAGCATAAAGGAAAATCGCCAACTTAAATAATCATTAATAAATTAACCACCTAAAATTTTTTTATACTTATATATAAATTATGTTTACTTTTTATGAATACACTTTAATGATAGACTTTGAAATCAAACTCTGATCCTATGTCTCACTTTGAAAAAATAAAAACTCACCAAGTGCATGTCAGGCCACGCACAATGTAGAGGTAGGGTTCCGTAGTTGCCCGCCACAACGTAAGCGGGCTTTCTTGATAATGTTGCAGGTCTAGTTGCGTTACAACATTACAAAGTTACAATGCAGATGGTTATAAGTCATTTTTTATGGAGTTGTAACGAAATTTTTACTAATCCAAGTGCATTTTATAAGTTGGACGACTATTTCTCGTTAACTTCTTAATTCTACTTAGCTGTGATAGTTTTCCTTTTAACTTCATTATATATACTACTATCGTGTATACTCTTAACATTTCCAAAAACATCGGTTTAGGTAGTGGAGAGGGACACATGAAAAATACTACTTTAAAGCTAAACATTTCGCAAATGAACCCCCGACTCAAAAATATGTTGTTCCACACCCCCAGTGTTTCGAAAGACCTATCCAACGATACCCAACATGATGGAATAGACGGGTAAAAAAATCATGCTCTATTTACTTGTATGGGAAGTACCTAAAATAAAAATGTTTTTTTTTTAAATAATAATAATAAATCATTTATTCTCTCTTCACAAATAGTACTTTTAGAGTAAACAATTTGCCATAATTAGGTTTCAGCTTTGTGAGAGACTGGTTCCTGAAGTAGGTTTTTGTAAATAATCCTGTGTTACAGGTCAAAAGAGCCCCAAGCTGCGGACAAAATTAGCAGCATAATTAATACTAATAAAAGCTATTGATATGAAAAGAATGTATAAAATGTTGTTGAAATTATAATTTTGTTTAAGTTGGTGTGAAGTGTCAATAAGTGTGTGAGTGCAAAGGTATGAACGAAGTGATTTTTGGGAGTGTAAATGTGTGTACATATGTGTGTTGCGAGTATGGAAGTAATGGCTGTGAGTTATATTATATTTCTTGAAATTAGGAATATTTAAGTACAGTCAAAATGTGCTCTGTTTTTTCATAATCTAGATTTTTTAAATAGTTTCTTAATGTTATTTTACAGTTAAATTTAGACGATGGCAGGAGACCCGACGGTGTGACATTGGTCCCTTGGGAGAGAGGTAAAGCCCTAGTGTGGGATGCTACTTGCGTAGACACTCTGGCGGTCTCTCATCTCAGGGGTACCTCGTTTAGAGCCGGGGCGGCATCGAGGCAGCTGAACTGAGTAAGTGGCGCAAATATGAGTCTCTGAGAGATGACTACATATTTGTGCCATTTGCTGTAGAGACTATCGGTCCGTGGGGTCCACGTGCGGTGAAGTTCCTAAAGGAACTCCATCCGCGGCTGGTAGTTGCTGCTGGTGATAAGAGGGCTGGTTCTTTCCTTGCTCAAAGGCTAAGTATAGCCATTCAGCGGGGAAACGCAGCCAGCGTTCTTGGCACGATACCGCGGGGAGTAGGACTATATGATATTTATGTTTCTAGTTTTAGTTTTTTTTTTTTAATTATTATTATAGTTTTTAGTATTGTTAAATTTGGTTTAAGGATATATATTAAAAAATATATATTTGTCCAAGAAAGCAAAAGCACATATGTCAGAAAGATGTTTTAAGTAGCTTCTCGTCCTACTACAGCTGGGAGTGTTTTAAGTACAGTATGCAAAATAAAAGTTTGTTTAACAGTAAGAACATCCTATTTCTTATACAGATCTACAGTAGAGAATCTGAAGAGTAGACCAGCGCTTACTTAAATGAGTCCCCCCCCCCCATGACATGATTTTAATAAAGATCAATTTTCGGAGTCTGGTTATAAGGGTCTCTGTGTGCGGAAGGAAAAATGTTGATCAATTATGACCCCAAGATATTTAATATTCTCTGGTCTTTCAAGAGTGGGACATGAACACATGGTTTTGAAATCACAAGCATGGGCAGAAATAGTAAAAGAGGTCGGTGGGAGTAGATTACTCCTATGGGCAGAGGACATATATTTAGTTTTAGACACGTTGAGTGTTAGAACATTATTTTGTAGTCAGCTCCTGACTATATTGGGACCTGCTTTTGCGACATGTAATACTTCTTCCCAGCTATCTCAACTGAAGAACAAGGCGGTACCGTCAGCAAATGAAAAAGTTTTGCCTTTATGAAAGGGAAGTTGGCAATGGTCATTAATGTACATCAAGAAGAATGTAGGACCGATTATGCTGCGTTGTGGAATACCAAATTCAAGATTTTATTTCGCAGTTTTCTAGGCGTGATTAATATCTATAAGTATGTCAAATTGTCAACATGTCTAAATATTACATCTAATATATTTATTAGAGCCCCTGACTTCTAAACTAAAATAACCTAAGTAATTCGTAAAATAAATGTTGCACTGTTTCTACAGTTTGCGGTTATGTTTCTGTTGTCATCTGTGCATTCAATAAGACTGATTCAATATCGATATCAAAACTAAACATCCGTTATGTAACCGATGCAGCTAAAAACCGAAAACGCCCATCATTGTGTTATTTAAGAGTTATACAAATGTAATATATAAATCAATGACGCTCATGCATAAACGAAATATATTGTATTTTCAAGCCTCTAACAGGTTTATATAAATCATATGCGACTTTTTTCAAATCAAATCAAATATTTTTATTAATGTTGACTTTAAACAAAGCACCAAACGTCAACATATCGCGCCTGATAGACATATTTACATACATACATACATATAATCGCGCCTCTTTCCCATAGGGGTAGGCAGAGACCACTTCTTTCCACTTGCTACGATCCTTACATACTTGTTTCGTTTCGTCCACTTTCATTATTCCCTTCATACATGCTCTTCGGTTTAGGGCCTTTTTTCAAGACGTCCCTGATTTGATCTGGAAACGTCCGCCTAGGTCTACCCCTTCCAACACTTTTTTTCACACTCGCCTTATACACCTTTTTCATCAAACGTTCTTCATTCATTCTCTCGACATGGCCAAACCACCTCAGCATACCTTGACCAATTTTTGTCACTACATCTTGTTTCAGACCACAACGTTTCCTTATCTCACTATTTCTTATCCTGTCACTCAGTTTAACTCCTATCATACTTCTTAACGTTCTCATCTCAACTGCATTTATTCTGCTTTCATGTTTCTTCTGCCATACCCAACTTTCATTTCCGTACATGAGTGTCGGAACCAACACCCCCCTATGCACAGCCAAACGAGCCCTGTTAGATACCTTCCGACTGCTCATAAAGGAGTGCAAAACTCCATTCACCATGTTTCCTGCACTCACTCTTCTTTCGATATCACTCTCACACTTTCCATCTCTCGTAAACTTTGAACCCAGATACACAAACTCCTTCATCTGTTCAATTTGTTCATCTCCAATCACGATATTGCAGTCTGTCACTGTCTACTCTCTTTCAAACACCATCACTTTCGTCTTTTTTACTTCCATATTCATTCCCTTTCTAACAAAAGCTCCACTCATAGCAGTTACCATCTCCTGCAACTCCTTGGCCGAAGACGTAAGTAGTACTTGGTCATCAGCATAGAGAAAACATTTGACGAGTAACTCATGCATTCTCAACCCACTTTCATTATCTTTTAAATCTGTCAAGCAATTGTCCATGAACAGGTTAAACAACCACGGTGACGCTACACATCCCTGTCTAACACCTTTTTCGATAACTATGTTCTATACCTTCTACAATATGTTCCATGCGTTCCATAGTGTTAATTATAAATTTTCACGAATACGTTAATTTAATAATATAAAATAACATTAATCGTCTTTAAGTTTTGACAATTATGTGTGAATAATGCTCAATAGTTTTTTTTTTTTTTGATTTAACAAGTTACGACTATAATGCATGCAACATTTATTAAAATTCATTTTGGTTTGGCTGTAGACGTAAAGTACTTGAATTTAATAATGTTTTCAGTTTAGGAGGCTTGTCAGGGTTGAAACTTTTATACTGTTTTTGATTTCGGAAATATGTTTTGAATTAATTACGACAAAAATAAATTTCACTAACTAAAAATTGCATATAGCGAAACAGTTCACCCATAAAAAAGTTAATTACTCAATCTCAGACAATCTATTTGTGACTGAAAATGGGACTCAGGAGAGCAGTCAAAGAGGTTATTCAGAAAACAAAATTATAACAATTCACATTAAATTGTTTCATTTACCACTATCATAGCAGAGTTTAGGGTAACCTGACTTTATAGATAAGATAGGTCGATCCTGTACTAAAACCGAATGAGAACGCCCCGACTCCACGTAGTCTTGTCTGCCCTACTAGGGGTTTTTGGAAAGCCGTAGGCGCGGAAAGAGAGTTGCCCCCGCTGCTTACTTACGGCTCACACAGGTGCCTGCAATTTGCTACACAAGGGCGAAGGGGCTGTACTTCCCGCAGCGTCCAAGCCGTTGCAGAAGTAACTTCGACTTAATATTCCTGTGTAAAAAAGTATGGTTATGATTTTACAAAAATAAATATTACTCATAAACTATACATTTCCGCAACGGGGAAAGGGTAGGGGCTTCTCCTGAACCGTCTTGTTTAACCTTGATTAAGATACTGCCGATTTTTATTTAATTGTAACTGAATGAAGGTGGGTAGTAAAAGAAAGTAAAACTATATCGGACGATTAAATTATGTATGTTTAAGCTAAAACTGGACTCAACTAATTGGTATTAAAACATTGCTGCTTAAATATTTTTTGATAGTAAGATAATTTTTGGTTTTCCATAATAGTTATCTGGATAATTTTAATTTATGATATATGGGTGACAAACGAGCCCACGGTCACCAAATGGTAAGTGGATGATATGACCCATAGATAATATGCTATATGGTGTATGGAATATTTATACTTGATAAAGAATCAAAATGCAGATATGTTGTCATCCCTAAGCATTACTAAAATGGAGTGCCTCGTTTCCAGTAAATAATTATTTCCGAATAGTCAGAATTCACTGTTTTTATGACTTCCAAAACTCGCGTTCCTGTAACTTCTCTCTGTCTCTAGCCTTCATAACAAACAAAAAAATGATGAAATGTTGATTCAACCAAAAGCAAAAAATCATTTCTTTAATATAAATAATTTACTTCATAAAAATCAATGTGGTTTCACAAGGGCTCGCTCGAAACCTGATGCCGGTGTTGAGCTGATTAAATATATATTTAATGCATGGGAGAATTCACAGGATGCTTTGGGTATATTCTGTGATCTATCAAAGGCCTTCAATTGTGTTCACCATGAAACATTAATCAGGAAACTTCCACACTACGGTGTAAGAAGTGATGCTCTTAAATTAATTATATCATATTTAAGTACGAGAACGCAAAAAGTTGTCATTAACAGTATGAGCTCTTCGGAGTAAATGGTACAAATGGGCGTGCCTCAAGGCTCAATTCTCGGCCCCTTTCTGTTTCTTGTATACATTAATGACTTACCTTATATGGTAGGGGATAACCATGATATACTAATATTTGCTGATAACACTTCTTTAATTTTCAAATTAAGGCGATAGTTACTAAAATATGACGAAGTAAATAATGATATATCTAAATTAGTAAATTGGTTCAATGTTAATAATTTGCATTTAAATGGCACTAAAACGAAATGTATGAAATTTATGACTCCAAATGTCAAATAATTAAATACTAATGTAATAATGATATGTAATAATGCAAAAAATAAATGGGGAGAAACTGAGTTTTGTAGATATCACCATTTTTCTTGGAATCACATTAGATGCCAAGCTTCAATGGATATATCAAAATTAGCAAGCAGTCTTAGTTCTGCAGCATATGCTGTAAAAAAGATTAGAAGTATTACCAGTGTTGAAACAGCTTTTAACTACTAGTCTTAATCTACTCACTGCTTTAGTTTACTTTAGCTATTTCCTTAGAATAATTTCGTATGGTATTTTGCTATATGGACTCGTACCTGACTTTGAAATTATATTTCTTTTACAGAAGAGGGTCATAAGAGCAATTTATGATTTAAAGCCTAAAGAGTCGCTGCTACAAAAATTTAAGGAAATTGATATATTAACTTTGGCCTCTCAATACATTTATGAAAATGTAATGTACGTACACAAAAATATAAGTAGTTTTAAGATAACTCTTTATTGCATTTAAGCCTAAAGTTGTTACAATAACAAGAAACTTATAAACTACAAACGGTTGTATTGCTTTAAATCAGTGATGCACATACTTATTAAGACTAGGGGCCACTCGGGCAAATTATGAACTGATGGCGGGCCGCCAGAAGTATACGAGTAGATAATTAAAGACAATAAAGAATTGATAAAAGTGTATTAAAATTGAAAAAGAATTTATTAATTTAAAGCGTGGCACTGCATATTGCTTACAATCTTTTTTATATTTGGCTCAAATTTACTTGTAGCAACACGCAAAACTGCTTCCAAACTTTCATTTGCAAGGCGGTTTCGATTTTTTGTTTTGTTATTATTTAGTATTGAAAAGGTTTGTTCACATATATAGGTAGAACCAAATAAGCTGGCACATTTCAGAGCATTTATGCGCAATTCTTTGTACGTATTTTTATCAATGCAGTGATAAAAGTTCAGCAAGTCCTCCTTTCCTTCAAGTTGAATTTGTTGCGTAAATCATGGTCGTTTTGAATGTCGATAATTTCTAACTGCATTGACTCTGGCGCATTTTCAACTGAAATCGTGAAAGGATTGCTACATATGTCCAACAGAGGTTCCACTTTTTTAAACTCCGAAAATCTGTCTTGAAAAGATTGAATAAAAATATCTAGCTTTTCTACATAACTGAAATTAATCGCAGTTTTGTTGAATTTTTCAGCCATTTTCTTATAATTCGGAAAATGATTTTAATTTCCAGAATTCAATTGCGATCTGAAAAGTGTCAGCTTGCATTGAAAGGATGATACAGGAGCGTAGAGCTGGGATTTCAGTTGATTTTTGCCTTGAAGCCGTGTGTTTAAGACATTCAAATGATTTGTAATATCAACTAAAAAAAAAACAATTCACACAACCAATCAGGATTTTTAAGTTCTGGGACATCCCTTTGCTTTTGCGCCAGAAATATTCCAATTTCTTCTATTAAATTTAGAAATCGTTCCAGTGTCAATCCACGACTTAGCCACCTTACTTCTGTATAATACAGTAAATCTCCATATTCGCTTTCGATGTCATCAAGGAATTGTTTGAATTGCCTGTGATTGAGTCCTCGTGATTATATGAAATTTACAGTCGTAACTACCACTTTCATGATATTTAGAAATTCAATTTTTTTAGAACAGAGGGCTTCTTGGTGTATAATGCAGTGAAACTGCATGAGATCTTCAGCGTTTATGTTTTTTTCTTGCAGATGCTTTTTCAGCAAAGTAACTAGCCCAGAATTGACACCAATCATCGAAGAAGCACCGCCAGTCACAACTCCCGATAATTTTGATAAGTCCAAATCGGTTTTTGAATACTCATCCAAAAGTACATTGAGTATATCAACTCCTCTGGTTTGACCTTTCAATGAACACATTCCTAATAACTCTTCTAAGACTTCAAAATCTTGAGTAACACCTCGTATGAATATCAGAAGTTGAGCTGTGGAACTAATATCAGTGGATTCGTCGAGTGCTAATGAAAAAAATTCAATGATCTTAGTTTTTTCATTTAATTGTTCCGCAATATTACCTGACAAAGACATAATTCGTCTTTGGATAGTCATACGATTCAGTTGAATTTTCTCAAACTTTTTTGCTGCTTCTGGACACATTTTCTTAGCGGCAATTTCTATGCATTCTTTTACAAAATCCCCATCATTGAAGGGACGACTTCGCTTTGCTATCATTCGAGAAATTTCATAACTAATTTCTGTAGCTGTTTATGAATCTTGAATGGGTTTTGTAAACATAGCTTGCTGACCAATAAGCTCCCGTTTTAAAGACAACATTTTTTTGCTTTCTTAATTCGCCTGTAAACTTGGTAAAAGTAGGATGCTGCGTTTCATAGTGCCTTTTTACATTATATTCCTTTGCAATCGCAACAGAATTCTTGCAAATTAAACAAACGACTTTGTTATGCGACCATACAAAAAAGTATTTCTCAGTCCAAATTTCTTGAAACTGCCGATTTTCATCTTTAACCTTACGTTTTTTACTAGGTCCTGGCTTATCCATGTTGCATTCTAATCCTGGCTAGGATTAACACAGCACCTAAAAACAATTACAGTACCTACTTAAATTACCAAAAATAATTGAATAAATAGGTAGGGAAACACTTATTAATAACAGAGTTTTTCTTACGATTTCACAACACAATTATACACGGCACTTGACGGGAAATCTACGTTGAATGTGGATCGAAATATATGACACCGGCTAGTCGAGTTAAAATCTACACTAGAACTATTGACGCTTCACTCAAATTAAAACCGAACTGTCGGTCGCTGCGGTTAGCGTGGCTTTTATACCGCGCGTATAGAGTCGAAAACTGTCTGGAGAAAACACGAAACCGACTTTGGAAGCTTCGTGTATCTACGTATGTGAGCAATCGGGAATTCGGGACTATTGCCATCTCGCTTGCTCTAACAATATAACCCGTGGATAAGCCGCCACCGCGCTGCCGTCGTCACCGCGCCGCCGGCCGCGGCGGTTCCTCAAGAAAACGAATTTAACCGAGATCAGCTCGAACATTACCGACCGCTGTTACCGTCGCATGTACGGCGCACCGATAAGCACACTTTAGAGCGCGCGCGCGAGATTCAAATTACTTTTCGAACATATTTTTTTTTTGGTTTTATTCTGGAATATAATTCAATATTTTTCGAATGTACGAGTATTATTTTTGCTGTAGGCGGGCCACCAGTATTCGACGGCGGGCCGCGGTATGTGCATCTACGCTTGAAATGATTTTTACCTCACAAACCGAATGTGAAAGGAAATTTTACAATATAAAATTTACTAAAAAAAAACGAATTATTAAATAACATTTATATAAATACATGAATAACATATTATATTATAATGTTTAGTGAAGATGGATAAATAAATATATATTAAATTTATACTCCTACACGTATGTACATACATTAATACTTATTATCATACTTCAACTATACATTTAAGGTGAATAATAAAATAAAAGGTTTAATTATAAAAAATATTCCATAAAATATAACTCGTGACAACCCTTACACTAATAGTCGTCGCGCTCACAGTCTTTTTTCGAGGATAATATTAACATTGAAATCAAAAAGATTTAGTCGATGTAACTGATAACATTTTAAGCGCACGAGTCTGACAAGGTCACAATTCTAGTTCTTTTAGTTTACTGTGGTGTAGTTGATTATGACGTTGTGGAGCCACGCTGGTATATATTATGGTTAGTATATATGGTAATATATTATGGTTGTAGCACGAATGGGTCGGCTCGACCGGGGTAGGACCACGCTCTCTCGGAATACAAGTTCTAAATAATAGTTTTTTTTTTAAATAGTAGTTCCTTTTAGAATATATAATCCACATTTATACATGTTATATAGCAATAATATAGGTACCTATTCTAACACGGTCAACACAGTATGAGTATCTACTTTCGTGAGCATAGGAGAATTTACTTAGCTTAAAACAAATTATAGCCATGTTAATTTTTTCTGAATCCTGCTTGTTCTTGTTTCTCTTAGTTTTTTAACTTTTGACATGACTGGTATAAGAGCAACGGGTCTATATAAAGACATAATATTTTCTTTATCTTGCCTTTTCAACAAATATTGTTTAACAGACATACAACGTAACGTAAATAAATTAAAAATACGATATTGCAGAAGAAACATATTTTAGAACTTTGGTGTACATGTCATCGTATCCAGTGCTCTTTTTGCTTCTGTATATGTCCATAGTGGTAATGGTAAGTTTGGCTTCTGTTGACGTGCCAAGGTCAAGCAATATGCTCTCATTAAATTGTTCGTATTATTATTTAATACTGCACTAACACTAACTTGATGAAAAACGCATTAATGATAAAATGGATCGCTAAATATTTAGCCTGCTTCTAACATTATGTTTCGCAATAAAAATGACAGTCGCCGATCTTGACCACAAATTAATATTACCCTCTGTACATAGGTGAGCAATAACATTAGTTGTAGGTCCGTGTTCCTATTTCGAGTTCCATATTGGAGTTGTTTAACACATAATTTTAAATTTTTTTACAAAAATATTATCTGTTTGTCATTTCGGTTTTGCACGTGCTCGGCATTGAAGGACAACATCTTGAGAAAACCTGTATGTCTGAGAAATTAAAAACAATATGTCGAAGTTATGTGAATTGAGCTAACACACATTGCAGCATTGCGGCGCACTTCCTTGCTCTAAACAGAATCCAGAGAAGGTCTACTTCCAGCAATGGGACGTATATAGGCTATCATTTTTCCTCTGATAATCCTAGTTAGAATACTTGGTTTTAATCATGAAGTTTTTGTATTGTAGTTGGTTTTTAATACGTCTGAATAATTTTAGATTATTTCGACATCTGGAAATGCTTCAAAACTGTATTACGAAATTCCATTACATTCAATATACCTACACATAGATATACCCCACAGGTGAAGCCTTAAGGCGTGTAAATCATATTGGAACGCAAATATAAATTTAATGATCTACTAGATGATACCTGCGACTTCGTCCGCGTTGCTAACACTCATCACTGAACACGTAGTGCTTATAAAAATTGTTGTTCCTTAAAACTGTAATAACTTTGTATTAATTGAAGATATCGCAATAATTTTATTTAGATAAGGGCCAAGTGTCTAAGAAATAAAACTTAGAAACCCTAATTGAAATCTAGTCAATAGCTTTTTCCGCGATGCGCTTACAACTGCAAACCTCTATCATTTTATTTATATAGATTCTCAGGGTAATCACATACATACAAAGACGTATTAAAAAAGATAGACAGGTTACACACTAACATTATTGTATTTTAAAGTGGCGCAGGTAGTACTATATCTACGCACAGTTATTTATTATGACACGTTGCGCTAACAAAAAGAGACAAATGATAGCGCATACCTATCGTTAGAAAAAGATAAATATACATCATTAGTTGCGTATTGATTGCTGCCGAGCACTCATTGGCGCGAGCGCGTGACATACCGATATGGAAAATGAACACACTAGCTAGCGTCAAAAATTATTGATTAGATTCTCAGAGTAATCACATACATAAGGATATAAGTTTATGTTATCTCTCAAGCCTTCAACTGTCTTCAACGACGAAGTTGTTATCAATTTAAGAATGTTATAAAAGACTAAAGTAATTTGTCTAAAACAATATTATTACTATAGAAAAGTGCTCGTTTAAAATAAAAATTATGATCTGCTAGAAAACTGGCCGGCTTGAACCGGGGTGGTGGTACCACAACCTTACAGAATATCAACGTAAAGTAGAAGTTTATTTCTGCGTTTCGCTTGGGAACTGCAGGTGGCGGGAGGCCTAATTTCCCTTACCTCCCCCCGCCCACCTTTAACATGATAGCGAAGTAAAATAAAACACTACACAGGAGGGTACCAGCACCCCTGGTGACGGAAAACACTTCGCTGAACATCCACGCAGAAGCTACCCTACTCTTCCTGAACGTGGGTGCTCAGGCTGCCTCCCGTATTATGCCAAGTGCAAAATTCCGCTCGCGACTATAACTGCTCGGGCAAGCGGAGCAATTAGACAAAGGCGACCCCTGCCACACTAACCGTGAGATTCTGCAACATCAGGGGACTTCATTAGAACCTTAACGCCGCCTACTTCCATTTGGAGACGGTGAAACCGGCTTTGCTGTTTCTAATTGATACACAGGTGTCCTCTCCGGCTGATACTTTATATTTCTCCTACCCGAGGTACAAATTGGAACACTTCTTTGAGCCTCGGGGCTGGAGTTTGCGTATACGTCATGGAGTACATCTGTTTTTCTCCCCTCGGCAGTTTTGAAGTTTCGGACCTGTCAATCCTTTGGCTACGTGTAAACAGCGATGACTATCTCCGCTGCTACTGGTGCCTCTATAAGTCCTATAGCGGTAATGCCGACACAGACCGACTCATCGACTACGTTTAAACGGCTGTAAGACTCCGTGCTACAACAAGTTCGATCCGTAGAGATCGTAAACCTCGATCTCCATTTAACCGATCATTCTCGTAGATCTGTTTATAACTTTGCGTTGGCAAATGGTCTGACACAACTTGTTACTTCGCCTACGCGGGTCACATATGTGGAGGATTATGCTCTTTCCCTATTGGACTTTCTGCTAAAGTCTCATCCGGACGGACATCAGGTCTTCGTCAATGCCCCTCTTGGCTCTTCGGACCATTGTCTAATCCGGAATACGGTGCCAAATATGCTCTCATCGTGGATGCGTTCTGCAGGTTGCCGCCGTGTTTAGCACCATAGGTCTGCTGATTGGGATAGAATGCGGTCTTTTTTTCAATCCTACCCTTGGGAGGAGGGGGGTGGGGGTCCTTCTCGCCGGATGATCGCAACGTTGTAGCTGATTATGTCGCTGATGTGGTACTTCAGGGAATGGAACTTTTTATTCCATCATCTGTGATAGGTACCTATCAGATCAGAGTTCATAAAAAGAAGTATAATTCCGCCTCCAGCAGGTTCAAAAGCGTCATTGTCACGGCAAAGTCAGAGCACAGCGGCAGGATTGGCGTGAAACTAGATTGACTGGATTTTGACTTGATGAATAATTAATTTTACGATCTGGCCACAACATATTTGAAAATATCTTAAATTAAATTTTAATTATAAGGTTAAAGAGAGTTTGTAATAATCCAGTATTAATCGGATTATTTGTAGAATTAAACTAAAAACCATCTCAGATTTCATAGTGTTTGATAAATGTTAATTTAAGTTTTTACACTATTAAAATTAAATAACAAAAAAATACTTAAAATGCATATCTAAGAAAATAATAAAAAAATATATATCTGCACATTAGTGCATCCACCAATCCATCAGGATAGGCAGCCAATTTAGCCGAGTATGAAAAGAAGAATTACGAAGTCGTATTTACGAAGACCATAAATCTATCTGATGCAGTCACGCTGACAATCCGTTGTGTTAAGATGATGCGGAAACAGGTATGGGCAACAAACATCGACATAATCAATAATTGGCAGAATATAAGAATATTTTGCCAATTATTGATTATGTCGATGCAATAATGAAAGAGAAGTGACTGAACAAGTTGCATCTTAGTATTGGTCGGGAAATTTCTTTAAGTGATACGAGATACTCGTATAAAGATCGCAAAGTTCCAGGAGTTTAGCAATAATAATAATAATATGCTTGTTCCATGCAATAATATTTATATATCAAAAAGTTATTTAACATGGCATATATATACAGGGTTATTTCGCAATAACTGGCCAAGTTGGTAGAGAAGGTTCAGAATAAGTAAAATAGGCAAACGGTGAAAAAAATTACTTAAAAATATCTCAATACCCTTTTAAATATAAACCCTTTTAATCTTTTAAATTCAAAATGCGTGGTAATGCATTATTTTAACTGATTTTACTGCGCACGCACACATTCGTAAGGGTTGATCGGTATGCAAAAACGTTGTTGCCCATAAATCACATTCATTTTGAAATAGTTTCAAATAAAAGTAGAAGCCTTATATAGTCTTATTTTCGAAAACTGCAATAACGATATACCATTATTTATATATTTGAAATTAAGTTTAAAATTTGGTTACTCTTTCAAAAATAACCCTGAATATATAATTTATCATCATCGTCATCATCATCATTACAGCCTTTCATAAGTCCACTGCTGAACATAGGCCTCCCCCAAGGAATGCCACAAAACACGGTCCTGAGCCACCTGCATCCATCGACTCCCTGCATGTCTTACCAGTTCGTCACTCCATCTAGTGAGGGTCGCCCTACACTTCGCCTACCGGTACGAGGCTGGCACTCGAGAACCTTTAGTCCCCATCGGTTGTCGGTTCTTCGAGCTATATGGCCGGTCCACTGCCACTTCAGCTTACTAATCCGTTGGGCTATGCCGGTTACTTTGGTTCTACTGCGGATATCCTCATTTCTATGTTTATCACGCAGAGAATCCCCGAGCATAGCCCTCTCCATAACTCGCTGAGCGACCTTGAGCTTCCTCATACGGCCAGCAGTGAAGGACCACGTCTCAGATCTGTAAGTTATCACTGGCAACACGCAATAGTTGTACAATTTCGTTTTCAGGTTTTGAAGTTTGTCTAACGAGAAGATATGTCGTAGTTTCTCGAACGCTGCCCACCCGAGTTGAATCCGTCGATTGACCTCTCGGTCGAAGTTGGACTTACCTAGTCGGACTATTTGTCCCAGGTAAACATACTCGGCAACAACTTCGAGCTTAGTGCTCCCAACAACTACCGGCATAGGTGTGACATGGACGTTAAACATGATTTTTATTTTGTCCATGTTCATCTTACGACCTAGCCGTTGGGAGACACTATTGAGGTCATTGAGCATAGAGCTTAGGTCCTCCAGCAATTCAGCCATAAGGACTATATTTATTTATTTATTTATTATATGGACAACAAAACAGATGACAATCAAAATACATTAAAATATAATATAAATATAACAGTTTTGTGCTAGATTGTTATCCTAAATATGTTGACACATCATTTTTATATGAAACACAGGAGATCAACTCTACGCTTTGCAATCTTTATGACATACATAATTACATTAAACAAAGAATAAAAATATACGAATAAGAAATTTAAAAGCTATGTGATATGGGAATGACATTTAACAAAAAATAAAAATATACAAATAAGAAATCCAAAATCTATGTGATATGGGAATGAGTGTGCATAAGTGTATACTGTTTCACTGCTCTTTTGAATATCCTGGATCTTGGGTCAAAAACATCCATGCCGGAGTTTTTCATGGATATCTCGTTGTAAAGTCGACACATTCTTATTATCGGGTTATAAAAGGAAGTATTATTCTTAAAAGTCTGCAGGTAAAATGTCTTGATAGCGATTCGGGGATTGCGCTTTGTATTTAAGTTCAATTTACTTAAGAGGTAATCGGAATCAATCTTATTATGGGGAATTTTATGTAAATATATAAGGTCATATTCCTTGCGGCGAATAAATAAGGAGGTCACTTTAAATTTGTCGAGTAATTCATTATAACTAACTAGATTACGAGCAAACCCATATTTGTAGCTAAGTATTCTAAGAGTTCTTCGTTGGACGCTTTCTATACTATCTGAATGGATCGTGTAGCAGGGAGACCAAATGACACAAGCATATTCAAGAATGCTACGGACAAGACTATAATAAACGATCAGGAAGCTTTGAGGCCGTTTGAAGCCCTTAGTGCATCTCGTTATGAAACCTAGTAACTGGAAAGCTTTGTTTTTAATGTACGCATAGTGCTCACGAAATGTTAATTTAGAGTCAAACAACACACTTAGGTCTTTAACCACCGTTTTCCTGTCTAATGAATCTTCGTTTATTTTATAGTCATAAGTCTTTTTATATGTCTTATTAGTGAACGTTATAACAAAATATTTTTTAACATTGAGGTGCATACCGTTAAGCCTACACCATTCATATATTGAATTTATATCGTCGGCAAATCGAAGGTGAGTGATGTACTCGCCATTGATGTTAATACTGCATCCTTTCCAGTCCAGTAGCTTGAAAACGTCTTCCAATGCAGCGGTGAAGAGTTTCGGGGATATAACGTCATCCTGTCTTACACTTCTCTGCAGTTGGATAGGTTTCGTACTCTAATTCTGTACTCGGATAGCCATCGTAGCTCTACTGTGCAAACACTTTAGCACTTCGATTTACCAACAGTCAACTTGGTACCACTGAAGGGACTGCAGCACCGCCCAAATTTCGACGGAATCAAAGGTTTTCTCATAGTCCACATACGCAAAGCAAAGTGGCAGATTATACTCCTTTGTCTTCTGTACAATTTGCCGAAGGGTATGTATGTGGTCCATGGTACTAAAGCTTTTTCTGAAACTGGCTTGTTCGAGAGACTGGAAGTCGTCAAGTCTGCGTGTGAGACGATTCGTAATGACTCTCGAAAACAGCACATAGACGCGGCTCAGAAGGGAAATCGGTCTGTAGTTCTTCAAGAGAGCATTGTCGCCTTTCTTGAAGAACAAGACTACCACACTTCTGCTTCACGCCCCCGGTGTAATGCCATCATGGAGGACGGAATTAAAGAGCTTCTGAAGGACTTCAAGTACCGGTTTTCTACCCGCTTTCAAAAGCTCCGCTGTAATTCCATCCTCACCTGAGGCCCTACCGTTTTTAAGGTGCTGGAGAGCCATTTTAATCTCACCCAGACTGACGTCCGGAATATCTTCGGAATAGTGTCGGATAAGACTCGCTCTTGGATCGTTACTCACACTTTCGTGTGGTTCCAACGATGACGTGTACAGCTGGCCATAGAACCTCTCAATCTCACTCAAAATCTCAGGTGTCCCAGAAACGATACTGCCACACTCGGTCTTCAGCTTGGACAGTTGGCTCTTTCTGGCAGACAGATCACTGGCAAAGACTTTGGAGCCTTGGTTCCGCTCGATCGCTTCTTCAATACAAGCTGCATTGAAGTTGCGTAAGTCCCGCGGCATACATTTGGAGATCTGTCTGTTCAGTTGCCTGTTTGCTGTCAAATCTGTTGAAGAATGTAGCTTTATCTCCCGTTTAACAGCCATGAGATTAAGAGTGTGATCAGAGAGTTTTTGTGTTCTTCTGCAGCGGATCTTGTAGAACTTAGCTCCGACCGCATGGACAGTTTCCACGAGCTTGTCATTCATATCGTCCACTTCATTGCAATCTTCTAGGCTCTGAAAACGATTTTGTAACTCGAGCTGAAAGGTTTCGGAGCTTTGGAACAGAACACGAGGGGGACGGAGCGTTGACTTCATTAGACAAGATCTCTCCAACTTAACGTTTAGGTTCAGTATGCCTCTAACCATTCGGTGATCGCTACCAGTTTTCACCCTCGCGATAACGGAGACATCACTGAACAGTTGTCGTCTGGTCGTCATAATGAAGTCAATCTCATTTTTTGTCGAACCGTCGGGGCTCGACCAGGTCCACTTCCTGTAGGGTCGCTTCTGGACAAAAAAGTTCATCATAAAGAGTCCCTCTTTCTACATGAAGTCGGCCAGCTGTTGGCCCCTTGATTCCATTGCCCTATTCCAAATTTCCCTACTTTCAGCTCACCGTTCTCTCTTGTGACTAGTTTTGCATTGAAGTCTCCCATTAAAACAGTATAGTGGGTTTTGGAGGAATGCATGGCTCTAGAGATATCCTCATACATTTCCTTCACCTCCTCATCGGGATGTGCCGAGGTTGGTGCGTAAACCTTTATGACTTTCAGCGAATACCGTTTGGTGATTCTGAGTATAAGGTACGCAACCCCCGTCGATGCACTCTCAATCTTTACTACGTTGTTAACAAGAGACTTGTGGACGATATCCAAGACCAAGAAAACTTTGTAACACTAGAGTTTGTGATTTAATATCAAACAAATTAATAATTATCTGTTTTCGGTGACTTTGGTTGTTAACAGATATGGGTAACAAAGTATATCGATAAGTATTATAGACAAGGAACTAGACAACCCTATTGAATTTTATTGTTTATCAAAACTCAGTAATATTGGGGGGGGGGGGGAGAGGCAAATGTACGATTGTAAGTGTTGCCCGCCGCCCATGAACAACTGCAACACCAGAGGAATAAGAACATAACCCTAATGAGGGTAATAATAATCTTACGCTTTCCAGATGTCGCTAGTTGAAACTAAGGTAAACTTATTTGATACGCAGTGTCATCATCATTAAAAAGTTGCGATTTAATTATAAGTTTTTTGATTTCTATTGTATGTATATATACAAAACAATCCCATAGTGCTGTATTCATTAATAATTACACCTTTTCTTATTTCTTATACTTTTAGGAGTTTACGTAGTTCGGTTTATCCATTTCTATTCTAATTAATATAAAATGTAAATAATGTTTCAAAAATAAACATTAATCTCTCCATATTTCTAACAAATTTACTTTCCCGGCTATAAAATCTGTCTAATATTGCACCTCGTTCCTTAGTGGCGCCACCCCGGTTGCAGAAAATATCGTGGATGCACTCATTACACGGGTTATATATTTTTTGTGTGAGGCTAGTTCATGAGCCAGTGATTCTCAGGAAATTAATAATTAAATCAAATGGTCCATCCACTTAATTAACATGACGAACAATGACGTAAAACGTAAAAAAATTCCTTGAAGCATTATGGCCTTAACTGACCGCAAGTTTTTAACAGTTAATAAAAATATATAATTCATATTCAAGGTTACTGCTAAGGAATTATGCAAACAGATAGCCAACCGACATTAGTATAAAACGGGTATATCACCCGATTCGAAATCTTCTTCTTCTTATATATTTAAAAAAATGATTTAGCGCGACTAAAAATAAGTAATTTAATACATTACTATCCTTTTAAAATTGTTGGCTTGACGAAAACAGAGGGGTGTAACATGTTTGTAGTGGGTATCTGTGTATATGTGTGTTTTGTACATGTGTGTCTGTCTGTGGCATCATAGCTCCTGAACGGACGAACCCATTTTGATTAAGTTTTTTGTTTAAAAAGTATTCCTTAATCGAGAGTGCTCTTAGCTATATTACAAGAAAATCTGTTCAGCCGTTTGAAGGTCATCAACTCTTTTTTTCAGAGGTTGTAAAAAAAATAATTTTAGTTATTTATTTGTCCTTTCTATCAAATTTCATGATTATTAATTTTAAGTTTAGGTACGATTTTGTTTAATGGTAGTGTTGAGTCATTGTGTGTGTAAGTGCATTTTAATGTAATCTCAGAAGTCGTACATAATTAATACCAGTTACTAGACTCCACAGAATTAGTAGTTCATTTATGGGGCAATGTATACGCTTTTGCAACAAAATCCCAGAAAATGTACAAAATTTTTGTCAATAAACCAGTTTAAATGTTTTATTAAAGAAAAGTTGTACAAAAAACGGCTATTATGATATCAAAGAATACATAAATGAAAAAAACCCTGGGAATGAGGTGATCCCCACCATGCTGGTTCTATTAAAACTCATTTAAAATTTGTACAAACAAAATTTCATTCTATTCTATTCTAATGATTTCAAATAATATTCCATAATAATCTGGGGGCACGGCAGTGCCCCCGCCAAGTCGAGCAAAAAAGCGGCACGGCCGTACCATCCTTTTCTCGAAGCAGTTCAGGCCATTTCCAAAACCTTATAACTTCGTTATGAATAAAACTAGAAGCCTGAATTTAACTAACCAAGTAGGCATTGTAGAAACTCAGTATATTTCAAATTTCATTAAATTTGAACCAGTACTTTAAGAATTATAACTAGTCAAAGTTTCTTAATTTTGTCACTCACTGACTGACCGATCATCAAAACTCTAAGGCATTTCTAGCAGACATAGAAACTTCAAATTTGGAATACAATTATTATTTAATAAATAAATCAAGAAAAAATGAAAATATTTTACAATTTCGGTCCAGTTTTCGAGATACACCAACTGCATAAATAACTTTGTAATCCCATATATATATATATATATATATATATATATATATATATATATATATATATATATATATATATATATCTTTATATATAAAAAGTACGTGTCACGTTGTTTGTCCGCGATGGACTCCTAAACTACTGAACTGATTTCAATGAAATTTTTGGTCAATGTGCAGTTTGGTCCAACTTAAAAGATTGGATCTCAATTTATAGTCGCAATACAATATTATTTTATTGAAAATTATTTGTCTATTATTTGACAGTCACCATTATCTGTTAGCTTCAAACGATTCTGTCAGATGATGATATCTGTTGACTGGATTGAGTAAAATAGATGGCGCTATGTTAAAAATACAAACGTTTAATATAAGCTACAATTTAGTAGTATAACCACCACGTGTTGCTGGAAGTATTCAACAGATAGAACCGATTTCAAAAAAAATTTGCAGACTGTGTGCAGTTTGGTCCAACTTGAGAGATAGGATAGTTTTTATTCCGATAAGACCCTCAATTTTTTTATTGCTAATTTCAGGAGTTTTTTGGGAAAACAAATGGTCGTTCGGAAAGGGCAGAACAACGTCTGCCTGGTCAGCTAGTATATATATATATATATAAAAAGATATAAACATAGTATTACAAAGTTTCATTTGCAGTGAATGATTCAGTGTACCTATATATCTATAATGGAATAATAAGTGTAAATAGCTACCTAGATATAACTATCTACAAAAAGAAATGAGATGCCATCAAAAACATAACTTGTAAAAAAAGCCAAGTCTCGCAACTCAGTTCTTCTACCGTAAAATGTTGTGAGATGCATGTAATACCAAGTCGGTTAATTTATTCAGTCCATAAATTAATACATAGATTGACTTGGCCATCGCACTAAACAATCTAATTTAATATAATATGTATTACTTGTGAGATATATTGTGTTTTCATGCGATTGCCAAGTCAATCTATGTATTAATTTATGGACTGAATAAATTAACCGACTTGGTATTACATGCATCTCACAACATTTTACGGTAGAGGAACTGAATTGCAAGACTTGGCTTTTTCTACAAGTTATGTTTTTGATGGCATTCATTCTTTTACCAAAACCAAACACTTTGATTCAACTTGGGTTGATTGTGATAATTTGACATTTTAATGCAAAGCAACGTCGACATTTAACGGGAGTAGAGACGTTAAAAGCAGTGGGAACGCTGCAGGCTGGTGCTTTGTAATGTGATGTCGCTAAAGCAATGGGCACCAGGCAAAATGTAGGGACTGTAATACCGATATTTTGCAAGTATCGATATCGGGTTATCGATATCATACAGATATTTAGGTATCGATTTATCGATATTGGTATTGATATTTGATTCCAGTACAATAATATCGATACATGTAATCAGAATATCGGTATTGATATTGATACCAATATATCGATACAATAAAAATAAATTCCTCGTTCTCACGTCTTATTTAGTCTCTCTAACATCAACGGTCATAGGTAAGGTACGCGGTCATACGTAATGTTCGCGTGTGTTCAAATTGTTCAACGCGTATTTCGATGAAATATGGCAGCCATACAAAGCAAGCGTATATTTATTTTTAGTCATATACTAGCTGTACCTCGCGACTTCTCCCGCGTGTAATTTAGGGTTTTAATTATTTTGCGCGGAACCCTAATTCTTTATGTAAAATATAGGTAGACAAAGTTACTCCCTATAACATCAGCTATCTGCCAGTGAAAGTCCCGTCGAAATCGGTCCAGACGTTTCGTACATTAGCCGGAACAAACAGACAGACGGACAAAAATTTTAAAAATGTCTTTTTTGTTATAAGTACCGTATATACTTTCCTATGCATTATGTAAAAAGCTATTATTTTGATATTACAAACAGACACTCTAAATATATTTATTTGTATAGATTAAGTCATTGATGTGATTTGTGTTCAAGCAAGTGATTATTATTCAAGTAAGATGTCTGGTTTGCATCTTTAATTTATCTTTAACTAGCTTTTCGCCTGTAGCTTCTTCCGCGTGAATTACGGTGATATCGTGTAACTTTTATCATCTCAAAGAATCTTTTTTTTTTTCAGTATAAAAAGTAAGCCATGTCTTTCTCTGTATCCCTGAATATACTGTTTGTTACAAAAAGAGGTGAATCTACTCATGAAACTGAACAACTTTACCAAAGAAACGCATACTTATAAAAATCTATGTATACAAATAAATAAAATTGGAGTGTCTGTTTGTAATGTCAAAATTACAGCTTTTTAGTAAATGCATATGAAAGTAAATACGGTACTTACAACTAAAATATATTTTTTTAATTTTTGTCTGTCTGTTAGTCTGTTTGTTCCGGCTAATCTCCGAAACGGCTGGACCGATTTTGACGGGACTTTCACTGGCAGATAGCTGATGTCATAAGGAGTAACTTAAGCTACTTTTATTTTAGAAAAAGAATTAGGGTTCCGCACAAAAAAATAAAAACCCTAACACGCGAGCAAAGTCGCGGGGAACAGCTAATTCGAAAATAATTTCGATCACCCATAGACGTGGCCAGTAATGTCGTAATCCTCAATAAATCAATTAGGATCTTTTAAATAACATCGAATGTCATAAATAACTATTGTACGAAAATTTTGTCGCGTTAAATTCATGCTGACGTGACACAGACACTTATCAATTTGCCGCCAAATCGTAAACTAATGACAAATTAATAAAATGCATATACAATAACATTGGCAAAGAGTTCCATTTTCAAAATTTAAACTTATTTTTTATTATATCGTTTACAAGTGGCCAGTTCTAAAAACTTCCAGTGTCGCCCTCGTAATAATACTAAAAGATTTCTTATTTTTGTTACATTTTTTCTTATTTTCTTTAATTATATGATTAGCAAAACTAACTGTTAATAAATAACAGAAATTTTCTGAAAATTATTTACCTTCTTTTGTTAATTATTTTTGTTATAAATGTCATTATTATAATGATAATACCTTCGATTAAATTGCTTTTTAAATTAAAACGGTACTTCGAAACTACGAATTTCAAAGAAGAAAATAGCCGCCCCACGCTGGCTTGAGTGGCTGGTCAAGCTACAAGAATACATGCCAATTTGTAGAGACGAGGAAAAGTGTTTTTTTTTCGATCACCAGTGATTTAATATGTTTTCTGTCGACTTAAGAAGATGTTCCTTATGAAACATTATATCAAACTTATAAGGTTCTGTATATCACTTTGAGCCTCCGCATATTTTATGCTAAGAAAACATTCTAACTCAGCTCGAGCACTATCTGGTCTTGTTTACGAATCACACGTAGATGAACATGGAGGCAAATTTTTTAAACCTTAATTTATTAAAATTAATTTTTCATACTAACCTTAAAACAAAATTGTACAACCAGTGCGTGTTGCCAGTGATGACTTACGGAACTGAGACGTGGTCCTTCACTGCTGGCCGTATGAGGAAGCTCAAGGTCGCTCAGCGAGCTATGGAGAGGGCTATGCTCGGAGTTTCTCTGCGTGATAAACTTAGGAATAAGGATATCCGCAGTAGAACCAGAGTAACCGACATAGCCCAACGGATTAGTAAGCTGAAGTGGCAGTGGGCCGGCCATATAGCTCGAAGAACCGACAACCGATAGGGAAGAAAGGTTCTCGAGTGGCAGCCTCGTACCGGTAGGCGAAGTGTAGGGCGTCCCCCCACAAGATGGAGTGACGACCTGGTAAGACATGCAGGAAGTCGATGGATGCAGGTGGCTCGGGACCGTGCTTTGTGGCATTCCTTGGGGGAGGCCTATGTTCAGCAGTGGACTTGTGAAGGGCTGTAATGATGATGAATGATGAATTTTTCATACTAACAGTTAGTGGGGCTTGAAATCCCCCACCAGTGTCTGTGGGGATTTCCGGGATAACCCTTGTTCGACGTATTTCTTAAAATATTTTTGAATACTTTTTCAACAATAACAAACCAAACGTACCATGCAACTTTAATTACTTAAAATTTAACATTTTAAAATTTCAAATATTCCAACATAGAATTATTACCCAGTAAAAACGCAGTCTAGTACAAAACACGAGCGTTAAAGTGATTTTCAGTATATAAAAAGTACTCTGTGAAAGTGATGCAAGGTCATTATGTTAGTAGGCGCGAGTCGAATGTGCCTACGCTCGGCATACGCACACATACACGCCATTCTGTGATACCAGTTTGTGACGTTTGCAATCAAATTGTGCAAATCACTTTTAAATAATCTATTTATATATAGATTAATTTTAAACAATCGATATAATAAAGATCACGTATTACGTACGAATAAGACAAATGATATGAGAATATAAAATGGAATAAAATAAACACGATAATGATGGTACTAATATAACTTTATTATACATAATTTAATGGTACAAAAATGCAGAAGTAATAAAATTTAACAATATTATTAAACACAATTAATTTGCTCGAATACGATAAGCACATCGTGTAATGTTTAATTTTAACCTACTTCAAAAAAGGAGGAGGTTCTCAAGTCAATGTATTTATTTCATTTTTTACCTTAGATTTATATTTTTTAAACCGATTTAGATTTTTTATTTGAAAGGATATACACACAGATTGATCCAATATATACGCTGAAATTTAATGGTTGTTTTCCCGAAGTCGAATGATTTTGTCTTGGTAGAACAATAGATTTATAAAAATAAAAATTATTAGGATGCAATAATGGCAGATTTACTATCGAGAAAAACAAAACTCGAATGTGATCTCAAGCCAATAGCAATATCTCGCAAGTAGGTCAGGCGTGCAGGCTAGCTTATGCTGTATTACTATAATAAAGTCTGAAAAAAAATTAATTCGCTGAACGTAACGCAGTGTTACGTCTATCTCGCTACCGCTGCTATCGCGCGCTGCCTACACAGTGAAGGGCTACTAATAAATGTTCAGAGAATGAACTCTCAAACGTAGTGTTACGACATAAACTAGTCTGGACGTCCGACTAGCTCGTGAGGTATTACTATTGTGAATCTGCCCTTTTTTAATTATAATATTTTTTTATTTTAATAAATTGACTCTACTATCGAGATTATAATTTGGCTGCGGGAAAACAACCACTAAAATTTCAGCATGTGTATACGAATTCATCTAGAATCGTCATAGAAATCAGTGTACATACATAATTGATAACCTCTAAGGCATAGAATTATTACATAATATAGAATACTAGTACGCGCACCAAGAGTGAAGCAACTAAAACTAACGCGAAACCGCGTAAGTTCACTCTGTGACGCGCTAGTGCGCAACGTCACCGCTAACGGAGAAGAGCTCGCGAAAAGTTGTAAATATGACCGTTTGTGTTGTAAAATATTGTCTCAACAGTGATGATAAACATAAAAAAGGGATGATATTACACCTCACATATATGTTCATATATATAATTCATTATAAGTTATCATATATATATATATATATATATATATATATATATACCTACTTCTCTAGGTATTAAAATAATACTAACAATGGGTGCCTATTTAAAACTAATATGAAGTGATCAGCTGATCGCGATCCACCGAAGCCATTTTAACGCAGCTTTAATTGCCTGGTTTATTAACTAAAACGACGTTTTAGAGTTTAGAGTACAGAATAAAATCTTTTTTATTTACAACATGAAGAGATTGTTAATAAGAACGCCTTTACTAACCAGATGTCACTTAACACCCAAACATTTACCAGATGTCACTTTACACCCAAACATTTACCAGATGTTACTTTACACCCAAACATAGTCTCTTTCTCATATCTCCCAAACAGGAGAGGTTATCAGTTATGCATGTACACTGATTTCTTAGACGATTCTAGATCAATTCGTATATACATGCTGAAATTTTAGTGGTTGTTTTCCCGCAGCCAAATTACTGTCTCGATAGTAGAGTCAATTTATTAAAATAAAAAATATTACAATTAATAAAGGTTTGTTTTTCTCGATTGTAAATCTGCCATTTTTGCATCCTAATAATTTTTATTTTAATAAATCTATTGTACTACCAAGACAAAATCATTCGACTTCGGGAAAACAACCATTAAATTTCAGCGTATATATTGGATCAATCTGTGTGTATATCCTTTCAAATAAAAAATCTAAATCGGTTTAAAAAATATAAATCTAAGGTAAAAAATGAAATAAATACATTGACTTGAGAACCTCCTCCTTTTTTGAAGTAGGTTAAAATTAAACATTACACGATGTGCTTATCGTATTCGAGCAAATTAATTGTGTTTAATAATATTGTTAAATTTTATTACTTCTGCATTTTTGTACCATTAAATTATGTATAATAAAGTTATATTAGTACCATCATTATCGTGTTTATTTTATTCCATTTTATATTCTCATATCATTTGTCTTATTCGTACGTAATACGTGATCTTTATTATATCGATTGTTTAAAATTAATCTATATATAAATAGATTATTTAAAAGTGATTTGCACAATTTGATTGCAAACGTCACAAACTGGTATCACAGAATGGCGTGTATGTGTGCGTATGCCGAGCGTAGGCACATTCGACTCGCGCCTACTAACATAATGACCTTGCATCACTTTCACAGAGTACTTTTTATATACTGAAAATCACTTTAACGCTCGTGTTTTGTACTAGACTGCGTTTTTACTGGGTAATAATTCTATGTTGGAATATTTGAAATTTTAAAATGTTAAATTTTAAGTAATTAAAGTTGCATGGTACGTTTGGTTTGTTATTGTTGAAAAAGTATTCAAAAATATTTTAAGAAATACGTCGAACAAGGGTTATCCCGGAAATCCCCACAGACACTGGTGGGGGATTTCAAGCCCCACTAACTGTTAGTATGAAAAATTCATCATTCATCATCATTACAGCCCTTCACAAGTCCACTGCTGAACATAGGCCTCCCCCAAGGAATGCCACAAAGCACGGTCCCGAGCCACCTGCATCCATCGACTTCCTGCATGTCTTACCAGGTCGTCACTCCATCTTGTGGGGGGACGCCCTACACTTCGCCTACCGGTACGAGGCTGCCACTCGAGAACCTTTCTTCCCTATCGGTTGTCGGTTCTTCGAGCTATATGGCCGGCCCACTGCCACTTCAGCTTACTAATCCGTTGGGCTATGTCGGTTACTCTGGTTCTACTGCGGATATCCTTATTCCTAAGTTTATCACGCAGAGAAACTCCGAGCATAGCCCTCTCCATAGCTCGCTGAGCGACCTTGAGCTTCCTCATACGGCCAGCAGTGAAGGACCACGTCTCAGTTCCGTAAGTCATCACTGGCAACACGCACTGGTTGTACAATTTTGTTTTAAGGTTAGTATGAAAAATTAATTTTAATAAATTAAGGTTTAAAAAATTTGCCTCCATGTTCATCTACGTGTGATTCGTAAACAAGACCAGATAGTGCTCGAGCTGAGTTAGAATGTTTTCTTAGCATAAAATATGCGGAGGCTCAAAGTGATATACAGAACCTTATAAGTTTGATATAATGTTTCATAAGGAACATCTTCTTAAGTCGACAGAAAACATATTAAATCACTGGTGATCGAAAAAAAAACACTTTTCCTCGTCTCTACAAATTGGCATGTATTCTTGTAGCTTGACCAGCCACTCAAGCCAGCGTGGGGCGGCTATTTTCTTCTTTGAAATTCGTAGTTTCGAAGTACCGTTTTAATTTAAAAAGCAATTTAATCGAAGGTATTATCATTATAATAATGACATTTATAACAAAAATAATTAACAAAAGAAGGTAAATAATTTTCAGAAAATTTCTGTTATTTATTAACAGTTAGTTTTGCTAATCATATAATTAAAGAAAATAAGAAAAAATGTAACAAAAATAAGAAATCTTTTAGTATTATTACGAGGGCGACACTGGAAGTTTTTAGAACTGGCCACTTGTAAACGATATAATAAAAAATAAGTTTAAATTTTGAAAATGGAACTCTTTGCCAATGTTATTGTATATGCATTTTATTAATTTGTCATTAGTTTACGATTTGGCGGCAAATTGATAAGTGTCTGTGTCACGTCAGCATGAATTTAACGCGACAAAATTTTCGTACAATAGTTATTTATGACATTCGATGTTATTTAAAAGATCCTAATTGATTTATTGAGGATTACGACATTACTGGCCACGTCTATGGGTGATCGAAATTATTTTCGAATTAGCTGTTCCCCGCGACTTTGCTCGCGTGTTAGGGTTTTTATTTTTTTGTGCGGAACCCTAATTCTTTTTCTAAAATAAAAGTAGCTTAAGTTACTCCTTATGACATCAGCTATCTGCCAGTGAAAGTCCCGTCAAAATCGGTCCAGCCGTTTCGGAGATTAGCCGGAACAAACAGACAGACGGACAAAAATTTGCGCGTACTAGTATTCTATATTATGTAATAATTCTATGCCTTAGAGGTTATCAATTATGCATGTACACTGATTTCTTAGACGATTCTAGATCAATTCGTATATACATGCTGAAATTTTAGTGGTTGTTTTCCCGCAGCCAAATTACTGTCTCGATAGTAGAGTCAATTTATTAAAATAAAAAATATTACAATTAATAAAGGTTTGTTTTTCTCGATTGTAAATCTGCCATTTTTGCATCCTAATAATTTTTATTTTAATAAATCTATTGTACTACCAAGACAAAATCATTTGACTTCGGGAAAACAACCATTAAAATTTCAGCGTGTATATTGGATCAATATGTGTGTATATCCTTTCAAATAAAAAATCTAAATCGGTTTAGAAATTATAATATTAATAATTTTGAGGTAAAAAAAAATACACCAAATTGAGAACCTCCTCCTTTTTTGAAGTCGGTTAAAATATAAACATTACACGATGTGCACATTTTATTGAAGCAAATCAATTGTGTTTAATATTCCATTTTATATTCTCATAGCATACGTCTTCTTCGTACGTAATACGTAATCTTTATTATATCGATTATTTCAAATTAATCAATAAAATCGTGATTTGCACAATTTGATTGCAAACGCCAGAAACTGGTATCATTGAATGGCGTGTATGTGTGAGTGTGACGAGCGTAGGCACATTCGACTCGCGCCCACTAACATAACGACCTTGCGTCATTTTAACGCTCGTGTTTTGTACTAGACTGCGTTTCTACTGGGTAATAATTCTATGTTTATACGTAATAATTCTATGTAGTCCATTCTTTCTTTTATATCTTTTGAGTCGATGTTCCAAATGAGACAAATGAAACATATCAGTGTTTCGGAACATTTCAGTGATCAAGATGCAAATGTTCCAATCGCAAAAATGATACACTTCGCCCACCTCCATTTCCTACGTAACAAAAAATTTGAGAATGTGGATATTTCGATTGAAGGAAGAAGAGGAATGAGAAGATATCGAAAACCAGGAGAAATTAACCGATATACTGGACTGATAGCTCAGATGGTTAGCGCTCGCTGTAAGCTTCACAGTACTCGAGCAACCCGGGTTCGATCCCCGCCGGCACCAATTAAATTGTTAATTGCAATTTTAAGTGCTGATTTACCACGTGCTCGGCGGTGAAGGAAAACATCGTGAGGAAACTTGCATGCCTGAGAAATAAGAAAAAAATATTGCAAAGACATGTGAAATTTGCCAACACGCATTGGGGCAGCGCGGCGGACATTTCCTTGTCCTAAACCCTCTCAGAAATGAGAAGAGACCTGTGCCCAGCAGTGGGACATAAATAGGCTGCAACTTTACTTTTTTTTACTTTTATGCTGGACTAACATTGCCAGAGGAGCTGCAGAGAGCTATGTTAGAATGGCTTGACATATTTTACGAGGAACTAGACCATCGCTACAGAAAAATGGATGATATTCTCGTAACATTTATAGTATGTGCCAAATCGATTGAGAAAAACGGACAATGACCTTTCGGTCGTTTAACCAGGGGTTACAAACCTTCAATATATAGGCACATTTTATATGTAGTACTTTCTTTATTTATAATGATTTTTTTATAATGATTGATATAATATATATTTATTAACTATTATTAAAAAGTTATGTGAAAGATCGCTGTAGAAGAAAAATCATCTATTGTTATAAAGTACTTTATTCATTTAACAACAAAAAACATTAATTTATAACACATATAAAGATTCGAGTGATAACGACACCGAATAAGTACGTACTTATGCAAAAGATAAAACTTTATTTTTAATATTATATAAGAACTTTATTTTTATTCGGTGCAATCATCACTCGTATCTTCACTTGATGAACTATCTGTAACATTAATTATAAAGCGATCTGCAGTTTGGTCAATTCTATCATCCATGCCACGCATTTTTTGTTCAACCTTAAGGACATGCTGAACACAGTTTTTCCATTTATCTGGCGTGATTTGAGTTAAACCATCTTTAAGTAAATTTTTAACATCTTTTAACTTGAAAGTTGTATTTTTTCGTGCAACGTACCCTTTCACATCTGCCCACACAAGTTCAATGGGGTTAAGCTCACAGTGATAAGGAGGTAACCTTACCACTGTGATGCTTTTTTCTTTTGCCATCTCGTCGGTGACGTAACTTCGATAGTTATCTTTAACTGCCTTTATTTTTTCCATTAAGTGGGTCTTTGTGTCCGAGGGCACGTATGCGATCTGTTTAGATTCTAGCCATTCCTGCATATTTTGTTTCCGCCAAGACATTGTTGGGGTTTTTTCTAAACGTCTGGAGTGGTAACTAGCGTTATCCATAACTATGACATCGCCGCTTTGCAGTTTTTCTATTACTTTTCTAAACCAGTCCTCGAAATGGAGAGCGTCCATACTCTCATGGTAGTCACCAGTAGATGATGATTCAAATACCCAATCACATCCCTCCAAAAAGCCATTTTCATTGCCAACGTGTACAACTATTAATCGCTTTCCTTTACCCGAAGGGGCTTTCGCGCCAGTAGAGTAGCCTTCTAACCGTGATTGACGAGAAGATTCAATTGTGGTGTCTTCCCATACCTTTCCCATAGTATGACCTGCGTTAATCCATGTTTCGTCAAGGTAAAAAATGTTACGTCCCTCGTTTCTTAATATTTGTATTTCTCTCAAATATCTGGTACGCCACAGAACTATCTCTGGGCGATCTATTAGACCACTTTTTCTGTTTCTCTTTATATATTTGAATTTTAAATGGCGCAACACACGTCGCAGGGAAGTTTTGCTCAAGTTTGGCAACTGGTCATCTTGATTTATACTGAGCAAAATTTTGTCTAAAGTCGGTAATTCTCCTGCAAGAAAGAACTGATGCACTTTCGCTCTTATAGCCGATTTATCAAAATCGTCCAACTTGTCAATTACAGACTTTTTTCTTTTATTAATTATTCCCTTTTCTGGTATTTTATGGGAATCTCTATACACGCTTAATACGCGATATATAGTGCTCTTGCTGACTCCTGAGATCTCCGAAACCTTTTCTACCATATTAACGTTTGAAGGATACACGTCTTCGGGCCAGGTGTTTTTGACATATTTGTATACATTAATGATAATCTCTTGTTCCCCGACCGACAAAGTGGTAGGTTTTCTCTTTTTTACTGGTGACGTTAAAGGTGCTCCAGAAGATGGGCCTGTAAATAAATGACAAAAATATACTACCATAGTACTACATCACATAAATACATATTGTTTTAGAAAATAAATACCACATGGTCACATAAAAAGAGCGCTTTAAGAAATAGAAAGGCTACGTCGTCGCATTTGTACCTATTTGTACGTACCTGCTACGTTTATTATGGGTCGGCGACGTCTCTTTCCACTTGATGTTGAAGGACCGGGTCCTTCACCAAATTCTCCTGAACTCATGTCGATTTAGTAACGACCGTCACAGTAAAACTAATATAACAGATTCAAAAAACAAAAACTTAACGATATAACAAATTTAACAGTAAAAACTCAACTAAAACAATGCAATGAATGCTATGAATTACCCGAGACGTACACACGCAAGCGCTATCCGAACACGAATGAAAACAAAATGGCGGACCGGCCCAAAAAAGGTAACGCATCTCTGGCTGCCATTGTCACGTTTCTTTTAGAACGAACTGACGTAACGCGCGTTTTGTTTATTTTAAAGGGATGAATTTGCAAAAGCTCAATATGGTGATTATATTGCTTCAAATATTTTTTTAATATGAAACTGTTATTAAATGAATTGCTGCGTTACTTACCATAAATTGAAATATAAAATATAACACATTTTTCGCGATGTACCGTAAGATTTTACTATGTTTATAGGAACCACAGACAATATTATTTAAGAAACAAAAAAACAAAACATATGTGCTGACCTAGAAGTGGGAATAATATCAATATTTAAATATTGTTATCACATCTAAATTGAGATTTTGTAAGTTACGCCTTTTGACACTCGGCTCATATCTGAGGTCATTGTCCGTTTTTCTCAATCGATATGGCACATACTATAGTGTTGTGCAGCCTTACACTCTGCTAACGTCGTCAGACGAAGATCTTCGTGTAATAGTTCAAAATCTAACAAAAATCTACGATGATTTTTCGGCAGGATATATAATTTTGGCGATTTTACGACTTTAAAGCTGCCAGCATTTCTTCCCAAGAAGCGGTTCAATGAAATTCGTTGGAGCTTTTCCCGTAAAATTAGGCTATTCTTAATCTGTTTCAAATTTAGCGCTGTGTCTAAGATTTTTCTGCCGACTTCCAAAAAGGAGACGGTACTCAATACGAGTGTATGTTTTTTTTTTATGTGTGTTACCTCATAACTTTGTACTGGGCAAACCGATTTCGATGATTCTTTTTATATGAAAGCTGATAGTTCTCGTGTGGTCCCATATGAATTTGATCAAGGTCAGACCAATGGTTATTGAGTTATTCTTAAATAACCTATATTGAAGTCGCTTATATTGAAGTCGGCTGTACAAAATTTTTAATTTTAAATTATTTACTATTAAGTTTCATGTGAAGGAAACTTTTCAAAACTCAAGTTAATAAAATCTAACTTAAGATCCACAATGAGCCAAGCGTGACTAACTAATCTTTCCATTTTATCTATCGAAAATAACAAGAAAGTAAACTTTAATAATATATTAGAATATTTTAGCAACATAAAGTTCCGTTAACATGTATAGCATTTTTTGTTTTAATTGGGGGGGGGGGGGGGTGCTTGATAGAAAACCGCCCTGGGTTTCAACCCACGCTACGCCGCCACTAGTTACTGTAAGGTTTGATATTGTAGCGAAGCAATAATGCAATCAAAATATTATACGGAGTTTGATTATGACACTATTCAGCACTTTCCATATTGAAAAAAATAGGCATTTCGTTTCCGTGATGGTATATACACTAATAATATCCTCAAAATATTGTATAATGGACACTCTATTAGAAAGAAATGCAACGCCTAACTCGGTGCCTTTCATTCATTTCAAGGTCACTGATTTAGGAACGTTTCTCTAGTATGAAGTGCGCACTCCCTATATTTTACAATCTCCTTGCTCACGACAATCTAAAAAGCCCGATTTGACGTTTCTCATTATACATGCCGCGATAACTTTGTATGAACGTTAACGTAAGAAATCGAAAAATCAAATTCATAATCCTAAATAATTACTATGTTATCCATACACTATAACAATGAGTATTATTCGTAAGCACCAAGTTTCACTTTATATTCGAAAAATGTTCTCAAAAACACGAATTAATCGTTGATTAAAATTCCCACAGGACGATATTACAATGACATGTCTGTTGATATCTTTGGGTTCGTTCGGTGTTGTGACCGTTATAAACCATTTTTGACCAAATAAAATCGATGTTCTGTAAAATCGATACTTTTACATTTAGAAAAGAGAAACGTATTATTTAATGTTTAAATATATAAAAACAAAATCGGAGCACATATATTTCTAGCTTTATTTTGATATTTAATATGTTAATATTGGAAATAGTTTGATCTTGACAAAATGTATTTTAACCTCCATTTTTTTTCTCTACGTCATTGTTTCGTCAATGCTTCGCGCGATCACTCGCTATCTTGGAAGTTTTTGTGTAATTGGTTATTATTATATTTTCTGACTCGGCTATCACTCTTGCACTGTTTCTGCTGTATTCATTGATCTTGGCTTGCTAACTCCGGACTTTGATTACGCATTATGTGATTTTGGTGTTATTGTGTGAACTAGACAACATGTATAAAAGAGGACGTACTCTTAACAGCCAGTCTCGTGACTTGGTTTTGAAGTTGCACGAGTACTTTGAACGGGAGTCAGCAAATAGAGTGCCTCTTTTATAAGTTACCCAAGTACAAGAATGAGTCGCACAAGCGTTTGGAATTGCCTATAAAAACTGTCCGAAATATTATAAAAGAAAAGTACGGGCCTTTTGGCTGTGAAGATAATGTATTGCACACACCAAAAAAGCAAAAAAAAAACAAAAACCTGTGACAGGTATCGATAATTTTGATGCTGATGCTATTAGATCCCATGTTTACGACTACTACACAAGACAAGAATACCCCGCCATTAGTAAATTACTTGCGTCCCTTAAATCTGCAAACTTATATGATGGCAGTGCAACTTCTATAAAAACAATTCTAAATAATGTTGGGTTTTCATACAAAGAAACCGACAAACGGAAAATATTGATGGAAAGGTATGACATAATACTAAAAAGAATATCCTTCTTAAGAGAAGTAAATAAAATAACCAACTGGGACAAGGATATATTTATTGACGAAACATGGTTAAATGCCTGTGCCACAAACTTGGACGTATGATACGCCAGCGTCCAGCTCAAAAGTTCCAATGGGGAAAGGATGGACGTCTCATTATTTATCATGCTGGATCTGCCGGGAAAGTTTATATAAAAAAATGTTTGTTGGCATTAAGATAAGAATTGAGAATAAAAATGTTACAAATTCAGTAAATTTCTTTATTTACCTGACCCAACACACTTATTTATTGTTAATTTTATTCTTGACTAGCGACCCCCCTCGGCTTCGTACGGGTGCATATCAGTGGCGTGCCTATATAATATACAAGTATGTCGGATTTTAGTTTGCGTCTTGGCTTTGAAACTGGCCCAAATTTAAACTTAATTTGGATTTACGTAATAACTGTTAAATATTACAAACTCGTACATGTATTAAATCGATATGCCTTGAGAATCAATTTTAAACGATGTAGATACACTGTCCATTACAAACTCTAAATAATCGATGTCTCAAGAATCGGTTTTTAAAGCAACCAATTTTTTTCCCATCATTACGCAAAGTATTTTTGTAGCTGTCAAATCGGGCTTCTTAGATTGTCACGAGTATAGGTAAGCACAGATGCATTTACAACTCCGTCTTTGGTTTTCGTTTGTGCACCGACCACTCGCTCACTTGACGCAACGTTGCCGCTCCGTGTGACACGTGTCGCGAAATCTGGCAACGTCGCGCAGCCATCACAAGTATCGATACCCGATATCGATAAAGGTACCAGTATTTTTACTTACTTACTTTACACGCGTGTGCGTGTGCGTGCACGTACGTGTGCGTGTGCATTTGCGTGTGCGCGCGCGTGTGTGTTTATGTGTGTGTGTGTGTGTGTGTGTGTGTGTGTGTGTGTGTGTGTGTGTGTGTGTGTGTGTGTGTGTGTGTGTGGTGTGTGTGTGTATGCGTGCGTGCGCGTGCGTGCGTACGTGCGTGTGCGTGCCTGAGTGCGTGTGTGCATGCGTGTGTGTAAGTGTGTGTGTGTGTGTAAGTGTATCTATGTTTGTATGTGTGTCTGTGCGTATTTTAATGGTTGTATTTTATTTTAATATTGTAAGTAGTATTTCAGTTGTCAGAAGTTCAGTTTGGACATAATCAAGATCTTGCAGCCCTTTCAGTAAATATTTTTTAAATCTATTGGTACTTAGAGTTATAAGGCTAACAATATTCTCGGTAGGAATTTTATTATAAATGTTTGGTGCTATGAAATTGTAGTGTCGTTGCATAAATGTAGTTTTGGTAATGGGTATAGGGCACCGTGATTTTCTTTTGCAGGTTCGTGGTAGTGAATAGGCAGTTACACTGTGGTATCTCAGGAGAGCTTGACTTATAAACAACTTGTGAACTAAGAGTAAGTAGTAAGAGTACGAATTTGTTTCATACCTTCTTCTTTTCTTAAGTATATGCGTCCAAACGAAACCCAGCAGAACGTATGTTTATGTATCCTTTGCGAATTTTCTACTCATGTAAAATAACTTTCTAGCGTTCGCTGTCAAAGTTTCTGTTACATATATTAGTGTACGAGACTGATTATTTTTTAAATGGGTAGTATTTAATTTATTATTTGCGTTTTCCTTATTAAATGATTTTACCGCTGAGATAACTTTATCGTTTTATATTTTGTTAGTGAACTCGACAATTATAGGCTTATAGTTATCTGCCTTAGTATTTACCATAAATTTATCTCTTATCCCCATCTCTTATGCTTTTATATTTCTACATTTAATACAATACCAATATTTTGGACGATGTTAATTAAATCATCCGCTGTTTCCGTCTTTTGTAGTTTTGGTACATTCCGAATGTCTATAGTGGAACATTTTTGAGTTCTCTCCATGGATTCTATCTTATTTCGAGTTTACGGATATATTTTAGTTGTTCTCGTTTTTCTTTATCTAGTACAGCAATTTTTTGCCTCATCATATATACTACTCATAAATTTCACGCTTGTGTGTAGTTTTTTATATTCGTTACGAAGCTCATTTATAGTCGTAAGAATTGTCACCATCTTATGTTCTTGAGAATCCTTCAGGGTTCTAAGGATATCTTCTTTAAATGCATGTAGTTCCTCTTTGAAGTCTTGATCATGTTTACGTTTCGCAGCACGCGTACTCATGTTTGTGGAGAAATCTTCTAGATCAGAATCTTCTTTATAGGTAGAAATGTTGGGTTCGGAGCCACCATGGTGGTTCCCTGGGTTCCGTCGAGGATTTTATAAGTGGTGGAGTCCGCCTAAGTGGCATGTTTATAAAGCAGGAGTTGTAGGGTTTCGTATGATTATAATAAGTATATAATAGTACAAAATCGGCTCAGCGAATACGTATACATTTGTATGTGCTTCTGATGCCCTGATACTTATGATCGGTTAGTCCAACGTGCACTCCCTTTAGCGCGTACGTAGGCACAGTTTGGGCGGGCACATTAGTGGTGTGGTGGGCGCTAAACCAATGCGGCGTGCGCAAATCTTATTTCCGTTAATATGTTGGGGCGGGATTATATCACAGCGGGCAATCTTATTCGATAATTAGCACGTAACAGGGTTCACGGAGATAAATTATTATGTTGTTCTTCTTACACTGCTAACTTAGGATACTTCATGCGTGCCTAGTATTCGATATTTTAGTGTTATTTTTTAAATTACAATTAATTAATATTTCAAACACGATTCATTATAAACACGTCTGTACTGTACAGTGACCCGGAGTGAAGGAATTAGGAATTTTGAAAATGAATCTATACACATAAATAAAAATAAAGAGTCTGTTTGTAATGTCAAAATAATAGCTTCTTACTACGTGCAAATGAAAGTACTTAAAACAAAAACACAATTTTTTAATTTTTGTCTGTCTGTCTGTCTCTCTATCTGTCTGTTTGTTCCGGCTAATCTCCAAAATGGCTAGATATTATAAGGAGTAACATAGGCTACTTTTATTTTTGAAAAAGAAATATACCAATTTTTTTTTATCGTAAAATTTAGGTTATTTTACCATGAATCTAACATAAACATAAAACATAAACACTCACGCCTGTCACCCAGAGGGGTAGGCAGAGACTATGGACTTCCATTTGGCATGATCCTGACACACCTCTCTCGCTTCCTCCACATCCATATACCTACGCATACACGCTCGTCGGTTAAAGGTACTCTTAATTTGGCCCATTTTCAATATATCGCCAATTCGGTCGATAAACTTTCGCCAAGGGCGACCCTTCCCGACTCTGCCATTCACCTCTGAAACATAAATTTGCTTTGTCACCCTTTCCTCATTCATTCTTTCTACATGACCAAACCACCGAAGCATTTCTTTCTTAATCCTAGTCAAAACACCATCTTGCAAACCACACTCTTCTCTTATTAAACAATTTCTCACTCTGTCATTCAGATTCATCCCTAACATACTCCTTAATGACCGCATTTCTATAGCATTTATTCTACTCTCGTGCTTCTTCTGCCACACCCAACTTTCACTACCATACATTAAAGTAGGCACTAACACAGCATTGTGAATTGCCATACGTGCCTTTTTGGACACATTCTGACTTTTCACAATAGAGTGTAGAGCCCCATTCACTCTATTTCCTGCATTCACTCGTCGTTCTATATCCTTATCATATCTACCATCCCTGCTAAACACACATCCCAAATACACAAACTCATCTACTTGCTCTACCAACTCCCCTTCTATTCTTATTTCACAAATCGTTTTACTTTCTTCTCTTTCAAAAACCATAACTTTCGTCTTACTTGCGTTCACTTTCATTCCCTTTTCTTTTAATGTCCTGTTCATTATTGTAACCATCATTTGCAACTCGACTGCCGACGATGCAAGTATGACTTGATCATCGGCGTACAAAAGGCATTTGACAGTTAACTCACCCATTCTCAACCCGCATTCTTCTACTTTCCAATTTTCTAAACAACTGTCCATATTTGAACAGCCACGGGGAAGCCACACAGCCCTGTCTGACAACTTTATGGATGCCAAACCAGTCCGAGTAGGCCCCGTTGATCCTGACATAATCACTAGAGTCTCTATATAGAGACTTCAATGCCTGTATGAAGCCAGCGCTCAACCCAAATGAGTTCAGTGTTTGCCATAACACATCCCTGTCCACTCTGTCATAAGCCTTCTTCAAGTCTATGAACGCACAAAAAACTTTTTGGTTTTTGGCCAAAAACTTCTCCGCGATCATGCGCATGAAAAAGACCTGATCCGTACATCCCATTCCCTTTCTAAATCCCGCTTGCACATCCCAAATTTTTCCATCAGTTTCTTTCATAACTCTTTCAATTAGTACCTTAGCATACAGTTTTCCTACAATGCTAAGAAGGCTGATACCACGAAAGTTTTTACAGTCCTGCTGTGATCCTTTTCCTTTTGTATATTGGGACTATCACGGCTTTGCACCAGTCTCCCGGTACCCGCTTAAGTTCCCAACATAAATTAAACAAGGTGTACAGCAGGTCTGCCACCACTCCTTCTCCAGCCCTTAGCATTTCAAGAGATACTCTATCATAACCGGCTGCCTTACCTGCTTTCATACTTTTCATTGCTTTCATTATTTCATCTATACTTATATCTCTATCTATTTCCTCTTCTTTCGGAATTTCAATTTCATTTAATTCAAACGTCTCATCACTCATAAACACGCTTTCAAAGTATTCCTTCCATCTCCTTAAACTCAAAACTTCGTCATTCAGAATACAGCCATTCTGGTCTCGTATAGCATTCATTCTAGGCTGTTTTGAATGTCCCCTGATAGTTATATACGATAGATTTAGATTATATAGATAGTTAGTATACGAGTTTCCAGAACATTTTAATGTTTGCCTGGAAGTTATCCAATATTCTTCTATCATTCTTATCCGTTCTTTCTTGCTTTTTCCTTTCAACTACTTCTTTTACTCTCTTATTTAGGTGTCTAAAGACTGCCTTTCTCCTTTCAATATCATCATTCATACTGCTAGAATTACTAGCCTTGGTTGCTAGTAAATCTAGCCATGCTTTCTTCTTTGCTTCAACTTCCATCCGTACCTCATTATCCCACCATAACGTGTTATTTTTCCTTTCATTAGTTCTCTTACTTACACCACATACTTCGGTAGTTGCATCCACTAAACCTTTCTTGACATTATACCACACAGTCTCCAAGTCTAAATCATTCATACACAATTTAGCCATACCACTTATATTTTCGCTCAATCTACATTTGAACTTCTCTTTCATACCTTCATCTTGTAACCTCTCTGTTCTTATACGCTGTAACGCAGTGGTAGACACAGATGTCCGATGCCTCCAACGTCTGAAAAGACCATTAATTCGGCATAATACCAAGTAATGATCCGTCCCTACGTTAGAGCCCCGGAAAATCCTTGTATCTACCACCGCACTCCTCATTCTTTCATCAACAATTATGAAATCTATCATACTTCTATCATCACCTCTTTCCCATGTATACGTGTGAATCTTCTTATGACGAAAGAAAGTGTTCATCACAAAAATACTCTTTTCCACGCATACGGCGAGAAGGCTTTCACCATTCTCATTTATACATTCATCACCAAACGTTCCCAATATCCTTTCATAACCAAGCCTCCTCACCCCAACCCTTCCATTAAAATCGCCTAATATCACAATATTTTCATTAACCTTGCATTTCATTAGCACCATCCTTACCAACTCCCAAAACTGCTCTCGGATATAAGTGGGCTTAGATATGTCTGGGACGTAGACCCCTAAAACAAACAACTTCTTTAAGCCCACTTTCATTCGTATCCATAGCAGTCTCGGGCTTACACATTCAAACTCTTTCACACAATGACCCATTCTTTCTGAAAGGTTGATACCGACACCCTGGCATGCCCGCTCGGTCTCGTGTACACCAGACCAGTACGCGGTATACATGTCATGTGTAGTGGCATCCTTTCCCTTCCGTTTCGTCTCATTTACACATAACACGTCTATTCCTCTATCATGCATCATATCGCATACTTCATCCATCTTATCATTCATTCCTCCACATACATTCAATGTAGCCAGACGGGCTTCCGCAATCCACTTTTCGCCCCTCCGGGAGAGAGAACGTGACGGGTGGCGAACCTCGTCGCCGGTTTTCCTCCCGGAGATTCTTCGCACCCCTGCCCCATTAAAGGGGCGCCGGAAACTCGGGGCCATTTCGTTAATTTTATGCCTCATGGTGCGAAAATAGGGTGTGGTATTTTTTACGCCGCTACCACACGGCGAGGAGCCGAGTCAGTTCTTTCGGCTTTGTCGCTTGTTTAGCACCACCCGGGGGACATGTGTAGGGTGGGCCTAGGATTAGGTGGTCGAAGCCTACGGACGCGAGCGACTCATCCGAACAATCAATGGACTAGTCGAATCCGTAGTCGGCTAAATTGAACGCAATAACGTTCATTTCTACTAGCAACGCGACGACCGACGCGAGAACGTGGACGGATAATATTAGTTCATTACATAATTGCGCAAACAAACTAGAACTCTAAATGTAGACAGCGTAAGAGTATAAATAACAGTTTGTTATTGTGTTAGGCGAAGAAAAGGTTGCCGTCATGGTATCATCGCGTGTGCAAAGAGAGTTCATAATAGACGACTTAATACATCATGTTGTTACACTAGTGTATAGTCTACGTATATCAACTATGTCTAGCAATTGACTACGTCGCGGAGCTTAAATTTAAATGTCTGCAAAACCAAGTTGACGTGTAAACTAGTTGTCAAACTTATGTAGTTGATCGACTAGTCGATGGACGATAATTTAAAATTAAAAATTTTGTACAACCGACTTCTATATGATATAAATTATTAAGTATACCCTAAAAACTATTGGCCAGACCTTGATCAAATTTATATTTTTTTATTTATTTATCCAATTAAAAAAAATACAGATATGGGTCTAATTAACATCTAAAAACCACGGAGGTTTGATATGATACTAAATAATTAAGTTTAAGTCAGCATATTATGTACAAAACACAGTGTAAGTAAATCCTATGTGAGTAGATAGTATAGTAAGAATATTGGTAAATCCAATTGAGCATGCCTTCGCATTAAAAATAACTTATAGCATGATTATACGGAATTTTTTTAAAGTAGTTTAAATACATTTCGACAGCACTATCGGCTTCAACACCCTCGAAAACCATGAAATTTTTTAATTTAATTATATTATAATTATATATGTATATATATATATATATATATATATATATATATATATATATATATATATATATATATATATATATATAAGTAGTATTAAGTAAATATTTGTATGTATGTATTTATATATATTTATGTATATATATATATATATATATATATATATATATATATATATATATATATTTATATATATATATGTATTTATTATGGAGACATAGATATATATACTGTATGTATTAGGTAGACATAGATGTTATTTACTTAGCTGTTTGCACTTTGCACCCACAATATTTTCTCTGCTTAGCCTGGAGGTAAACTGGTAGAGAATGCCCTGTTGCATTAAGTCCGCCTTTTTGTACTTGGTGTGCAAATAAAGCATAAATAAATAAATAAAATGACAACTATGATAAAAAAATTGGTACCTACTTCAGCTTCCATGTTGGATTTACATTTCGACAGCACTATCGGCTTCAACACCCTCGAAACCCATGAAAATGACACCCATGATGAAAAAATTTATACCTATTGCAGCCGCCACCTTGGATTTACATTTCGACAGCACTATCGGCTTCAGCACCTTCGAAAACCATGGTAAAATGACACCGGTGATGAAAAAATTTATATCTATTGCAGCCGCCATGTTGGATTTACATTTCGACAGCACTATCGGCTGCAATACCCTCGAAAACCATGAAAATGATATCCATGGTGAAAAAATTTGGTACCTACTTCAGCCGCCATCTTGGATTTACATTTCGACATCACTATCGGCTTCAACACCCTCGAAGCTCATGAAAATGACACCCATGATGAAAAAATTGATACCTATTGCAGCCGCCATCTTGGATTTACATTTCAACAGCACTATCGGCTTCAACACCCTTGAAAACCATGAAAATGACACCCATGATGAAAAAATTGGTACCTACTTCAGCCACCATCTTGGATTTATATTCCGACAGCACTATCGGCTTCAACACCTTCGAAACCCATGAAAATGACACCCATAAAGAAAAAAAATTGATACCCCTTGCAGCCGCCATCTTGGATTTACATTTCGACAGCACTATCGTCTTCGACACCCTTGAAAACCATGAAAATTACATCCATGATAAAAAAATTGGTACCTACTTCAGCCGCCATCTTGGATTTACATTTCAACAGCACTATTAGCTTCAGCACCCTCGAAAACCATGAAAATGACACCCATTACGAAAAAATTGATACTTATTGCGGCTGCCATCTTGGATTTACATTTCGACAACCCTATCGGATTCAACACCCTCGAAAACCATGAAAATTTCACCCATGACAAAAAAATTGATACTACTTACTTTTACTACGTACTACTATTATTTATTCTGTGCTTTTAAAATATTGTAATAAAAAAAATCTCTTATTATTTTTATAATCAAGTATTTAAGAAATTTGGTTATTCGAATATCGTGTATTTGTACAGCGATCTTTTTAAGCCGCTACAAACAACCGAAATAATGTCGACACCCGACGGCGACTGACGGCGAACTGATATTTACAGTAATCTATGGCAATAGCGAACTAAGTTAGTGTGTAAACTACTCTGTGGCTGTAGCTCCCCATTTACAGAAATAATTTAATACAAGGCTCCAAATCAACGAAAATTTCACCATTATCGAGCCGAAAAAAATTAATTATAGCTAAACAAAACAAAATTACACTGCCATTTACATTCAGTGGCTTCCCACATGATAGATGAAGAGATTAAAAAATAGATTGAGTTAAACAAATGATATTTTCAAAAGTTATAGTGTTTACAAGCCTTGGGGACATGATAAATCCACACCATAAGCCGCTAAAACCCCTTTTTTATTTAAAAATAGTAATTAATCGATTTAAAAAAAATATTAATAACTTCAACAATCATTTATCTTTCTAACAATGAGCTTTTTATATAATTTATATGTATAATATTATTGCTGGATACGATTTCATGCGACAAAACGTTATAATTTTGATTTTTAGGCGTTAGTAGAACACGCTTTGCGCTCGGCATGCAATATAAAGACTAAGAAGATAAGTTAGCAACTTTTAAAGTCAGTAGTAGCAAGGTAAAAGTAAGAACTAGGCAGGTAGGTACGTTATTGTTAAGTAAGTAGATGTAGTAGGTAATAACAATTTAGATAGAAAAAAGCTTTTGACTTTAGTTTTAATGTTTTGTTGTGATATTTTTTCGCGTACATCGAAGCGGCTGTCCGCTGCCCGTACACATTATTAGCAGTGATGTGCCGAAGCCGGTCTTGTGTCAAAGCGCGCGTACGTACAGATTGTTCTATGTATGACTTTATATTATCGCAAAAGAAATATTGTTTTAATAACATGAATTTAATTTGATCATAAACGGGCAAGATTTTACAATGTTTAAAAATCGCATTTTCACCATCATCAATTAAGACACGCATAATTGGGGATACAATATTTTTAAGAATTCTAAATTGAAGATCATTGATCTGTTTTAAATATGATTTGTACACCCGACCATAGCTTGACAAGTCATATTGAATATAAGATTCAGCCAGAGAGTTGTAACTTGTAAAACATAAGTCTTATTTTGAAGGGTATGTGATATTTTAAGATTTTTATTGGCTAGAAACTGACCCAACTTATTACACACATGTTCAATGTGGTAGCTCCAGTTAAACTTTGAGTCAATTATAAGATCGAGGTATTTTTGTGTGGCTACAACTTTGATTGTAGGACATTGGAAGTTCCTAGTTTATGGAGGCATATGAGAAGCACCAGCTTTCAAATAAAAAAATAATCGAAATTGGTTCACCCAGAAAAAAAGTATGTGATATAACACACATAAAAAAGAGAAAAAAACATACATTCGAATTGAGTACCGTCTCCTTTTTAAAGTCGGTAGAAAATGGATGGTCTAGCGACTAAACGAAATTAGGCATGAGAGCGATTATATCAAATTATTTAAACGTAACTAATAACGTTAAGTTATCAAAATATCATATCATATCGATAAACCAAAGTATATAACCGTTATTACATATCCAACCAAAACCAACTAACCGTAAACGAAACGTAAAACGCAAATTGGAATGATATGCCAACACCTTAGAGTATTTAGTTGAATACTCTAAGGCCAACACGGCCCACGAACTAACCGATGTTCTTCGTTGATATTCGTTGTTTCTCTTTCTTGCGACGGTATCATAAATACATTTTTTTTATTGGATAAGGGTGACAAACGAGCACACAGTCCACCTGATGGTAAGTGGTTGCTGCGGCCCATAGACATCTACATCTATCGTCTATTACAAATCAAAATGTAGATGCGTTGTCACCCGTGAGGACTAAAATGGAATGCCTCATTTCCAGTGAAAAGGGCCTCCGGCCACCTGCACTCACCAAGCGAAACGCAGAGGTAAACCACTACTTCACGCTGGTTTTCTGTGAGGTCGTGGTACCATCCCGGTTCGAGCCGGCCCATCCGTGCGACAGCAAAGCTGCCGCGTGGCTCTACCACTGTTAAAAAATAGAATTAAAAAGAAACAATATAGAAAGAGATGAAGCGAATATGGATTTCATTGCAATGTTTTGGTAGTTATAACACAACGGTGCACATATATGTATATAATAATAATCTAAAGCAATAAGGTCGAATTTTAAATGATTAAAAAAAAAATAGGCATATTTTTTTATTTTTTATAGTTGTGAGTTGACAAAAGACTTAGATTCGTATGACCACATTATATTTGGTTTAGGCAACTATTGTTTTTGTTTCGGATGTAAAGTGAACCTGAATTTTTTTTAAAACGCAACAGTTACGCTCTTGACCTTGGTGACGCGTGCCATTCCTAAGAGATTATAATAAAATTATTAATTTTTGGTGTTGCTTTGTGCATTTATTTGCAGTACCTTTGTGTGCATTTTGTACACTAGTTTTAAAACTTTTCAGCTAGTCTTTAGCCTAGTTAAGCATGAAGGAAAATCGCCAACTTAAATAATCATTAATAAATAAAGTACCTAAAATAATTTTTGTTAATTTAATAAAAATTATGTGTATTATAATACATTTTAATGATAGACTTTGAAATTAAACTCTGATCCTATGTCTCACTTTCAAAAAAACAAAAACTGACCAAGTGCGTGTCGGGCCACAACGTACGTGGGCTTTCTTGATAATGTCGCTTGTCTTGCTGCATTATAACATGACAAAGTTATAATGCAGCTAGTTTTAGGTAATTTTTTATGGAGTTGTAACGAAATTTTTATTAATCCAAGTGCATTTTATAAGTTGGTCGACTATTTCTCGTTAACATTTTAATTCTACTTAGCTGTGATGGTTTTCCTTTTAACTTCATTATATATACTATACTATCATGTTTACTCTTCACATTTCCATAAACAGCGATTTAGATAGTCGATGAAGGGGGGGGGGGGGGGGTTAATACACGACTCTAATGAAAAATACCACTTTAAAGCTAAATATTTCGCAAATGAATCGAAAAGATGTTGTTCCCCACCCCCAGTGATTCGAAAGACCTATCGAACGATACCCAACGTGATGAAATAGACGGGAGAAAAAATCATCCTGCATTTACTTTTATGGGAAGTACCTAAAATTTAATGGTTTTTAAGATTTTTTTTATAGTACAGGGTGACAAACGAGCATAAAGTCCATCTGATGGTAAGTGGTTGCTGTGGCCCATAGACATCTACATTTATCCTCGTTTGCGAATTAAAATGCAGATGCGTTGTCACCCGTGAGGACTAAGATGGAATGCCTCTTATCCAGTAAAAAGGGTCTCCGGTTCTCTACACTCACCATACGAAACACAGCAGTGTTAAGCTACTATTTTACACTAGTATTCTGTGAGAGCGTGGTCCTTCCCCGGTCGAGCCGACCCATTCGTGCTACAACTATACTACTAATATAGCTGCAGCATGGCTCTACCACATACAAAATTCACAATTTAATTTCTTGCTAAAATGCTGCAAGGACTTTACCACAGCAAACAATTCCCGTCTAGTGACACAATAGTTACTTTCCGGTTTTGACAACGACTTGCTGAAGTACGCTATCCACAATCTCTTGATCACCATTCCGTTGAGACAACACACCGCCAAGTCCTATATCACTTGCGTCTGTGTCAACTATAAATTCCTTGCCGGCATCAGGGTGCCCCAAAATAGGTGTTTTGCACAGACGGTTCTTGAGCACCTGGAATGCAATATCGCAACTTTCATACCAGCAGAAATGTCGCTTCTCCTCAGTTAGCTTGTACAGAGGTCTGGCTATATCTGCAAAGTTTTTCACAAATCTCCGATAATAAGAGCACAAACCCAAAAATGCTCTACCTGTGTCATGTCTTTTGGAACCGGCCAATCCTTGACAGCGGCAATTTTCTCTGGATCCGTGCGGATACCTTCTTCCGACACTACATACCTCAAAAAGCTAACTTGCCGTTTGAATAGTGAGCATTTCTTCGGACTCAACTTGAAGTTGGCACTCTGGATCTTCATGAGCACGCGTTCCAGGTTTTGAAGGTTTTCCTCAAACGTACGGCCTACGATGATGATGTCATCCAAGTAGACCAGACAGGCATCTCCAATTAGCCCGGTAAGTACAAGCTCCATCAACCTTTCAAACGTTGCTGGAGCATTGCACAATCCAAACGGCATGACTTTAAATTGCCACAGACCCTTTCCTGTGGAGAATGCAGTTTTCTAATTGTCCTTAGGGTCAATTTCAACCTGCCAGTAGCCACTTTTCAGGTCCAGCGTACTAAACCTCTTTACGCCTGTAAGCATGTCCAGCGTGTCATGAATTCTTGGCAAGGGATAGCTGTCCTTCTTCGTAACGTCGTTCAGACGGCGGTAGTCAACACAAAACCGCATGCTGCCGTCCTTCTTTTTTACCAGTACCACAGGTGAACACCAGGGACTACATGAAGGTTCAATAACACCATCCTTCACCATTCCCTCAATCATGGTTTTCACTTCCTTTTCACGTGCTACAGGCAATCTTCTTGGCCGCTGACGAATAGGCAATTCTTGTCCTGTGTTTATTTTGTGTTGAACTAAGCCAGTCTTTCCTATGTCAGCTTCGTTTGACGACAAAACATTGGCGTACTTGAGTAACAACTTGTTCGCCTTGACCATTTCATTCGGGGAGAGAACGCTGCGACAGTCTTCTAAAAGTGTGGTTACTCTCGTTTGTCCATCCTTGCTGGGGGTCCCAGTCGATAGATATTCGCATCGACGCAACCAATCCACTTCCTCACTAGTACCAACCAATGTGCCTTTTTCTATAATCTGTTCCTGATCACAAACGTTCAACACACGTACTCCTGAGATGTCGATGGTTCTGACCAAGGTTCGAGCCACTTTCCATGGAAGGTCATTGTCTACCCTTTCCACGAGTACACAACGATGAGCTTGCCCAGGATTCCGAGGAAGACTAACCCGGCACAATCGTTTCCGATCTCGGCGGAAGAACAATCTTCTTAAGATTGTACACATTCCCTGGTAACGCCCCTTCCACGAAAAGTTCCTCTTGTCCACATTTCAAAACACCTTGCTTAACGTCGATCTCACAACAATTCTTCCTCATAAAGTCTAGGCCCAGGATGTAGTCGTCCATTATATCAGCCACGATGACATTATGCAGGTAGATCATGTTGCCTAGCTTCAACTCCATCTCCTTCTCTCCATGGACGGGTATGCGCTGACCAGTGGCTGTAACCAAATTAATGCGTTCTCGGTTGTATGCGGAGTCCCCAAGGAACTGACTTATAAGTTGGGAACTCACAATATTAGGCTTAGGTTTTAAAGATTAGGCTGTTCCCATCATGGGTTTGTGAGATCGAAATCCTTGGAGCTCTTTTAACATCAGCCAGCACCCTCCAGTTTCCCTGCTGCTGCTGGGCGGTGCTGTTGCGGTAAGATTGGTCACCTTCCCTTTCTGCAGTTCGCTTAGGGCAGCTGGATCGAAGATGGCCCCTTTCCCCACAGCCGTAGTACCTAGGGCTGTATCCTTTATTGCGGTCGCGAACTGTAGCTGCTGCAACCTCCCTGACGCGATGGGAACGGTGATTCTGCCGCACGGCTTCCACCTCCAGTGCATGGGCCAAGGCGTCTTTAAGCGTCTCGTGGTGCCCGAGCCTCACAGCTGCAGGTTTTCGTTACTGCGTTGCACGCGATCTTTGACCTGCGCACGAAAGACGTGTTCCAGGTGAACGTCGCCATATCTTCCGTCGTCTTCTTTCGTCTTTTCCTTACCGAGAGCTTCCAGAACAGTTAAGGCCTGGTCGAGCAGGCCCAGGGTGAAAGCAGTCATGGCCTGACTTTTATTCCAGCTATTCGCCTTCATGACAGCCTCGAATTGGATTTTGTAGGCCGAACAGGAAGAAGTCCCGTCGAACGGCGGCACTTTGAATCCACGTAGCGAAGGTATTCTAGCTACCACGGGAGCTGTAACTCCATTCCCAAGTTTGAGGTCGTCCAGCGTTTTCTTCACGTCAGCCATCACGTTGTCCACCCGATTTTACACTTCGTCGATTCGGGTTTCAGCTTCCGACGGGCGGTTGTCATATTGAGCAACCTTCACCTCCCTTATCTCTTTCCCGAAGGTAGCGTGAAGGTCCTTCATGAGAAGTATCTGCTCTTCCTTATTGCGTTTGAGCTGCTCTTCCAACCGACGGCCCTGTTCCTCCAGTTGGCGGGCCTGTTCCTCCTGTCCGTGCTGCAGCTGTTCTTCCAACCGACGGGCCTCTTCCTCCTGTCGGTGGGCCTGTTCCTCCTGTTGACGGGCCTGTTCCTCCTGTTGGCGGGCCTGTTCCTCCTGTCCGCGCTGCAGCTGCTCTTCCAACCGACGGGCCTGTTCCTCCTGTCGGCGAGCCTGTTCCTGCAGCATCATCATCAGAGCACCTAAGTCAGGTGCTGTAGATGCAGGAGCTGATGACCGACCGGCCTCCGTGGTCAGCACCGAGCGGCCTCCGATGTTTGCGGCGTTGTACCACCAAATCGTCTCTGGTCCGTCTCCTGTTGGCGTTGACTTCGGGCACAGATACCCTCCGTGTCGTCTTTAGGTAAAATCGGCATATTTGATCCCACTTCTGACACCAATTGTTACGAGCTTGGGGTTCGAGACAATTAAAAACTGCCAATTTAATTACCAAAATTGATACTTTAATTAGACAACACTAATTACAATCTAAAACCACACTAATAATCAAACACAATCACTTTAGTTTGCAGTTATTTCGCTTCGAAGTATTCTCTTGTATCGCCAATTCAATACTGCCTCGGTTGTAGTCTATACCGGCCTTATGTAGGGCCTCAGATAGTTTCCAGAACCTTCTACTGTAGCGACATCTAGAATGTTCGAGTACATATCGGTCCCGAAATTTCTGGAAGGATCTTGACTCTCCTAGTTCTGCTACTCGACAATAGAGGGCGCTAGTGTAACTAGTGTTGCCATGTACAAGACATTAATAGTGGCGCGTAACAGTACATATAACTCGGAATATCAAAGGTAAGATAATTATATATTTTTTACATGTTACTAACGACGCGCCCTAGCTTCGCACAGGTGCAATTTACTATTAATGTTTAAAATAAACCTAGCAAGCTAACAGCATAGCAAAGTGGCGAAGCAATCAGTTTTGTAGCGGTTTCTAACGGTTGCCGTTGAGCAATCAGTTTCAAAATAGGAAGTTCAGATGCCTGGGTGATCAGTAATCGATTGCCGAAAACAGAATTTGAAAATTCGAAACCGTTCTCGAGATAACCGTGGGACAGACGGACAGACGGACGGACAGACGTACAGACGGACAGACGGACAGACGGACAGACGGACAGACGGACAGACGAACAGACGGACAGACGGACAGACATCGTGAAATCAATAAGTGACTTCGCAAGCTTCGCCACTTAATAATCAATAAACCTTCCGCAAGACAATCTCGAAACGATAGTGAAAACTGTATCAAAATTCGTTGCATGGCTAACGGCCGGTTTCAATATCCTATCTATCTGTGGATTTTCTTACTGTAGCCTAGAGATTTTGACGTATTTTTTATGGAACTAATGTCAAATATCTATCTGTAACCAAACCAACAGATAGATAGAATATTGAAACCGGCCGTTAGTGAAGCTGTCACGAGCGCAACCCTGATCTTATTAGAATGCACAGTGCATACCTTGTAATTGGTAAACAAAAAATCTGCCGCACCGATTAGGACGATATAGTGTATGAATATTTCTACAGGAAAAATATTCGAATAAATCATGAAGGTATCTATATCTTTTTAGTTTTAGGTATGAACCGAAGCATTACTCTTGATATAACGGACTCGGAAGCAAAGAATCGTCCAATATCCTCATCACTGTTACGGCCTACTAGGTCCAATATAAAAGAAGATAAGAATAAAACGCGTTTAAGTGTCCAAACTAAGTCTGAATATTGTGCTACTCACATCAACGATAATAGAAGAAATGAATACTTTGCCCAATTAATTACTGACGAGCTAAAATATATTAACCCATGTATGAGAACAACATATTACATCAAAATACTAAACTTTATGAACGAAGTCTAAAATTACCACGCAAATCAAATAGAGGTACCTTATAATTGGACTAGGAATACTTTGATACATTGCATAATACATTTATTGTATTAATATGCAGGGAACTATTATAAAAAACAATACCTATACATATCCTTAATTTTTAATTATTTTAAATGAACACAACTTTTAGTGATTTTTTTTTTCAAATCAAATCAAATCATTTATTAGCAATCCAAGTGTACATAATTGGTCTTAAATTAAAAATGTGCTTACAACTTAGACGCCCTTTTCAGGCACTGCAAATTTGACAAGGGCACTGCTTATATACTATTAACATACATGAAATATAATTACAAGCTATAAAAAAAATATAAAATATATAATAGTGTTATTTTTTATCTAAATACTCTTCTACTGAGTAGAAGGGGTTTTGTTTTTAATATTTACCGAGTCTTGATTTAAATTTGGTTAATTCTGATATATTTTTTATTTCCTGTGGTAATTTATTATATACTATTATTGCCATATAGTAGGGGCTTGTATTTAACATTTTTTTCGAGACTGTGGTAGGTATAATTTATTTTTGTTACGTGTATTTATGTTATGTGTATCTTTTATCTTCTTAAAAATATTATTATTTTTGTGGACAAACAGGCATGGATCATAAATATACATACAGGGTAAGGTAAGAATATTTAGTTGTTTGTGTAACTACACTTAGCATATATACATATAGTACCTATGTAACTGCATGGTGTGAGCAGTAGCAATATGGCCGGCACTGATGTAACACGCGTGCATATAATAAACTGCTGTTTCTTACAAGGACTTATCTTATTTCTATCACACTACACGGACAATAGTTAAAGTGGTGACACCGACGTGATACAGTGCCGTGCTTGTTGTGTTTCTGTGTAGTGCATACTGTCGAAAATGATGTCCAAGGCAGAAAAATCGGAAGCGGAAGTATCTCAAATAACGGTTTCGTCGAGAATCCCAGAATTTTGGGAGGATCAGCCGCGCACCTGGTTCATACAGGCCGAATCTGTACTATACAACCAGAAGCTCTCAGATGCTGCTAAATACCATCTAGTTATTGCCAAGCTGGGGAAGCATGTCGTACAGCAAATCACGGATATCCTGGTGAATCCTCCAGCTGAAGGAAAGTACGACTTGCTGAAGTCAACGTTACTCACCATTTTCGAGGAGTCCGAGACTCGTCAAATTATCAAACTCATTGGCGAGATGGACCTCGGAGACCAGCGCCCATCCCAGCTGCTGCGTAGAATGAAGGACCTGGCCAGGGATCGGTTCAAGGACGATACTTTGAGCGTTTTATGGCAGAACCACCTACCGGCTGCAGTTCGTGCTATACTGGTGGTCACTGGAAACAAAGACCTCAAGACGCTAGCTTCGGTAGCAGACCAGGTTATGGAGACGATGCGACCTATCGGCGTTGCAGAGGTAGAATCGACTTCGTCAGGCGACGCTTCAATAATTGCTGAAATCGCTAAGATTAATAAGCGACTGGATAAAATGGTCATGGGCAGATCGCGGTTCCAATCACAGGGACGTGAGAGGACCCGAGCCCGCTCACAGTCTCAAGGTCGCCGCAGCCGTACTCCTGGGCACGCTGCTTCTCGTGACAATTGGTTATGTTTCTACCACTATCGCTTCAAGACTAGGGCGCAGAAATGTGTTCAGCCGTGCGCTTGGAAAACGGAGGAAACGGGAAACTAGATGCTGTGCAGCGGGAGGAGGTGAACAGCTGCATAGGCATCTCCAATCATCGCCTCAGCATACGGGATAAGTCCAGCAACCTTATTTTTTTAATTGACACTGGTGCCAATATCTCAGTGTTGCCGCGGAACAAAGTGCGTGTTAAATCGTGTGGTAAGGAGTGTTCTGATTATATTTTGTATGCAGCAAATGGCAGCAAAATAAACACTTACGGTGTTAAAACTTTAAATTTAGATTTAGGGTTGCGCAGAGCGTATCAGTGGACATTTGTTATCGCGGACGTGCGTCAACCAATTATAGGTGCAGATTTTTTAGCGCATTATAAATTGTTGGTCGACGTAGCGTCGCGCAAACTAATTGACGAGGTAACAAAATTAAATGTTTTAGCTCCTATTGTTTTCTGTCAAGAACAGTCAGTTCAAACTATAGATAGGTGTCACCCTTTTTATTATATTCTAGCGCAGTACCCTGATATCACCAAGCCGGTTTCTTTTAAAGAACCGCCCAAACATTCCGTATACCACCATATAGAGACTAATGGCCCACCGGTGCACGCTAAAGCAAGACCGTTACCACCGCATCGATTCGCAAAGGTCAAAGAAGAGTTTAGGCTTATGCAACAGTTGGGGATTTGTAGACCGTCGAAAAGTGCGTGGGCAAGTCCTCTACACGTTGTGCCTAAAAAAGACGGCCAAATACGACCATGTGGCGATTACAGGGCTCTAAATGCGATAACAAAGCCGGATAGATACCCTATACCGCGATTGCATGATTTTACATACTTATTAGAAGGTAAAAAAATATTTTCACGAATCGATATTAATCGCGCGTATCATGTAATAATGGTCAATCCTAACGATGTAGAGAAAACCGCCATAATAACACCTTTCGGTCTCTTCGAATTCCCACGCATGTGTTTTGGCCTCCGTAATAGTGCGCAAACTTTTCAACGGTTTATGAATCACACAGTTTTTGAGAGCTTAGATTTTCTTTATACCTATATCGATGATGTCATCATTGCAAGCACGGATATGACGTCACATAGAGAGCATTTGAATATCGTGTTCGAGCGGTTAAATAAATGCGGTTTGACTATCAACTTGAATAAATGCTTATTTGGACAGTCCAAAATAGATTTTTTGGGTTTCGAAGTATCTACGGAAGGTATTCGTCCCCTTAAAGTTAAAGTTGATGCTATATGTGATTTTCCGAAACCAGTAACTGTTGAAGAACTCAGGAGATTTTTGGGAATGGTCAACTTTTATCGTTTACATTTGCCCAATGCTGTAGAGTATCAAATGGAGTTAAATAAATTTTTAAAAAATTCTAAAAAGAAGGACAAGACTAAAATTAATTGGGATGAGAAGTCGAACGAAGCATTTATTCAATGTAAAACAAAGTTGCAAAACGCAGTAAGCTTATCGTATCCGAAACCCGATACCCCGCTTGCACTTATGACGGATGCATCGAATTCAAGCGTGGGAGCGGTGCTGCAACAGCAAGTAGGTAATTCATGGTCACCGCTAGGATATTTTTCGAAGAAATTATCGCCCACTCAGCAGAAATATAGCACTTACGATAAAGAACTTGTAGCTATTTATCTTGCAGTGAAGTATTTCAGAAATATGGTTGAGGGTCAAGATTTGGTAATTTTTACGGACCATAAACCCTTAATTTTTGCGTTTTCAAAAATCAATAGCAACAATGAATTACCTAGGCGCGTGAGACAACTACTTTTTATTAGCGAGTTCACTACGAACATTAAACACATTGAAGGTGATAAGAATGTAGTAGCGGACGCGTTATCAAGGATAGAGACCGTAACTTGTCCCACCGTATTAGATTATGCAGCAATCAGCAGTGCACAAAGTAATGACGAGCAGCTAGTTAGTCTACGCAATTCTAATAAGTGGAATTTTAAACAGATATTTATTCCTGGCAGCGACTTTCCCGTTTGGTGTGAAATGTCTACCAATCGGGCGAAACCATATTTACCGGAACAGTTTAGGCGCTTAGCTTTCGACTCTATTCATAGTCTTAGCCACCCCGGAATTCGTACCTCGCGTAAGCTAATGAGTAACAGATTTTTCTGGGTTAATATGAATAAGGACGTAGGTAAATGGGCCAAGTCGTGCATTGCATGTCAACGTGCCAAAGTTTATAGGCATAATACTTCGGAACTAGGGCATTTTCCGTTGGCGGAAAGATTTTCCCACATTCACGTCGACATAGTTGGTCCACTTAATATTTCCTTGCAAGACTATAGGTATCTCGTAACAATAATAGATCGACAGACCGGTTGGCCAGAGGCGTTTCCAGTAAAGGATATATCCGCAGAAACGGTTTCTAAGGTAATTTTCGAAGGGTGGATTTCGCGTTTTGGCTGCCCCGTGCAGCTTACTAGCGACCAGGGCAGACAATTTGAAAGTAATGTTTTTCAAAATTTAATGAAATATTTAGGTGTTTATAAAACCAGAACTACTCCTTACCATCCGCAAAGCAATGGACTGGTTGAGAGGTGGCATAGATCCCTTAAGGCCGCGCTTATGGCCAGGTTGGATTCTAAGACCTGGGTTGAGGAACTACCTATAGTTTTGTTAGGCCTGCGAGCAGCCCCGCGATCAGACACTGGCGTTAGTGCCGCCGAATTAACATACGGTCAATCTTTAAGGCTGCCCGGAGATTTTTTCGGTAATAATTATAATTCAAAAATTTTAAATCAAAGCGAATATGTCGAACGGTTACGAAAAATGATAAGCGAGCTGAAACCTAAGCCTACGGCACATAAGGACGCTCGCACAGTATTCATTCATAGCGATTTAAATACCTGCACACACGTTTTTGTTAGGAGTGACCTTGTACGGAAGTCATTACAACCTCCATACGAGGGACCATTCAAAATTTTAGAACGAAAGGGAAAAGTTTTCCTAATACAAATGCCCGGTAGAAATGTATTTATATCTGTAGATAGGCTTAAACCCGCTTATATTAGCGACAGCCAAAACGTAACTAATGTCGACAATAATAATGATAAGGATATTTCTTTAAATGACTGTAATATTAACATAAGCGGAGCGGAAAAAGTTGATCGCCCGCTCAGCTACACCACGCGTAGCGGCCGTATTTCAAAGAAGCCCGTACGTTTCAATTTATAAATGTAGTTAGGTCGACTCAATTAATATATTTAGCATTTTTAGGCAAAATATTTTTTGTCGGTGTTGACTTTCGTGTAGTACATACATACTTTCTCCGAATAAATAAACTATTTTTAATATAAATAATGGGTAACACGGTGAACAAAGATGAGGTCGTTGTCGCCCAGTCCGAAGCGGTGATGAAGGAGACAATAGTACGATCATATATCGGTTGGGCTGTTGCGATTTCCGTGATAATCGTTATGATCCTGTATTTCTTCTGCCGTTACGGGACAGCCCAAGTTAAAAAGTGGGTGCGGAAGCAAATGGGATTCATGCAGGAACGGACCTTGCAAATGACTCAAGTTGCCAGAGCCAGCTTCCGAAGAGCTAACGACGCGCCCAAATCGCCGACTAAAATTGAAATTTGTTAACGGCTTGCGTTAACAGTGTTTGGCGATATCAGAGTACTATTTGGTTTGTCTAGCTTGTAAGTAGTGTTTAAGCAAATTCAAAATATGATGTATGCTACTTTTGGCAAATAAATTTATTTTAACTATATCGAAATAAATGTGTAATATACCTATGTTTTAATTTTTAGCATTTGAAACTCGTTGTTAATGCTAATTGCATGTAGGTCAAGCGTCGATGACTGCTGACGCTTCAAATGTAATTCCCAGTGTTGAGACATATGATACCAAATGTTTGTGCATTACAAGTGATAAGCATTACGTGTCACCCGGTTCTGTCTATGTCTAAATGTTTGTATATTCAAAATTTATTGTATTTGTATCCTAAAAAAATATTTTATAAAAATTATTGTATTTGTATCTTAAAAAAATATTTTTGGGGGGGAGTGATGTAACTACACTTAGCATATATACATATAGTACCTATGTAACTGCATGGTGTGAGCAGTAGCAATATGGCCGGCACTGATGTAACACGCGTGCATATAATAAACTGCTGTTTCTTACAAGGACTTATCTTATTTCTATCACACTACACGGACAATAGTTAAATTTGAAATACGGTCTTCAGCTAGTAGTATTATCTATCTGGGCTAGTATTCTAACGCACTTCTTCTGGGTAGTAAAAAGCTGCTGCACATCGACGCTACTTCCCCACAACGTAACTCCGTACTTAAGCCACGAATGAGCATAGGCATAGTAAGCTGACAATGCCGTGGCTGTGTCAGTGGTGTATTTAATTTGAAATAAACCACAATAATATGTTATTATATAATAACTAAGAAAAAATAAACGAAGAAAAGCATCTCGTTTTATTTATTTTAAGCCAGTGCTTGACCTTGGTCAAGTCAAAATATTGTTGTCAAAATATATATATATATATATATAATATATATAGTCAACAACAAAATATATATACAACAAAATATATATATATATATATAGTCAAAATATTATTGTGGTTTATTTCAAATTAAATACACCACTGACACAGCCACGGCATTGTCAGCTTACTATGCCTATGCTCATTCGTGGCTTAAGTACGGAGTTACGTTGTGGGGAAGTAGCGTCGATGTGCAGCAGCTTTTTACTACCCAGAAGAAGTGCGTTAGAATACTAGCCCAGATAGATAATACTACTAGCTGAAGACCGTATTTCAAACAACTAAATATTCTTACCTTACCCTGTATGTATATTTATGATCCATGCCTGTTTGTCCACAAAAATAATAATATTTTTAAGAAGATAAAAGATACACATAACATAAATACACGTAACAAAAATAAATTATACCTACCACAGTCTCGAAAAAAATGTTAAATACAAGCCCCTACTATATGGCAATAATAGTATATAATAAATTACCACAGGAAATAAAAAATATATCAGAATTAACCAAATTTAAATCAAGACTCGGTAAATATTAAAAACAAAACCCCTTCTACTCAGTAGAAGAGTATTTAGATAAAAAATAACACTATTATATATTTTATATTTTTTTATAGCTTGTAATTATATTTCATGTATGTTAATAGTACATAGGCAGTGCCCTTGTCAAATTTGCAGTGCCTGAAAAGGGCGTCTAAGTTGTAAGCACATTTTTAATTTAAGACCAATTATGTACACTTGGATTGCTAATAAATGATTTGATTTGATTTGAAAAAAAAAGTCACTAAAAGTTGTGTTCATTTAAAATAATTAAAAATTAAGGATATGTATAGGTATTGTTTTTTATAATAGTTCCCTGCATATTAATACAATAAATGTATTATGCAATGTATCAAAGTATTCCTAGTCCAATTATAAGGTACCTCTATTTGATTTGCGTGGTAATTTTAGACTTCGTTCATAAAGTTTAGTATTTTGATGTAATATGTTGTTCTCATACATGGGTTAATATATTTTAGCTCGTCAGTAATTAATTGGGCAAAGTATTCATTCCTTCTATTATCGTTGATGTGAGTAGCACAATATTCAGACTTAGTTTGGACACTTAAACGCGTTTTATTCTTATCTTCTTTTATATTGGACCTAGTAGGCCGTAACAGTGATGAGGATATTGGACGATTCTTTGCTTCCGAGTCCGTTATATCAAGAGTAATGCTTCGGTTCATACCTAAAACTAAAAAGATATAGATACCTTCATGATTTATTCGAATATTTTTCCTGTAGAAATATTCATACACTATATCGTCCTAATCGGTGCGGCAGATTTTTTGTTTACCAATTACAAGGTATGCACTGTGCATTCTAATAAGATCAGGGTTGCGCTCGTGACAGCTTCACTAACGGCCGGTTTCAATATTCTATCTATCTGTTGGTTTGGTTACAGATAGATATTTGACATTAGTTCCATAAAAAATACGTCAAAATCTCTAGGCTACAGTAAGAAAATCCACAGATAGATAGGATATTGAAACCGGCCGTTAGCCATGCAACGAATTTTGATACAGTTTTCACTATCGTTTCGAGATTGTCTTGCGGAAGGTTTATTGATTATTAAGTGGCGAAGCTTGCGAAGTCACTTATTGATTTCACGATGTCTGTCCGTCTGTCCGTCTGTTCGTCTGTCCGTCTGTCCGTCTGTCCGTCTGTCCGTCTGTCCGTCTGTCCGTCTGTCCGTCTGTACGTCTGTCCGTCCGTCTGTCCGTCTGTCCCACGGTTATCTCGAGAACGGTTTCGAATTTTCAAATTCTGTTTTCGGCAATCGATTACTGATCACCCAGTCATCTGAACTTCCTATTTTGAAACTGATTGCTCAACGGCAACCGTTAGAAACCGCTACAAAACTAATTGCTTCGCCACTTTGCTATGCTGTTAGCTTGCTAGGTTTATTTTAAACATTAATAGTAAATTGCACCTGTGCGAAGCTAGGGCGCGTCGTTAGTAACATGTAAAAAATATATAATTATCTTACCTTTGATATTCCGAGTTATATGTACAGTGCATACCTTGTAATTGGTAAACAAAAAATCTGCCGCACCGATTAGGACGATATAGTGTATGAATATTTCTACAGGAAAAATATTCGAATAAATCATGAAGGTATCTATATCTTTTTAGTTTTAGGTATGAACCGAAGCATTACTCTTGATATAACGGACTCGGAAGCAAAGAATCGTCCAATATCCTCATCACTGTTACGGCCTACTAGGTCCAATATAAAAGAAGATAAGAATAAAACGCGTTTAAGTGTCCAAACTAAGTCTGAATATTGTGCTACTCACATCAACGATAATAGAAGGAATGAATACTTTGCCCAATTAATTACTAACGAGCTAAAATATATTAACCCATGTATGAGAACAACATATTACATCAAAATACTAAACTTTATGAACGAAGTCTAAAATTACCACGCAAATCAAATAGAGGTACCTTATAATTGGACTAGGAATACTTTGATACATTGCATAATACATTTATTGTATTAATATGCAGGGAACTATTATAAAAAACAATACCTATACATATCCTTAATTTTTAATTATTTTAAATGAACACAACTTTTAGTGATTTTTTTTTTTCAAATCAAATCAAATCATTTATTAGCAATCCAAGTGTACATAATTGGTCTTAAATTAAAAATGTGCTTACAACTTAGACGCCCTTTTCAGGCACTGCAAATTTGACAAGGGCACTGCTTATATACTATTAACATACATGAAATATAATTACAAGCTATAAAAAAAATATAAAATATATAATAGTGTTATTTTTTATCTAAATACTCTTCTACTGAGTAGAAGGGGTTTTGTTTTTAATATTTACCGAGTCTTGATTTAAATTTGGTTAATTCTGATATATTTTTTATTTCCTGTGGTAATTTATTATATACTATTATTGCCATATAGTAGGGGCTTGTATTTAACATTTTTTCGAGACTGTGGTAGGTATAATTTATTTTTGTTACGTGTATTTATGTTATGTGTATCTTTTATCTTCTTAAAAATATTATTATTTTTGTGGACAAACAGGCATGGATCATAAATATACATACAGGGTAAGGTAAGAATATTTAGTTGTTTGAAATACGGTCTTCAGCTAGTAGTATTATCTATCTGGGCTAGTATTCTAACGCACTTCTTCTGGGTAGTAAAAAGCTGCTGCACATCGACGCTACTTCCCCACAACGTAACTCCGTACTTAAGCCACGAATGAGCATAGGCATAGTAAGCTGACAATGCCGTGGCTGTGTCAGTGGTGTATTTAATTTGAAATAAACCACAATAATATGTTATTATATAATAACTAAGAAAAAATAAACGAAGAAAAGCATCTCGTTTTATTTATTTTAAGCCAGTGCTTGACCTTGTGGTCAAGCGCTGGCTTAAAATAAATATATATATATACCACCTGGTGGTAAGTGGTGATGCAGCCCTAGATGGTAAATCGCACTTTCTTAGCGTAACAAAAGCCTATTCACTCTTGCCTTAAAGACGTTCAGATTCAGATTCAGACGGAAAGATAGACGCCGCCAAATTATTCCACTTCTTTGCTGTACGCATTACAAAAGACGAAGCAAACCGTTTGGTTCTAATGCGCGGAATATCGACAACAAAGGAGTGCTAGTTAGTAAAAAAAGCTGTTAGTCTGTAAGAAACATTTTTTAAATGTAAATGAGATGGGGCGAATGAAATAAAAATGTAAATATTAAATTGCCAATCTTATTGTTCGTTTACAATCATATTTTACAATCATGTCAATGTTTTTAACGTAAAGTAACGGTTTTTATAATTATCTGATGAGATACATAATATTTTTGTTTTATGACTACTTTTAATAATAAACTTTGTGTTATTGATATGGCCAGTATAAGTTTAGTTTTAGTTTTTCTATTTATTGTAATGTACTTTGTCCAGTTAACGACATAACTTGTAACAACGCACAAATAAAATATCTTCTATGATATCGTCTTTTAAATTCATCCTCAAATTGGAAACTATGAAGTTTAACGCTGAAAAAAGGTCGTTCCACACTAACTTGCATTACACTTAATGTAACACCCACCAATTGATATAAAGTTGTGGATATATGAGCTGTTTTCCTCCGAGAATTTCAAAACACTTTTCGACGACTTTTGAAGCGATTCTTCTAAAAATATTTTAAACTAGCATTTGCCCGTGGCTTCACTCGCGTAGGCTTCAATTTAGAAATATCATTAATACTACTTCAATTAAAGTTAAAATTTTATAAATGTAGTTCTATTCACGATGAAAGTGTGACAGGGACTATATTCATGAACGAGAGTAGAAATATAGAGCAGATGGGCAGCAGCTTCTTTCTGATTACAGCTCAAAATAATAACCCTTCAATCCCTCTGCCAAGCGTGGCAACAACGGATGATATCCAACTTATTTCGTAATCTATGGAGGGAATCGAAATGATGAACGGGAGTTGAAATATTAATGTAGAGGCAGCGAAATAGAAACCAATACCTCATTTCGTCTCGTGGGTATCGTAAGAAGCGACAGAAGGGAAACTGAAACAGGAGATGGATGGCAGCATCTTCCTCATAACAGTGCAGAGTAATAAAAAGCTGTGGTTGCCAACCCACTTGCCAGGTATGGCTACTATTGGAAATATCCTGCCTATTTAACAAACAATGGGAGAAGCCTATGATCAACAGTGGATAGGCATATTAAAAGTAAAATAGTAGCAGCCATACAATCCACTACTGGAAACAGTCCGGAGCGACTTTTGGGACAAAAAAGAGTTGATTGAGTTGACTCCAACGCGGGTTGACCGACTCCACATAAGTATACCTTAAAATTATTTCCGAAATATTTTTTAACTGCTCAAATATGTAGGTTTTCTCGCGGTATTTTGCTTTGCCACCGAGAACGTGGTAAATCGAAATTTCAAATTCCTAGGCATCGGTGCGGATCGAATTTGGGTTGCTTATGATCGGTTCGATTACCGGATAACTTTCATGATTCTATCAATGTAGTTTTATTCATAGTTAAAATTATAATAAACATGCGTTTAAAATTTGCTGTCTTTGATATTTATAGTACTTTTTCGCAAGAGCCTGTTCATTTACTCATGCCAGCTATGAAACCGGGCCTTTTACAAATATCTCAATAGACTGAAAACATAAAAGCTATCTTAATATGTGACAAACTGTCTTAAAAGTCTCATAGGAAGTAAAAAAATTAAAGAATCAGCTTACATACGTCTTACGACTGTGCACAGGGCTGTTATTACCCATGTGCAAAATAGTGGTTTCAGATGTCCACGATTTTTTTTAAAACTACTTGGACATCAAAGTTTTGCCGCCAAGTTATTCTTTACCACTTCACTGAGCACGTGGAAAATGAGCAAATAAAATTTCCTTACCAGTTTCATTGATCCTCGCGGGAATCCAACTCTCTTGTTTCTGTGCTTTGAAATCTTACGACGAGCTACACAGCTCTCGTATTTGCTTAAATAAAACTCATAAAAACTGAAAAGAAGCTTTTGCACTACTGTGGACCCCATCTACCTTGTAATTAGTCAATCAAATTATTCCATCATTTAGATATGCAAATCTTACAGTCCACTTAATTTTCAATTACTTACATCGGACTTGATACAAAAAGGAATTGACAAAATATTGCTATGCTGATAAAAACCCAACATATTCAACTAAAGACATTTTGTCTTAATCACAGTTTTGTATACACAGTTCTATTAGTCATTTTGCTAAAAGTGACAATAACGATAAATCATTCCGACACCGGTTTGGATATTTTAAGTCTGACCATTTTTGATGCTGGAATAATAAGTATTCAATGGAATTCTCATTAATTTAATTATTTACGTATTATTATTTTATTTAGCAGTAAGATGGCGATATTATGAGATTAAAACTTGTCGTGAAGCGACAATTAAAAGAGAAGGAAAACCTAACCTACGATCAGCAAAACAACGAAATAGACCAAGACAATAATATATTTAAGTTTTTAAAAGAGTATTTACAATTTTATATATCAAAAATGGAGTATGAATGTGAGGATGGATGATGTGATTTACAAATTATTTTTTAAAAAAAAAGGTAATAAAAAAAAGATTTATGTCGTAGCTGAGTCCGAAGATCCCAAGCGTGCTCTCAGCGCCTGGAACGAGCACGCACGGCGTAGGTGGGTAGGCGTGGGCGTCTCTAGGGGACGACCTCAGGTGAATGCGGCGATTGCAGGATCGGCGACTTCAGCCCAGACAGGAGCTTGCAGGATCCTCAGCGACTTCAGACAGCGCAGTGGCCTGCAGGATCCGGTGACTGCAAGCGGGACAGAGGTTTGTAGGTTCCGGTGATTTCGGGCGGAACAGAGGTCTGTAGGTTCCGGCGACTCCAGGTAGAGTAGAGACTTGTGGGATCTCGGCGACTTCAGGCAGAGCAACGTTTTGTAGGATCCGGCGACTTCAGGCAGAGCAACGGATCGTAGAGTCCAGTGGCTTCAGGCAGGATAGAGGCTTGCAGGATCCCGGGGCTGAGCGGCCCCGGGATAAGGCCTTTAGAAGATGCTTCCGATACGAGAACTGAAGCAAGACTGAATTTCTTCACCGATTGTTCGGCTTTTATATCTTTCTAGAGAGAACGGAAAAATTATTTAAATTAAAAGGAAATTTATTGTAAATGACCTACAGCCAAAAAGTATTTATGAAGAAAGAACATCAAACCAGAGACGAATTTGAATAAAAGTTACCATGACAACTACAAAAACAATGGTTGTCAAATATAAAATTTTTGGTTTTTAGGAATATAATTGGAAAATCTTTACATTTAAGTAAGAAATGAGATATTATTCAAATAGGAACAACTGATGCGCGACAGCGCGCCGAAGCCTGAAATTGTAGAGTTACAGAGAATTCAATAAAAGACCAAAAAAAGGTAAGGCTTCGTTGACAGCTAGTTTAAAAGTACTAAATAGTGTGAAAATACGCAGTAAAATGATATGTTATTGTGTAAAAACGTTACAGGATCCTATATAAATAAAGGTGATGCAAAATATAAATGCAGAGAATCAAAAACAGAATGGAAAAATAGTATAAAGTGATGCAAAACATGAATGCAGAAAATCAAGAACAGAATGGAGAAATAGTATAAAGTGATGCAAAACATGAATGCAGAATATCAAAACAGAATGGAGAATTAGTGTACAATGAAATGTAAGTAGTATAACACTACATTTTCCCCCCGACCCTGGAAAATTTTTGACTCAGCAAAAATTTTGATATATACATTCTAAAATAAACCATAAAAACACAGCTTTGCAGAAACAGACATCACCAGTCAAAATCAGATATACTATCTCTTACATTCATCATCTGCATTCAGGTAAGGGTGGAGTTCACATTCAATGACTACCACTCTAAAAGTGTGTTTTCAAAACGACATTAAGGCTTATTTAAGGAGTAGTCAACCGCTCCTGTGTGGGAAAAAAAAATTAGTCGAAGAAACACCACTCTTAGAAGTGCGTTTTCAAAAGGACATTCAGGCTTATTTAAGGAGTTGTCAACCGCTCCTAAGTGAAGATAAAAATTAAGGGAGTAGTCAGCTGCTCCCAAGTGAAGATAAAGGTAAAGAAATACCTCAAGTAAGCTTTAGTCGCTATGACTTAAGTAAAGATTAAGAACGGCCAGAGCGGTAGGGCTCAAAGCCAGAGATCAGCAACATCACCAACGAGATGTGTCTGAAATAAAAATAAAAAGTGACGATTAACCAACGAAAGTTCGAGGTCCTAAAGTAAGATGTGTTGAAGAACACTGGATCATCAAACAAACAAACAAATTAAAAGAAATAAAAATAATAAGGTGAAAATGATGGTGATATTTATACATATATACAAATTAATAGTAAATAAAAGTTAAGAAAATTTATGATTTTACATCTTTAATGTGCCACTTGCCTCTAACTCCATTAGGGTCTTCAAGCACATAGACTAGTGGTGACAGTTTAGCTATCACTTTGCACTTGATGAACTTAGGGGCAAGTTTAGCATTAAAGTATGCGCCGGCATCGCTTAAAACATGGTTTTTACGCCAAACAGTGTCTCCCACATTGAATTCTTTAAAAGACCGACGAAGATCATAGCGAGCGCTATTTTTAGTGTGAGCTATGTGAAGTTTAGTTTGAACTTTGTGAAATATAGATGAGAGGAGACCAGCATTAGACGCGTAAATATCACGAGGCATAAATACCAATTCCTCGAGGTTCTGAGTTGGAGTATAGAAGGAACCACAAGGTATTGTTTCCCTACCAAAGACTAAAAAAATTGGAGTAAAACCAGTAGCTACATTTGTAGCGCTGTTCATTGCGTACTGAATCTTAGCAAGATGGTTGTCCCAGGATCTATGATCGTCTCCTACTAGAGATGCTAGAGCTGTAATAATTGTGCTATTAAACTTCTCCGTAGGATTAACCTGAGGACAATATAAAGCTGTGTGAAAAATACAAGGAACATTATAAGAATTTAAAAATGAGTGGAATTCTCGCGACTGAAATTGAACAGCGTTGTCCATTATAATAGTTTGAGGAATGCCATGAACTAGAAAAACTGAATTTTCCAAAACATTAATAATATTAGCTGAAGTAGCACGTTTAAGGGGAAAAATCATAGTATATTTAGGGAAATTGCAGTTAATCACTAGAATATACTGATTTCGTCTTCGAGTCATTGGCAATGGACCCATAAGATCTAAGGATATAGTTTGAAAAGGTCTGGAGCAAAGTTTGGGTTTACCCATAAGACCATAGGGAGAATGATTAGGGTGTTTGTAGGTTAAGCAGGTTTCACAAGTCGAGATTAATTCAGCAATGTCCTTAAACATACCAGGCCAATAGTATTTTAATGATATTTTCTTGAATGTTTTGAAGATACCAAGATGGAGTTCTGAAGGGGAACCGTGGTTAGCTTCAATAAGTGCCTGTCTATCTTGAGGTAATGGAACTTCTTTCCAAATAAAGTCATCGTTTAGACGATCGGGAGAATGGATACAGCGGTAAAGTTTGTTATCCCTGATAGTGTAGTTGGGATATGCGTCTGGATTGTTGGAACATCCGAGAAAAATTTTGTTGTAGTGTTCAAGTCTACGATCAGGTGGTTCTTCAATCGTAATGGGATGTACGCCTTGAGGTGAAGTTTCTCGTGTATCAGGACGTTCTTGATTTTTATGTCTTGATAATAAATCTGGAACAACGTTATCCTTTCCTTTTTTATGTTTTATGACAAAGTTAAAGCATGATAAGCGTAAAGTCCAGCGAGCAAGTCTTCCTGATGGGTTTGATAAATTCTGAAACCATTTAAGCGCAGCATGATCAGTATATATTGTAAATTCTTTACCATTGTCTAGGTAACATCGCCAATGTTCTAATGCAGTTATTACAGCCAATGTTTCTCTTTCAGTAGTTGAGTAGTTCTGTTGATTTTTATTTAGTGCTTTACTCATGTAAGCAATCACGACTTCTTTATCATCTTGTTGTTGAGTAAGCATTGCTCCTATGCCATAATTTGATGCATCACAATGTACAGAGAAGGGTAGTTCGAAGTTAGGGCAAGCAAGGACAGGAGCAGTTACCAAAGCTTCTTTAAGTTTCTGGAAAGCAGCTGCAGCTTGTGAATTCCATAAAAATTTAGGAGCGTTCTTCCCGGAACAGGTTAGTTGGTTGAGTGGAGAGGCAATAGTGCTAAAGTTTGGAATGAATCTTCTGAACCAGCTGCAGGTGCCTATGAATCTTCGTACTTCTTTTCTGCAAGTAGGTACAGGATATTCTAAAATAGCTTTTATTTTATCTGGATCTGCACGTAGACCATACTCGTCCACAAGAAAACCAAGGTATTTCAGTTCTTTCTTGAAGAATTGACTCTTCTCAAAGTTAATAGTTAGATTGGCATATGATAGTTTTTCATGAACTTTCATGAGAAGCGATATGTGTTCATCAAAAGTCTCACTAATAATAACAATGTCGTCCAGATAGCAAAATACCTTGTTCTCAAATTCAGGAGTAAACAGCATATCCATTAGTCTTTGTAGAGTTGCAGGTGAGTTGGTGAGGCCAAAAGGCATTACTTTAAATCTAAACATACCTCTTCCAGGTACATAAAAGGCAGTTTTATCTTTGTCCGCAGGATTCAAGGGAATTTCCCAAAATGCTTTCGCAATGTCAATGCTTGATAAGTATTTGGCATTCTTCAGGTTGTCCAAAATTTCGCTTATTAGTGGTAACTTATAAGCATCACGACGTGTAATTGAGTTAAGCTTCCTGCTGTCAACACAGAAACGCCATTCACCATTCTTCTTCGAAGTGATGAGAACTGGAGATAACCAAGGACTTTCGCATTGTTCAATGACGTTCCATCGCAGCATCTTGTCAACTTCATTAATTAACGCTTTTTGTTTTTCAGGAGACAGTCTGTAACATCTTTGTTTGATTGGAAGAGAATCACCAGTGTCAATCTTGTGGGTGATTAAGTGTGTGCATCCCAAGATACCTTTTTCTTCAAAAGAAATTGTCTTGAAGCGTTGGATGATGTCATTAGCGATGTTCTTTTGACTATGAGTTAAATGCTCATAAGGTAAAACTTTAGTATCTTTAGTTTCGATAGCAGAACATTTAGATTCTGTAAAGTTAAGAGAAGATAAAACACTAGGTAAAAGATTAAATTTTCTCCAAAAGTCAATACCTAATATTAGCGAAGGAAATATTTCGGGGAAAACGTAAGCTTTAATTAAATGAGTTTGATTATTGAAATGAATAGGTATGTCAAAATAACCCAAGGAATTAACTTTTTGATTATTAGCAGTAGAGACAGTAATAAGATCTGACTTGAAAAGTTTGCAGCCCAGTTTAAGAATTTCCAAATGAGAATTATTACCCAGAATAGTTACTGAACTGCCAGAATCTAGTAAGCCAGATAAAGTTAAGTTATAAATTTTGACATTAACGAATGGACGATTAAGATCTTGTTCCTTGGAGTAGAGTGTAGAAGAGATTTTGTAACAAGAAAAGAAGTTTTGAATTGTTTTAATCCAATCAGTCCAATCGTCGTTATCAAAGTTAAAGATACTTTTTTTTGAACTAGTATTAGGTTTGGGAGAACAAGTAGGGCAATCTGCAGTTTTAAAACCCTTAAGACCACATTTGAAACAAATCACGAATCGTGGTTGAGTACAGGTGTTCAAAGAATGACCTTGTTTACGACAGCGAACACAAAAGGAGCTTTCTTGAGGAGCTTTAGTTTGAGAGAGACTATTAACCTGCCTAGAAGGGTATTTGTAGGATGAAGTGAATTTATTCATGAGGGGAGGAGAAGGTCGTGAGTTATTAGAAGAATTTGAAGAGTCAACTGAACTTGAAGTGGAATGCTTGTAGTTGAATTCAGAAATAAGAGGACTTTGTTGTACATTTGGTTCTTTAAATTGTTTGTCTCTGTCTAGGAATTTTTCATAGTTTTGGCAAGTAGCCAAAAGAGAGTCGATGGAGTCAATGTCTTTTAGAGCTACGAAGACAGAATAACATGGGCGAATATTCCTCAAAATAATCTCCAATTGTTCTGTTTCAGAAAGTTTCTTCGAAAGACGAGAAAACATTCCAGACATGATGGAAATATAGATGACAATAGGTTCATCTCGACCTTGAGTTCGATTCCTAATCGCTTCTAAAAGTTTGTGATCATAATCAAAACCACCAAAGTCTTTGATTAATAATGAAGAAAGTTCGTTCCACGTTAAGTTTGGATTCTGATTATATTTAAATCTGAACCAATGAAGAGCATTGTCAGTGAAAATTTCAAACGCTTGTGAAATCAACAAGTCTTTGGACAAGCCACGAGCTATACAGTATTCTTCCAGTTTTTGAAGAAAGGATCTTGGACAGCTTTTACCATTGAAGGTGTGTCTTTTCAGATCTTTGAAGACGTTGGTTGGAGAAAAAGATTGAGGTGGTGGTGGAGGATACGGGGTATGGACCTGAATAGAAGTTTGAGAAACAAGAGGGAGTTCCGTGACAGTCGGGTCAACCGTAACAGTCGGGTCAACAGGAGGGTCAAGTGATGGAACGTCATTTTCAGTTGAAGGTGGAGTCAAGGATTCGAATTGTTTAGCCATAGCGTCATATTTCATCTTCAAAGTCTCGAAATTAGCTTTAAAGTCTGGATATAAGTCAGTATCTATTCGCTCTAATCTGTAAAAAACATGGTTAATAAAAGTTTCTATTAGTCGTAAATATTTGGTTTCACCTTGTAAAAATTTTTTAATTTTACAGTCCAGATAGGTCAATGTAGAATCAATTTGAGACAAGTCATCCTCGATCGGAATTGGAGAAGTCAGAATATCTTCAGGGTGAGAATTCGCAACTAAACGTAAAACTTGTTTTTTTAGAAGCAAAACAGTATTAGCTGGTTCCTCACATCTAATCTTCACTTCGTATTCAAGTTCGGCCTTGTTAAGGAATTCGTACTTAATAACCCTTTTCATTGTTATAATTACGTGTAAAGTTAAGTTTAAGAAATAAAAATATTATTAAAAATCGTACCTCTAAGTTATCTAGAATAAAAAATATTATAGTGATGAATGTAACTTAGAGTGATGAATGTAAATGAAGTGTTATTTGTAGGCCTAAATATAATCCAAATAAGATGAAAAACTAGAAGAAGTTTTGTTTTAAAATTTTGAAGGTATGAAAAGGATGTGTAAATGAATGATGAATAGTAAGTTAAGAACAAAAGGGAAAGCAATTAAATCAAAAGGAACTAGACAAGGCGCAGTAAAGGTGAAGAATTAAGAGAGAAAGAGGACTTTTACGTTGGGCGCCAAACTGTCGTGAAGCGACAATTAAAAGAGAAGGAAAACCTAACCTACGATCAGCAAAACAACCAAATAGACCAAGACAATAATATATTTAAGTTTTGAAAAGAGTATTTACAATTTTATATATCAAAAATGGAGTATGAATGTGAGGATGGATGATGTGATTTACAAATTATTTTTTAAAAAAAAAGGTAATAAAAAAAGATTTATGTCGTAGCTGAGTCCGAAGATCCCAAGCGTGCTCTCAGCGCCTGGAACGAGCACGCACGGCGTAGGTGGGTAGGCGTGGGCGTCTCTAGGGGACGACCTCAGGTGAATGCGGCGATTGCAGGATCGGCGACTTCAGCCCAGACAGGAGCTTGCAGGATCCTCAGCGACTTCAGACAGCGCAGTGGCCTGCAGGATCCGGTGACTGCAGGCGGGACAGAGGTTTGTAGGTTCCGGTGATTTCGGGCGGAACAGAGGTCTGTAGGTTCCGGCGACTCCAGGTAGAGTAGAGACTTGTGGGATCTCGGCGACTTCAGGCAGAGCAACGTTTTGTAGGATCCGGCGACTTCAGGCAGAGCAACGGATCGTAGAGTCCAGTGGCTTCAGGCAGGATAGAGGCTTGCAGGATCCCGGGGCTGAGCGGCCCCGGGATAAGGCCTTTAGAAGATGCTTCCGATACGAGAACTGAAGCAAGACTGAATTTCTTCACCGATTGTTCGGCTTTTATATCTTTCTAGAGAGAACGGAAAAATTATTTAAATTAAAAGGAAATTTATTGTAAATGACCTACAGCCAAAAAGTATTTATGAAGAAAGAACATCAAACCAGAGACGAATTTGAATAAAAGTTACCATGACAACTACAAAAACAATGGTTGTCAAATATAAAATTTTTGGTTTTTAGGAATATAATTGGAAAATCTTTACATTTAAGTAAGAAATGAGATATTATTCAAATAGGAACAACTGATGCGCGACAGCGCGCCGAAGCCTGAAATTGTAGAGTTACAGAGAATTCAATAAAAGACCAAAAAAAGGTAAGGCTTCGTTGACAGCTAGTTTAAAAGTACTAAATAGTGTGAAAATACGCAGTAAAATGATATGTTATTGTGTAAAAACGTTACAGGATCATATATAAATAAAGGTGATGCAAAATATAAATGCAGAGAATCAAAAACAGAATGGAAAAATAGTATAAAGTGATGCAAAACATGAATGCAGAAAATCAAGAACAGAATGGAGAAATAGTATAAAGTGATGCAAAACATGAATGCAGAATATCAAAACAGAATGGAGAATTAGTGTACAATGAAATGTAAGTAGTATAACACTACAAACTATGAAAACAAAAACTGTACGCTCTAGTACTCAGCGACAATAAATTGAGGTGCGACTGAGGTGGCCCATCACACAACAAAGCCGCCAACATTTATATAATACATAAATTAGGCAATAACTGATGTGGATTCTATTAAAAATTCTGCATTTGTCAAAAATATGCTATCAGCGCTGTTAGCGGTGTGTAATGAAATTGTTTTACGATATAACAATATGAAGAAATAGCAATGTTGTGTTTAGTTGTTAATATCGCAAATTGTGTTTAGTTGTTAATGGTCAAGCTATATCACGATATAGACAAAAAACAATGTTAAATTTATTTAAATGCTACAATTTCGTGTTTCTACTTTATAATATGAGCTACTTTATGATATTATTAATTCTAAAATCTGGATAATACATTTTATATAAAAATCGTTATTTTTATATATGTATTAGCCAGATCTTTATTTAAACTACATGGATAGTGAAAGTTTTATCAGTTTATTTACAGATAATCAAAACTTTTCAAATCAAAGCAGCAGCTTTTCCTGTCGCACGGATGGGCCGGCTCGAACCGGGGTGGTACCACGACCTCACAGAATACCAGCGTGAAGTAGACGTTTACCTCTGCGTTGCGCTTGGTGAGTGCAGGTGGCCTGAGGCCCAATCCCCCCCCCCCCCATCAACATGGTAGCGGAATTAAATAAAAGACTACCCCAGGAGGGTACCAGCAACCCTGGAGAATCCCTCGCTGAGCATCCACGACCAAACTACTCCGCTCCTGAGCGTGGATGCTCAGGCTGCCCCGCGTATTATGGGGGAAGGGGGTGGGGGACATTCCGCTCGCGACTACTACTGCTCGGGGCAAGCGGAGCACTAAAACCAAGGCGACCCCTGTCACGCTATCCGTGAATTTTTGCAACATCCAGGGGACTTCATTCCAACCTTAACGCTGTCCATTACCATCTAGAGACGGCGAAGCCGGCCTTGCTCTTTTTAACCGAGACTCAGGTGTCCTCTCCGGCTGATATTTCATATCTCTCCTACCCGGGGTACAAATTAGAACACTCCTATGTGCCCCGGGCTGGAGTTTGCGTATACGTCAGAGAGGATAACCCGTGCATTATGGTCTTTCGCCAAGGCTATTCCAAGGGAACTTCTGTCAGCCATCTCTTCCATCTCTGTACAGAGAGGACGACTCACTGGCCCATGCCGCAAAGGAGAAAGTTTTCGTCGGGGTCGATCAGCTGGTGATCTTCTGGTCTACCTGACTCATAGATGGACGGAGGCAGTAGAGTCCAATGGCGGGGCATTGGCCGTTAGTTTGGATATAGCGAAGGCCTTCGATCGGGTCTGGCACAAAGCGCTTCTTAAGAAGCTTCCTTCCCATGTGCTTCCCGAGAAATTGTGTAAATGGATCATCGGCCGTACCAATATTTCTCGGAATACGTCGCCGAGTACCGGGACAAACTTGTGTCTGAAGTCGAGTCTTTGCTGAACAAAGTCTCGGATTGGGGGCGACTAAATCTAGTCTAGTTTAATCCCCAGAAGACACAAGTTTGCGCACTTACCGCTAAAAAGAACCACTTTGTCGTATCTCCTCAGTTTCAAGGCACTCCCCTTGCTACCTCAGCTAGCATCGAAATCCTCGGCGTCGACATATCGAATAGTGTACAGTTTCGTGATCACTTGAAAGGGAAGGCTAAATTGGCCTCTAAATACCTTGGCGTGCTCAGCAGAGCGAGACAGTATTTCATGCCGGCACATCGCTTGCAACTTTTCAAAGGGCAAGTTCGACCTCAAATGGAATACTGTTCTCATCTCTGGGCCGCGGCACCCCAGTGCCAGCTCCTTCCACTTGACCGCATCCAGCGCAGAGCGGTTCGAATCCTCGACGACCAAGTTCTTTCTGATCGGCTTGATACATTGGCACTGCGTAGGGATGTTGCATCCTTTTGCATTTTCTATTGAATTTACCACGGGGAGTGCTCTGAAGAATTGTTCGGATTAATTCCGGCTGCCTTTCACGACGAATACGACTTAGGGACCTTCAAAAAAGATGAAGGTCTAAAAAAAACATTTATATCCTAATTACCCCCGGCTACTGAGATACTGCAGGCTGCATATCGATGCGAGATAATTTGACGTATATATTTAACGTTCTAATATAGAAACAAGAAACAGCCGCAAATATCATTAGCACCGCATCGTCTTCACACGCAGGCTATCTTCACGCATCCATCGACCATTTTTGAGCTGTTTCTTCAACGCCGCAGCTTCGCTTCTTCTTGCTGTTCCGGAGATGTGACCGACGCCGCCGCCGCTCGCCGATTACACGCGCGCGCCTGTCAGCATAACTTTTACAGCTCCGTCCAGCAACGCAGCTACGAGAAACGATCCACGAGTCTAATGCCGGCAAACGGAGCGCGACATACATATAATAGTTGTACATAATATTTTATGGATTAATCTTTATTGGTCAAAATGTATGTATTGTAATTGGCTAAGTAAATAAAATATTTTACTATTGGTAAATTAAGGACGTAGCCGGACATATAAATATAGGCAAGGTTAGCTGAATAATATATACACCATATACACCTTTCTTCTGCACATCAAAAAATCAAAAAATAGTTTTATTTCTCCGCTCATAAACCACTCGGAGTCTGTTAATAGTGGACACCATACACCACTATTACATATATTTTTTTTATTTATTAGTAACTGGAGGTAAAATGTTACTACTTTTTGAATTTCACGTTAGATGGCAATGTTTTGATAAAGAGAATCTTAAATTGTCGGCGTAGTTAAAATTATTACGCAACGGTTAAAACTAATTTTAGAGTTTATTTAAGTCACTGTAAGCGCGCTTTGTATATGTTGTCCATAAGCTGCATGCGTAAAAAGATTGGCAGTAGGTTTTAAAAAGTGCAATCTTGACTTCGTTGCTACACCGTGCAAACCTACGAATCAACATATTTCCACGGACCGACAGTGCCCTTCGCTCCCTCTAGATGTCCATATCATCTTTACAATTTTCAGTAATGTAGTGGCCTAAATATTTAAACTGTTTTACTCTCTCTAGAGCAGTACCATTAAGCACAATAGGAGGCACATACTTCGGACACTTATTTCCAGTTTAAAAACCATAAGCTGGCTTTTCTCAGCATTGTATACTAAACCATGTCTAACAGCATAATCCTCGCAAACACTTAACAATTTTGTAAGAGCACTGATAGACGGAGCAAGCAGCACCATATCATCTGCATAACTTAAATTGTTTAAGCATACTCCATCTACATAGCATCCGATATACATGCTGCTCAACTCACCAACTAAGTCTTTAATGTACAGGCTGAACAGGTTTGGTGAACTTAAACCCCCCCCCCCCCTGTCTCACTCCATATTCTAGCCCATACGGATGAGAAAACACGTTTGCCCACTTAACACTATTTATTTGATTGCTGTACCAATATTCAAACATCGCGATAAGTTCAACAGGTATCTCGGTTTTCTTCAACTTACTCCACAATATTTCATAGGACACCATATCGAAGGCTTTTGAGAGGTCTAGAAAACAAGCATACACAGGTGTTTTTCTGTCCGTATAGTACTCGACTGTTCGCTTGAGGGCCAAAATGGCACTCTCAGTTGAAAGACCAGATCGGAAACCGAATTGGGCATCGTGTAGTTGCAAATGATTTCTTAAGTACCCATCAAGTAGACCGTCCAACACCTTTGCTAATATTGTAGCCAACGATATAGCTCTATAATTGGTTATGTCCGAGATGTCACCAGTTTTATTTTTGAGAATTGGAACAACAATAGTCCTCATTAAATTAATTTTTTAGTCCCGTGGAATTGTTTTTTCCAGAAAATATTAGAAAGTCGTGTCTGTAACACGACTTTTCTACAGATTTATTATATGTATAAATGATGCTTTAAGAGTATTGGTTATTTCACCAGTTGGTGATCTAATCTAATCTATCTAATCTCCTTCTTAGTAAAGTTGAAATATTATTAACATATTTTGACATGCTTTCGAGTATTAGCTTGGTATGTATATACGTAACGGAATATTTTAATGTGATTTTGATCCCCTTCAAAACGTCGGATTGCTTTGAAACTTCGCATGCTTATCAAGGATCGGTAACAATGCAATAATTTCAATAGTTTGTCCCATTATCCTTGCACGGATCCTCAGGGTTTGTGAATAATTCATAAAAAAACTACGATTTCTGCCAGTTCAACGTACTGTAAGCCATGTCAAAGAACTTCGTTTCATAAAAAAACACGCTTTTGTAGTTAGCCGTCCTGAAAATAGAAAATAAATAATAGTTTAAAAAACTAAAAAGACTCTCTTTTGTAGATAACCGAGCTAAAAGTAAAAAATTGTTTCAATAAGTTAAAATAAGAAAATAGTGATTAAAAATAAAGCTTTAGGTTAGGCTTGATGTCATTTGTTGAAAATATTTTTGTGGATATATTATTTATTAATTAACGTCATCATAAAAACATCTGAAAAAGCTAAAATTGGAATGGAAACTTATAGTTGTATTTAATAACACAAACTATCACCATTAAATTTTTTAGCCGACTTTAAAAAAGGAGTTTATCAACTCGAACTGTATGTTTGTAATATTCGAAGAATATTTTAGTATACAAAATCTAACGTAATTAACGCACATCCTCAGACACCCCAATTAGTAAATTATTAAGTTATAATTATAATACATACACTGAATTCTTAGTTAAACATGTTTAGACATTGATTATTTATTAAATTAGTTATACTAATTCCGGAAGAATGTTGTGGTCACAGTACAAATCCACGAACGCTAGGTATAGGTCATATGAGGGTCTTGCTAGCCTAGAAGGTATTTGCTCGCGTTCGAGATGAGTTAACGCCGCCGCCGCTTTTTTTTGAGTTTATAGCCTGGTATCTAGACCTTTAGGCCAAGTCTTGAGTATTTTTATTCGATTTATTATATTTTCCCCAAGCCTTGTCTTTATGAATTATTATCCTTCATAGTTCACTGCTTCACAATATGTTGATGCGTCACATTGTGCAGCCCTTGGGAGATTTTGACGGCAACTTGAGCCAGCAGGCAGCTGACAGTTGGCGATGGTATCTAAAGGCACTTATAACAGCTTATCTTGAGAATCCATCACCATCAGAGCAATTGTTTCACCGTTTCCATTAATAGTTCACATGCGTAGACAGTTAATACATAAAATCGCACCACTTTTACATATCAAAATCCACTTCAAACTATTATTTAAAGTATAATACAGGAGCAGCAAACCGCCACCGATCAAGTTCCCGCCAAAACTTCCGCCGCTGCTTGACACAACTGTAGGTAGGTATTAGTGTCGAAAAAAGCCGACAAAACACGATTGGTTACGTTAAAGAAATACCTATGTACCTATGAACATTAACAGATGTCACAACTCCAAGCATCGAGTTGTTTATTTAAGTCTAGTAAACATTTGATTGCATCTTTCCATCACCATTTTCGGGCTTTGGACTTTCGACTCGAATAATTTTGTTTATTGATTATGATACAATGTCAATAGGCAATATTCGTTACAAAATGTTATGAATTTGCATAACATTTTAATTGTAATTGTAAATAATAATGAACTGCTAAAAATAAGGGGCGATACGACAACATAATTCAAAGACGGCGTGCTTAAAAGATGTGAATCAAGATTACAATAATTTTAAGAATCAAATATTTAACTTACTGATAGCCTAAACTCTAATGCAACGTTGTATTTTAATACAATTTCAAAATGTCCGCCACCTTGTTCAATACATTTTAATGACTGTTTTCTTAACATTGAGTTATTATGTACTACATACTAGAGGCGACACTGCACTAAGTTACGCTGTTCCATTCAACTGCGGCAATGTCACCGCACTTCAATCAGTCGCTCGCTGGTGCGTGGTGGGTGTGTTCTTAGATGTTGCACAAAAAATTCACGAAATGTTAGTAAAAACCAAGGCATCACTTTTCATCGGTAAGTAAGATACTTAAATAATAAAAAACATTATAGATTAATAACTAAAAAGTTATTTCTTTGGCGCCCACTTGTGTCATAGAATATAGATTATGAAATTAATTTGTTCAGATACGACATTTCTGTGAGCAAGTGTAGGACGATTATATTATGCACATTTTTTTTGTAGAACTTATTTATAATTAGGCTAAATTTCTTTCGTTTATATTTGCTGATTATTCTTTTATTTCATATTTAGGTTTCCACGTCCAAGCCACGAAAACCAAGAAAAGTGGATTAAATTCGTCCAAAATAATCGTAGAGAAGAGATGTGGACCAACAAATCATACATCCATTTGTTCCTTGCATTTTAAGGAAGAGGATAAATATAGTACGAAGAAGGCAAAAATTAACAAAACTTATATTGTTTAAAGGCACTTAATTAAATTCCTAATACATATTTTTACAACAACATTTATGCATTTTATTAACTGAAAATAAATGTCAGCAAAAAAAACAAATAAGTGTATATACGTATAATTCATGTGTAAATAGAAGTGGTGGAAGTTCTTAAAATTTTACTGTTTTCTCTCAGTAATTCGTAAGGCATAATATAAAAAGTATCAGCTCTGTGTCTATGCCTCACGCGAACTTAGGTTAGGGCTTTTGGGGACCCAGTTCTAGATTTAAATAAATATATTTCATTAGCTTCGATTCCTTCCAATTTATATAGTTATCTTATAAAATATTTATATAAAAATGTAATTAAAATGCTACTGTGATAATATTTTATATTATCATATTAATTTTTAAATGACAAATTATTAAAAATTAGTCTCGTTTTAATAAATTAATTAACAATATATGTACTCTAAATAAACAATAATTAAATACTTACTGATCATTCTACCCACGCATAATCTATTATGATAAAAAAAAACCCATACGCGGTAAGACTGTTTACGGCGCTGTGTGCAACGACATAGAGTAGCGCACATGTTTTGTTTGAAATAGCTGGTCTAGTACGTAAGTACATTATACTTCAATGTTTCTTAATTGATATTTTAATTTAGAAAGCAATTCAGTGTAATTTTTTACAATTCTAAAAGCGTTCACTATCCTATTTTTAGGTCCTCGGCACTTCTTGTATCACTAAAATAATCTAATGATTTAATACCGCCCCACAAAAAAAAGTCAAGAGGCGTCAAATCAGTTGATCTGCGAGGTCAATGGACAGGGCCACCGCGACCGATCCAAGGTACTCCAAACTCTGTATTTGTAGAGACTTTAACGTGCTTGAAATAAGGTTCAATTTTCTTTAAATTGTATTGAATTTGTATTAATACAAATAAAACTGCACTTTTAAAAGTCTTATTGCCTTGAGTGACGGTCCATTTCAGTTTGTTTTGACTGTACAGGTTTCGTGTGATTGTAATTTACGTAAACTTAACTACAGTAAACAATTCTGAACAAACTACTTTCAGGATGTGCGTTAATTATGTCACGTGTTGTATATGGATTTTTAAACACGTGTATTATATTTGTATGTATGTCTGTATGAATGTCTACAATTTTTTTTATTAGATTAAGTATATATTTCAATTTAGAGAACACTGCATTTTTCATAAAAATCGCTTCAGTAGTTTTCAAGATATATTCTGTTAAGCGTAAATTCTGTTTGAATTTTTTACAGACTTCAAAAAAGAAGATTATCGATTCGACACGTATGTATGCAATATTATTGGAACCAAATTTAATGTAATGACATTTCATAATTTACAATTAATGGCATTTCAGATTTCACCTGTTTCGGGATTCCTGAATAATTCGAAATATAACAGATACGAGTATTATGAACCGATGACAATATAGTAATTTTATGACTATTACCTAGAATCCTTACAACTATCATAATAGGTCATGATTTATGCGTATTGTTTAAGTTTATTTTAAACTTTAATAAAACTCTATTGTTACTGTTTTCATAACTAATGCAAAATTTCCAGATGTCCGTCATCAGATTAAAGAAAGAAATATTGAAGCCTGTATGAAACAGATTGCTCACAACAATTTTACAGCTTTTAATAAGTTTTAAAGCTGTGTCAAAGTCTTAGCTCCGATTATATATTTCCGGCTACCTTTACCTCGTGTGAAGTAACTTTCTACTATTCGCAATCAATGAAGTTACGCATATAATTCATCATCATTATCATGATTACAGCCCTTCACAAGTCCACTGCTGAACATAGGTCTCCCCCAAGGAATGCCACAAAGCACGGGCCTGAGCCACCCGCATCCATCGACTTCCCGCGTATCTTACCAGGTCGTCACTCCATCTAGTGGCGGGACGCCCTACACTTCGTCCGCCGGTACGAGGCCACCACTCGAGAACCTTTTTTCCCCATCGGATGTCGGTTCTTCGAGCTATATGGCCGGCCCATTGCCACTTCAGCTTACTAATCCGATGGGCTATGTTGGTCACTCTGGTTCTACTGCGGATATCCTCATTTCGAAGTTTATCACGCAGAGAAACTCCGAGCATAGCCCTCTCCATAGCTCGCTGAGCGACCTTGAGCTTCCTCATTCGGCCAGCAGTGAAGGACCACGTCTCAGTACCATAGGTCATCACTGGCAACACGCACTGGTTGTACAGTCTTATTTTCAAGTTTTGAGGTATACCTGACGAGAAGATGTGCCGTAATTTCCCGAACGCTGCACAACCGAGTTGAATCCGTCAATTGACCTCTCGGTCGAAGTTTTTTTTTTTACTCTGTTACTGCTGCTACACATGCAGCACCATTTGTTACTATCGTTTTATTATTACTTATACACATATATCCTTTGTTTTTTTTTTCACTTGACTACTTTAATTATATTTATTACTTATATATTATACGGCTCCGTGGCGCAGTGGCTTAGCAATGAGTTGATGCGCTGGGGGCCGCGGGTTCGAATCCCGCACGGAACAAGTATTTGTATGACCTACAAATAATTGTTCCGGGTCTGGATGTTTGTCCTTTTGCAATTTGTGTTTGTAAACTGCCTCTGCGATACAGGAGAAAATTCTAGTGTAGGGGTAACGTTTTTTTAAATAAAAAAAAATATCCTAAATACTCTTATGTACTTCCTAACTTAACATTTAACTACTTTTGATTTTTTTTAACCTTATCTTTTATTGTTTACAATTATTTTCCCTTTACATTTATTATTGTTATTGGTCATGTATTCATTTATCTTATCTTATATCATTCGTACAGTATTTTCTACTATCGAAAGTAACATTATTTTACTGTATTCTTAGAATTATTAATTAAGTTATATAAAATATGGTACTTAAATTAAGTTATTAAGTGCGCCACCCGTTATCTTATATAATATACATCTACATCTAACATTTCTTTTTCCTTTTTTTCTTTTTTTTTAATTCTTTTTTTTTGCCTTTTCCTTTTATTTTTATTTTCTTTTCTCTATTTAGCATATTTTTGTTTTTTGTTTTTATTGCCAATTCTTTTCTTATGAATTGCTTTTTTTTCCTTTCATTTTATTTTACTTTTTTATGTATTAATTTTCCTTGTCTAAACATTATACATATTATTATGTTGTTATGGAATACTATTACAGCAAGTACTATTTACAACCATTTCCTATACTATGTTATACAATGAAAAGTATTTATTACTCTATATGTTTTTATTAATTGCTCGTCTACGTTTATTATTAATATCTAACACATTTAATATTTTTATCAATGAATAGCGATAAAGATGCTAATTTACTTGTTTTAGGTAAGTTGTACCTGTACTCAGTATTTCCATATCCTTTGAAAAATAAAGTACTTGTGAAATACGAGTACATACCTTTAGAGCTGTTCTTAATTCTTGAACTGTCAAATACTGAATAAATGATGTAGGTTGTGATTTCTTTTCTTTTAATTGAACTTTAGTTTTACAATTCTTAATAAAACTTAACATATAAGCTGTAACACGAATAAGCTTTCGTAATTTTGAATATCTGTTAATATAAGGAAGAGTTTCCACACCTTGAGTTTTTGTATCAGTATGTTTCGAATTTATGTTAACATTAGTATGCACTGTTTGTTTTATTTCAAGATAAGTGTCTAGTATATCAATTTGTGGAGTGGAAATACTTTCTTTTTGACGTAGGAACTTTGGTCTGTGCCACCACAAATCTAAATCTTTAAAAGAACTCGGTCTATTGCCTCGCGAAACGCAATCAGCTGGGTTATCTCCCGACTTGATGTGGTGCCACCGATCACTATTTATTACATTTATTATCTCGGTTGTTCTATTTGCAACAAAAGTTTTCCATACATTAGGATTCTTTCTTAGCCAAGACAGAACAATAGTGGAATCGGTCCAAGCATTCATCATTCACTTTGAGACTTACTTTTACCTCTTTGATCAGCTTGGCTAATAGAACTGCTCCACAAAGTTCCAACCATGGCAATGAAACTTGGACACGGGTACAACTTTAGTTTTTGCATTGATAATTGAGCCAGATACATTAACTTTAGTTAAAACTCTCAAAAATATAACGGCCGCATAAGCTAAACAAGATGCGTCACAGAAACCATAAACTTCAAACTGTTCTGAACTATCAACAGTAATGCATCCATCGTTCTAAATCTATTTTAGCCATTTGTGACAACTCTTTTCTGTAACTAACCCATTCACTTGCAAGTTCAGTTGGAAGTTCATCTGTCCAACTAACACCATTTAACCATAATTTTTGTAAAAAGATTTTCGCAGTTATTATAACAGGTCCTAAAAATCCTAACGGATCAAAACATCTTGCTATATCTAATAGTACTGCATTTTTAGTGAATAGTTTTTTTTCTGAGTAGTAATATAAATTTTTAGTTCAAAACATCTTTAAGCATATTCCATCGTATTCCAATGGCCTTGATAGTATTATTCATAGTTATTTCAACACTTTCATTAGTTACTTTTCGTGAATTTGGAATTTCTGTTAAAACTACAGCACTATTAGATGCCCATTTATGCATTTCAAATTTACCTTTAAACATCACTTGAGTAATTCTCCTCTGTAGCTTCTTCGCCTGTTCCTCGTCATTCGCACCGGTTAGTAAGTCATCCATATAGAAATCATTATTCATAATATCAACTTAATCTGGAAAACTTAGTTGTTCATCTTGCGCTAGTTGTTTAAGGGTTACGAATGGCTAGAAACGGAGCACAAGCAGTAACGTAACTGTAAGAAAACATTTTTCTACAATCTTGTCTAGAGGTGACTTACGCCAAAAAATACGCTGATAGTCAAAGTCTTCTCTTGCAACTAACATTTGTCTATACATTTGTTTTATATCAGCTAATAAACAGATTTTGTGAATGCGCCAACGAATAATTAAATCTCTTAAGTCTTGTTGTAAGGGTGGTCCGACTAGTAACTCATTATTCAATGCTGTTCCATTAGATGGTTGTGCTGTGCCATCAAAGACAACTCTTAGCTTAGTGGTAGTGCTAGTGTCCCTTATTACTACATGATGTGGTAGATAATAGATCTTGTGTTTGGGCTTTTCATTAGGATCTACATCTTCCATGTGATTTAAATTTTGGTATTGGTTTATAAAATCTATGAAATCTTGTCGAAATTTAGGTTTTTGTCTGAACCTTTTCTCCATGTGATAAAGTCTAGTGAGTGCTATTTGTCTTGAATCACCTAAATTATTTTCATGTGAATCTTTGAATGGTAAGCGCACTACATAGTGCCCGTTATTGTTTCTTGTGTGTGTTTTTACATAGTGTTCTTCACATTGTTGATCAAGTTGTGATAAAGGTTTCTCAAGTGGTTTGTATTCTTCTATCTCCCAAAACTTGTGTAATAATTGATCAACCTCTACTAGATTTGTTGTAACTAACATTGTATGTGCAAGTCGATCAATTTTTGTCTGGGTGGCGTCTGATAGTAACCATCCTAACCGTGAGTTTTGTGCAATGAGAGATCTATATTTGCGTAAACCTTCTAGTATAATTGAAGCATACACTTCTGCTCCTAACAAAATATCGATGGGACCTGGCTTGTGTAATCGCGGGTCTGCTTACATTTAGTTTCATAATGCCACTGTGATATACTTAATTCACGTGAAGGCAATAGTGGTGTTAATTTCTGTAGTACATGAGCTTTAACCTGCATTACATACTTTGATTCTAATATTGAGTGAATATCAAATTGAACTACATGTTGTGTTTTAATAGCGTTGTTTGCTATACCTGTAATATTTACTCCATATCGTGTCTTCTTCAAAACCTAAAAGCTGTACAGCAGATTCTGTAATAAAAGTTGCCTGAGAGCCTTGATCTACAAGAGATCGCAGATGCGTTAGATTACCGTTTCTGTTTTTCACACCAATCAATGCTGTAGCAAGAACAACTTGGTTTTCATTTACGGACACTCTTAAGCTCGTGACATTTGGTAAGTCATCAACATTTTTTTTTCTTCAGATATGCTCGCAGGTTCTGCAATTATAGTTTTAGCAGCGTATGTAGTTGAGTGCAAAAAAGTGTGATGTTTTTGTTACATTTTTTACAAGTTGTATCTTGTCTACAAAACTTGATAGAATGGCCTTTTACTAGGCAATTGAAAAAATGTGCGTTATTCTTAACGAATGCTCTACGTTGCTCTACATCCAATTGTGTAAATTCTGTATAGTGACAAATATAGTGATGATTCTAACAATAAGTGCATTCAGCATTAACTTCAGCAAGAAAAGCCTTATGTATAATAGGTTTTGTTTTACCTGTCATGTGTGGATGTTTCCTGTGATGTGATGATTCCTTTTTTGCTTTTTTCTTAACATTTTCTACCATCTCCATCGCTCTAAAGTGTCCTTCTAAATAATAGGTTAACGCGTTATACTTAGGTAGATCCGTAGAAGATCCCAATGATTGTACCCAACACTTGTGAATTTCAATATATAATTTAAATACGACAATATGTACTATCATAGGATCCCAAGTGGTAGTGTCGATATCCAAATTAGCCAGACTGTTGAGACATTAATTCGTGGTATCTAAGAGTTCCTTTAAATCCTTTGAGCATTCTACGGTGAATTTCTTTTGATTTATTAATCGTGTCAATATAGTGTTTACAATTATCCTCTTATTACTATATCGATGGACTAATGTTTCCCATGCCTTCTGGTAATTAGCAGCAGTGATATCTAAATGACGAAGCAGTTGCTCAGCTTCACCTGATAAGCTTGACTTTCAATAGTGATGTTTTTGGATGTCACTTAGTCCCTTTTCATTATGTATCAATGAACTGAACAGATTTTTAAAATTAAGCCAATCTTGATAATAAGCATAGAACGTAGGAAGATTGGTGGGTGATAAGTTTGTTTGTGAAAGGCTAGTACTTGCAGTAGGTGAACTATGAGATCATCATTATCATTACAGCCCTTCACAAGTCCACTGCTGAACATAGGCCTCCCCCAAGGAATGCCACAAAGCACGGTCCCGAGCCACCTGCATCCATCAACTTCCTGCATGTCTTACCAGGTCGTCACTCCATCTTGTGGGGGGACGCCCTACACTTCGCCTACTGGTACGAGGCTGCCACTCGAGAACCTTTCTTCCCCATCGGTTGTCGGTTCTTCGAGCTATATGGCCGGCCCACTGCCACTTCAGCTTACTAATCCGTTGGGCTATGTCGGTTACTCTGGTTCTACTGCGGATATCCTCATTCCTAAGTTTATCACGCAGAAAAACTCCGAGCATAGCCCTCTCCATAGCTCGCTGAGCGACCTTGAGCTTCCTCATACGGCCAGCAGCGAAGGACCACGTCTCAGTTCCGTAAGACATCACTGGCAACACGCACTGGTTGTACAATTTTATTTTAAGGTTTTGAGGTATTTCTGACGAGAAGATGTGTCGTAGCTTCCCGAACGCTGCCCAGCCGAGTTGAATCCGTCGATTGACCTCTCGGTCGAAGTTGGACTTACCTAGTCGGACTATTTGTCCCAGGTAAACATACTCGTCAACAACTTCGAGCTTAGTGCTCCCAACAACTACCGGCATAGGTGTGACATGGACATTAAACATAATCTTTGTTTTGTCCATATTCATCTTAAGACCTATCCGTTGGGAGAAACAGAAACAAAAACAGAAACTTTTTTATTCAATATAGATTATAAATAATGCTTATTGAAAGTCACTCTTTTGTATAATTACCACTGGTTCGAAAAAAAACCTCTGTCCTGGGAAGAACCAGCAAGAAACCCAGCGGGACTTTTTTTAAAAAATAACAGCTTACAATCATGTATGTTACACAAATTAACAACACAACAAATTAGAAATAGCTTGGTAGCGATCACCTCATTTCCAGGGGTTATTATCATCTATAAATTCTTTAATACTATAATAACCCTTTTTATACAGTTTCAGCTTAACAAAACATTTAAACTTGGTAATAGAGAGAACCTGTACACTTTCCGGGACCTTGTTGTAATAGCGTATACATTGCCCCAAGAATGAATTACTGACTCTGTGGAGTCGAGAAACTGGCATCACTAGCTTGTGTTTGTTTCTAGTGTTTACAGAATGTGTATCACTTTTTTACTAAAGCTATCTTTATTTTTGTGAACATACATTAAATTTTCGTAAATATACTGAGAGGCCAAAGTGAATATATTAATTTCTTTAAATTTATAGACTCTCTCGGTTTTAGATTGTAAATAGCTCTAATGGCCCTCTTCTGTAAAACAAAAATAGTTTCTGAATCAGCCGCATTTCCCCATAACAAAATCCCATAAGACATTATGCTATGGAAATAACTAAAATAAACTAATCTAGCTGTCTCGATACTAGTGAAACCTCTAAACTGCTTGCTAATTTGGATATATGAAGGCCCCACTGAAGCTTTGCGTCAAGAGTGATGCCAAGAAAAACAGTGGATACAACAGGGCTCAATTCCTCCCCATTTAAAAACACATTGGTATTCAGATTTTTAACATTCGTTGTTGTAAATTTAACACAATTAGTTTTATTTCCATTCAAATGCAGATTATTAACGTTAAACCAATGCACTAATTTTAATATAGCATTATTCACTTCGTCACATTTAAATGATTGACGTTTAAGTTTAATAAATCAAGGAAGTATCATCAGCAAATAATACTATATCATGACTATCCCCTACAAGGTGAGGTAAGTCATTAATATACACCAGAAACAGGAATGGGCCGAGAATCGAGCCCTGAGGAACACCCATTAGTACAGGTGACCCGGAAGAACTTTTACCATTGGTAATAACCTTCTGCTTTCTTTTACTCAAATATGAAATAATAAGTTTAAGCGCTGTGTTCTTGACGCCATAGTAAGCTTCCTGATTAATGTATCATGGTGAACACAGTCGAAGGCCTTGGAAAGGTCACAAAATGTACCCAAAGCATCCTCTGAATTCTCCCATGCACAAAAAATATGTTTAATAAGCTCAACTCCGACGTCAGTTGTCGAGCGACCTTTTGTAAACCCGAATTGATTTTTATGTAGCAATTTATTAATATTAAAGAAACTTAACATCTGATCTAAAATCATTTTTTCAAAAACATTACTTAATGTTGGTAGGACAGAAATTGGTCTAAAATTGGCGGGGTCTAATGTGTTACCAGATTTAAATATAGGTATGACTTTACTATGTTTCATTAAATCAGGAAACACACCAGATTCGACGCTTATATTAAATATAGTGGCTAGATAAGGTGCTAATATATCTATTATAGATAAAATAACTTTAACGGAAATCCCCCATAAGTCTGCCGTTTTCTTAACATCAATAGTTTCAAAATAATTAACGATATCTTTTGGCAGTACTCTATGAAATTTAAAAGTATTTGAACAAGCCTTTACATTTTGTTTGAGCAATGATTCAGCGACAGTAGGAGAAGAATTTAATGATTTTGTTGTCAAAAAATGAACATCAGTAAAATGTTTCTCAAACGCCATAGCAACTTCTTGATCAGATCGCGTTAAATTATTGTTAATATTCAATTGAAAATCCGAGTTGCGCGGTTTGAACTTGCCCTTTTCACTATTTATTATTCTCCAGGTCATTTTAATTTTGTCGGATGCAGTTTTAATTGTGTTGCTTAAATGTAAAGCCTTAGCAGTGGAGCACACTTTTTTAAATATTTTTTTGAATATGTTTTTACATAATCTCTAAATATAACACTACTATTATATTATCTTTCATCATAAAGCTCGTATAACCTTCGCCTACTTTTATAAATTCCTACTGTCACCCATTCGTTAAATGATTTGCAACTTTTAAAAGAGAAAGTTTAAGAAGTAAATATTCTACTAAATTCACAACTTATAATTTTAAATAATGTAGCATACAAATAATTAGCATTATTTTTAAACGAAAATGATGGAAGTCTTTTTATTATATTACTTCTAAACCTCTCCAAGCGATGTTCATTTATTACAACAAACACAACTTTCTTATTTTTCTGTTTTTTGTGTATGTAAGGTAGTGATACACACACACAGTGACAGCCACAGTGATCTGAACTTAAATTTTGAATAACTGATTTATGCAAGGGCTTAACATCTGTAAAAATGTTATCTATACAGGTCGCACTAGGCCCAGCAATACGTGTTGGTTCTAAGAATAAATTTACAAGATTATACGATTTAAACAATGAGCTAAACTTAATACTAGTGGAAGAAGTTTCAAGGAGATTGATATTAACGTCTCCACATATTACAACAGACTTGTTCTGTTTACTAAGTTTGAGTAAAACTTCTTCCACAATCCTTTCAAAATTGTCATAAGTAGCACATGGGGGTCTGTAAACACTTACAACAATGAGGTACTCGAGCTCGACACAAGCCTCGTTCTACAGTTCGTTCAACAGAGAGGCTCACAATATCCTTACGTTCTTTATATAATAATGACTTATCTTCTAATATTAAGGAGCCACCACATAAACTTTTTTCTCTATTGAAGGAACTGACCACCTGGTGATTTCTGAAATTGAACATGAAATAATAATCTTTTAGCCAATGTTCAGTAATACAAAGAATGTGTATATTGTTACTATTTAAAAACAATTCAACTTCCAATTCTTTGCCGAACATGCCTTGTATATTTTGATGCACCAGATGTAAACAATTTTTATTGCTTATTTGTGGGCTGTATTCAAAATTATTTAAACTCTTATTATTGCTAGAGATTGCCTCTATTGTCACATTCACTAATTTAAATTAGTTGGAACTGATTCCAAATTAAATGGCAAATGATTATGCTCAATAATCAACAAGCAGTCTTGGTAGCCAAAAACTTGGCTGAGTTAAAAAGTAAATAATAAGATAGCACATTTGCTATCAGTCTTAAATTATATTTGGATAGGTAATACCTATCATTTGTCCAAAACTTTTTTATTAAATTATTTATGTCAATTACATGAAATTTATGATTATTATTATTACAACTATACGAGTATGTCAAATTTAAATTATTATTACATATTAAATTATGCATTTGTATATTTAAACTATGTCTTAAATTATTTTCCTGTGGCAATCTCTGTATATAAGGCAGTGTGAACAAGACAATTTTGTGTACATTTAAGTTATTAAGTTGTTCAATATATCTTAATAACTGTTTGTTGTTTACACTGCCTCTTCTACCAACAAAAATTATTATTGTACTATTTGGGCAAAATTTAGTAACAATAATTTTATTTAGGATGTCACTAAAAGATGCTCCAGGCATGCAGCAATTTGTAACTTTTTGTCCCTTTAAAGAGTTATTTAAAGTTATGCCTAGATTTTTTCCCATGTCATCGCTATAAACAATTATATTATTTTTAGTAATATTTGAGTTATTTATTATTTTAATATCCCCTGCTATGGCACTGTCATAGAGTTTTGGTGGTGGTATAATATTATCAGCACACAGTGACTTTGAAGAATCTGGCATTGAGCACTGACACTCACACTGATATTTAACTAAGGAGTTAAGAGGAGAAAGCTAGAAACCAAAAGTACTTACCAGTATCAGGAGCTAACTTCGCTCCATGGCTTGGGCAGGCCGTGAGTGTGTGTAATGGTGTTTGGCGAACAGTGTACAGTGAGGTGTAAATGTGTGAGGCCTGGCAGGCGTAGGCGACCAGCAGCGGCCGATTTCCAGGCTGCCCCAAAATGCTGCATCGCTCCATCCTGCTCCATCGCCGGACCACTTCTTTCTTCACTGTCACTAATTCAGTCTCTTAGCTTCATTGTACATTTAGCTAACTTCGATTTGCCTAATTCCACACTCATCGCAGAATCGAACACGTGATACCCGACACGGTAAGGACAGTAGTGCAAAATTCGACATTCCATGTCCCGGATTCACTTATCACAAATTATAAATAGGGAATTAAAGCGATCTCTTAACGGATCAACCATTCAGCGTTAAACACAACTAAGCTCCTTAATTCGACATCAGAATAACACGTCACGCAAGATTCAAAATACGCCTCGTTGACACGCAAATTAATCTAACTAGGCAACCAAAACACAAAAAGGCACTAACGCGAAGACACAATTATAACGATATCCTGACAATTAACCGGGAAAAGCTCTCAAACAAGGAATGCGCGGCTCGAATCCTAGACCGTATATCTCCTCGACGCGCGTACACAATTCCGCACTCTCGCACGAGTTAAATATCGCATAATTCACATATCTACGTGACGAAGAAACACGCACTTCATCTAGCTATCTAGGCCTACGACAGACGCGTGAATTTAAGTAAGAGGGCCTCACGGGCTCTTCGCTCCATCGCTGGCGGAGCACTCACACTGTTGCCCATGCGTTGAGCGACTGATCCCCACGCAGCCACCCCACCTCGGCGTTTACCTCACCTACGTACCATCAGGTGAGGCCCCAGCTCGAACGCAATTGGATGGCGTACAAATTACCTTTTTTGGCCTAAACAGATGGTTTTACTAGAATAGTTACTTTGCAATTTAAAAATAATATTTTTACGAGACCTATCACAAAAATCTGTCCTTTTCCCACATATTTAAATTAGTTTACGTATTCTAAAACTGTATATTACGATTGAAACAGCATATTCTTTCTTGAATGTTATTTTACGATGTCAATTTTTAAGGACTATTACTCCTTGGACGCCGGAATGTTTACACGATTAAATTTAGTTTCTATGACGAACGACAGTTGGCTCCACGAGTGGAAAGAGTTTTTATTTAGAATTATTATGACAAATATGTAGAAATAACAAAGTGACGTTTTTAACAACAAAAAATATGATGAAAATTTTATGTGCAGTGTTTAATTTCAAATAAGTAGTGGTGTAAACAGATGGTGATCATAAACTCGGTTGCTCCAATCCGTCTGAAATTTTGGTGTACTGGGGTTTTATCAGTCCTCGATAGTGATATTGAGGTCGAATTGTTCGAGTCTGTAGCATCGGTTGATTAACTTTGACTTGTGTAATTTGGCGAGATAGGCGTCAGCAGCCTTAGTTTACAACCTGTCTAGGAGAATGGTAACTCCAAAATCAAACCTGGAACTGTGTTTCATAAGGCACAAGTAAGCTTCAAGCTGAAATAAGTGGTGCATTCCTCCAAACACCCGAGTCAAGGTGAGGCCGTGCCGAGGACTAAGTGGTATCAGGGTGTAACATGATGTCAATCTATCTGAAATGATGGTGTACTGGGGTTTTTGGAGACCTCGAATATGATATTGAGGTCGAATTGCTTGAATCTCTAGCATTGGTTGGTAAACTTTGACTGTCCAAAGGTCTGCTGAATGGTGCCATTGGACAATCATTTAAATGTGACGAAGTGAATAATTCTATATCAAAATTAGTGCATTGGTTTAACGTTAATAATCTACATTTGAACGGAGATAAAACTAATTGTGTTAAATTTACAACAACGAATGTTAAAAATCCAAATACCAATGTGTTTTCAAATGGGGAGGAACTGAGCCCTGTTGTATCCACTATTTTTCTTGGCATCACTCTCTATGCAAAGCTTCAGTGGGGCCCCCATATATCCAAATTAGCAAGCAGACTAATTTCTACAGCTTATCTTTAAAAAAGACTAGAGGTCTCACTAGTGTCGAGACAGCTAGATTAGTATATTTCAGTTATTTCCATAGCATAATATCTTATGAGATTTGCTATGGGGAAATGCGGCTGATTCGGAATTTTTTTTTTGTTTTACAGAAGAGGGCCATTAGAGCTATTTACAATGTAAAACCGGGAGAGTCTCTTAAAGATAAATTTAAAGAAATAAATATATTAACTTTGGCCTCTCAGTATATTTACGAAAATTGATGTATGTTCACAAAAACAAAGGTAGTTTTAGTAAAAAAAGTGATATACATTTTGTAAACACTAGGAACAAACACAAGCTAGTGATACCAATTTCTTGACTCCACAGAGTCAGTTATTCATTCTTGGGGCAATTTATACGCTATTACAACAAGGTTCAGGAAAGTGTACAGGCTCTCTCTATTACCAAGTTTAAATGTTTTGTTAAGCTGAAACTGTATAAAACGGTTATTATAGTATAAATGAATACATGGTTGATAATAACCCCTGGGAATGAGGTCGCTTTCAAGCAGTTTCTAAAATAAATTTTGTAAATTGTTTGTAGTCCTATATATTGTAAAATTTATTTAAAAAATGTCCCGCTGGGTTTCTTGCTGGTTTTTCCCATGACAGAGGGTTTTTTCGAACCAGTGGTAAAGTAAAAAAATGACTTTCAATAAGAATTACACATGTAATGTAAATTGAATAAAAATTATTCTATTCTATTCATATTACAGAAATCATATGGCCTTGCATGCATACATTTGTGCTTCCAGAGAGCACAAATGTATGTTACTGACATACTATCCGTCTGTATAGACTTCTGAAAAGACGGTGTTTATCTCATTAAACCCAAGACTGTACAATTTCCAGAAAAATATAGTCACGGCACTACAGAACGAAGAATGCTGCCAATTATATTATGTTGGGCTTGCACAGTACACAAAGTGCAGGGTAGTAATGCCGACCATGCCGTTGTACACTTAGGATCGAATCTCTTCGCTGCTGGTCAAGCATACGTGGCCTTAAGTAGGCTAAAATCGTTATAAGGTCCATCGTATTGCAGAGCAAGTCTGTTCGAAATTAACCGACAAACGACCTTGCAACAATGATGCGTTGAATGAGATGATCCCCATCCCATATGAAGGAAAACATTAAAAAACTTACTCCACTATCTTTAGAAGTCTATGGCAGACTTCTAAAGATAGTGGAGTAAGTTTTTTATTGGATTTAGAGTGACGTCACTTTATTTTTCGAGTTATACTAAGTGTTTACGCCTAAATTTGGTCATATTTAACGTCATCCAATCACGTTCGACTTTGCCAATCGCCCGATCTTACCAGGTATCACGCGTGTGTCGGGGAGGGGGCAGCGGAAGGGAGCTTCCCAGCGTCTTGGCGCTGTCGGGCGAGACAGTAGGTGCGAGTGACTTGCTAACAGCGACCGAGTTAAGCTGGGTTTTTCGGCTAGCGCTGCAGAAGTTCGCGCGAGACCGGGTTTTGTTTGATTAGGGTCTAGAATCTGAATTTGGGCGCGTGTTTCTTCGTCACGTAGATATGTGAATTGTGCGATAGTTAACTAGTGCGAGAGTGCAGAATAGTTTACGCGCGTGAAGGATATATACGATCTAGGATTCGAGCCGCGAATTCCTTGTTTGTGAGCTTCTCCCGGTTATTTGTCAGGATATCGTTATAATTTGTGATAAGTGAATCCGGGACATTTAATATTGAACTTTGAACTACTGTCCGTTGCCGTGTCGGCAACGAAGCTAGTCGGTAACGGTAACGTACAATGAAACTAAGAGACTGAATCAGTGACAGTGAAGAAAGAAGTGGTCCGGCGCTGGAGCTGTCTGGAGCGATGCAGCATTTTGGAGCAGCCTGGAACTCGGCCGCTGCTGGTCGCCTATGCTTGCCAAGGCCCCACACATTCACACATCACTGTACACGCCTCTCTATCTACCATTACACACACTCACGGCCTGCCCAAGCCTTGGAGCGAAGTTGGCTCTTGATACAGGTAAGTACTTTTGCTTTCTAGTTTGCTCCCATATAGTTTATTGTAATTAGAGACGTTCCACGCGGCCATATGGAGGCCCGACCTGCGTCTGTTCGTTAATTCTTCTGCTAAATGGGCCCCGGAGGATTTGACCTTTGTAGAAACAGCCGTAGGCCGTAAGTAAGTGGTAGCAGAGCGTGGTTCCGGGTTCGATTCCCCTGTCGATCCCGACCGTAGTGTTTGATAAAATTAAACAATTTTGGTGGCAGGAAGCGTTGGTTTGATTGGTTTAATTTTGTGTCTACAATCACGCCCGTCCGTAATACGTAAAAATAAAATTCTTTTCTTTTGTTACTTTGTTGCTTGTTTTTTTTTTGTTATTGGCGGGTAGTTGCTAATGCCACGCCCGTAGGTTGCGCAAGTGGGAGTTTTCTAGAGAGATGCGTTGGGTAGGTAGATGGTTATTATCACGTAATCGGATAATTATTGTTGTCGTATAATTATGGTTGATTACTTATCAAAGGGTCGGTAGTCAGAGCGAGGCATTTTTTGTAGATCGAACGGGATATGTATCTTTATTGTATTGTGGTTCGTATTTAATCTAATAAATGGTAATAATATAAATCTAATAAATAGTAATTTGTATTTGTGTAATTTGTATTAAACTTGATTTGATAGGAACGGTATTTTGTTACTCGTAATTTTTTTGGATTTGTTAATTTGTTATTTGATTTGAGCCGCGTAGTAATTTGTATTTAGAAGTAATGCCATCGCGCGGCTAGGGCTATCGCCATGCCGTTTTGTGTCTGGTTGCGAACGGCTTTTCTCTCAGGGCTCTCCGGGCCCTCGACTCCCATGGGCGGCGGCGCTCGGCCGCGGGGGTTGATCCCCCAGGGGCGGGGGGTCGTCACCCCTTCCCTCAGTATGTTGAGAGGGACTTCACTGCCACTCAGCGGGCAGCTAGACCCTTCTCGCCCTCGTCAGCTGAGTGGCCGCGGCTCGGGGTTCTACCGTTCCCCCTTTGATATAGGCAGCCCAGCTAAGTAGATGCCGCCCTAGCTCCTACCACGGCCGCCTCCACTAATTCTGTGAGCCGTCAACAGCTCACATGTCGATCTGTTCTATTGTTGACGGCCTCAGCGAGGAGGTCAACCCGAGCGTCGATTGTGTAACGGTACGCGCCTTATTTGTTCCGGGTTCACACCCGGGTTGACCTCTGCTTAGTCTTTGGGAAGACTAGGGCTCCACGGGAGCGTTGCATTGCGCTGTTAGGGATTGTTAGATTTGGTTTTGGTCGAGTACTTAATTAACGACGCTTTAAATTAAAAATAAAAATGCTTTTGGGCTTTCCGCGAAAATTTTTATATTTGTGGCGGTTGTGAATAAAAAGGGTGAATTTAATATACTCCTTAAATACGTGTGCATATTTTTTGTAAATATATTTGATCACTGTGTTTGTTGTTGCACGGAAAATTGAAATTAAATTGTGGGCCCTTTAGATGCTTGTGCATATGTTTTGTAATGTATTTGATCACTGTGTTTGTTTGTTGCACGGAAATTTGAAATTGACTTATGTGCCCTTTTTAATGCTTGTGCATATGTTTTGTAATTGTATTTAATTATTGCGTCTGTTTTGCTGAAAGGAAAATTTGAATTCACTTGAAATTGAATGACGCGCTATTTGGAAAGTTGTATATATGTTTTGTGGATGTGATTGTCATGGTGTTTTGTTGAAGAGAAAGCTGAGATTGGATAACCCTATTTGTGCGGACAGGAATAGAGAGTCATTCCACCTTTGGTTTTCGCATTTGTAGGCATTGTCTAAGATATTTATTTGAAATGAGAAATAGGGTTGGATCTTACGTTTATTGTTTTGTTTAATTTGTCAAGTTGACTTATGTGCATCGGTGATTAATTTGGTTGAATTGATTCTGTAGTTGAACATTGATGCTTTTGAAAAATTAGTTGAAATATGAGCATAGGACTACTAGTCTAACAGGCTAGCTAGTTTTAGAGATTATCAGATTGAAATCAGCTGCCGCACTATTTAGTAAATGATTATAGGGTGGATGGCTTGGTTATGCCTACTTGTTTGAAAATTCATACTAGGGACTATCTGTGCGTTCGTTTGGCTCTCCACAGACGACGTTCATGTGGAATTTGTGGGTGCTCTCTGCACTGAAGCTTAGGAGGCCACACTGGGCCGCTTCGTGTCGCGTCGCTGTTTGCAGACCTGATCCGGTCGGATTGCGGAACGAATCATATGGGGACAGATAGGTGTTTGAAAGGGGTCGTCAGACTTCTGTCCAGTGCAGGACTTGTTAAGGTGCTGCGATGCCCAGGAGGAACATCCAGTGGAGGTTGGCCCTCCGGTTTGCGATGCAGCATTTTGGAGCAGCCTGGAACTCGGCCGCTGCTGGTCGCCTATGCTTGCCAAGGCCCCACAGATTCACACATCACTGTACACGCCTCTCTATCTACCATTACACAAACTCACGGCCTGCCCAAGCCTTGGAGCGAAGTTGGCTCCTGATACAGGTAAGTACTTTTGCTTTCTAGTTTACTCCCATATAGGTTATTGTGATAGGAAATTCCACGCGGCCATATGGAGGCCCGACCTGCGTCTGCTCGTTAATTCTTCTGCTAAATGGGCACAGGAGGATTTACCTTTGTAGGAGCAGCCGTAGGCCGTTACACTAAGCAAGCTCTTTCTTTTGACACCCATATTGTAGAAAAGTATAAAAAGTTAGTAAAATGAAAATGAAGCGTATACAATTATTAAGAAGTCGATCCAGTTTGTTTAGAAAATGATGCAAGACTTTTGGCGAAGGTGGTCTAATGAATATTTACGTCGATTTTTTCAAACGTCGCAAAGGAACGCAAAGTCTTCTGAACCTAATGCAGGTGATGTCGTGATATTTATGAGGACAAACTTCCTTCTTGTCGTTATACATTGTAAAACACTGTCCGGATAAAATCAAACGTGAGACCAACCAATAGAATCAGTGTTTTATCTCTTACTGAATAATTTATTTTGTTGTTGAAAGGGCTGTGTTATACTGACATTGTCTTGTATTTTCTGTTTAAAATGTATTATTTTTAAAAATAATGATTGTTTTTAAAAATATTAATTTGAAATTCAAATAATATTTATATGTCATGGTCAAAGGTCGATATGCAGTCCCGGAATAACAAGTTTATCCTAGGTTTGTCCAAGGCCTTTCGGCAAATTTCGAAATAAATTCCAATTTCGGCCTTTGACTGAAGTATTTTAGTCGAACCTAGAAATACCTAACTTTTCAGTGAAACGTCGAAATTACGAGTAAAATTATCTGTTTCGGGCTTTACCTAGTTGATCCTAGCAGCGACTAAGGGAAATTAGGTCAAACGTCGGTTTATATTCATTTATGGTTAAAGATGGGACTCATACACAACGAATGGAGTCGTAGTGGCGTCTCATTTTTTTTAAGAAATCACAATTATAACAATTCACATAACATTTTTTCATTTACCACTATCATAGCAGAGTTTAGGGCAACCTGACTTTATAGATAGGATAGGTCAAATCTGTACTAAAACCGAATCAGCATGCCCTGACTCCACGTAGCCTTGTCTGCCCTACCCCTAGAGTGTTTTTGTAAAGCCGTAGGCGCGGAAAGAGATCTACCCCCCGCTGCTCACTTACGGCTCACACAGGTGCCTGCGTTCTTTTAGGCAAGGGCGGAGGGACTGCATTTCCCGCAGCGCTGAAGCCGTTGCAGAACTAACTTTGGGTCAATATTCCTGTGTAAAAAAGTGAGGTGAGATTCTTATAATATCGAAACAATAAACATTAAAATTATCTATTTATACCTATGCACTAAGCGAAACATTGTTTTATTGGTTTATTTAGGCTTATACCAGTGCTTTTAAAACCTCCTCGCGTGGTTTATATTGATTGCGAAGTTACACAAGTTAGTGTAATAATGTAGCCCACATACCGATAATAGAAATACTGTTAAATGTAAAGAAAGAGGCCCGTAAAACTATTATCTAATATAACTGGGATCTTGAAGATTATTGATAAACAAACAACGTGATATTGTAATTTGTAAAGGTCTAATATGCTTTTTACTCTGAGATTGACAATCAAGAATTAGAGTTTGTAAGTAATTTTTAAGTTAACTTTGGATAATGATTTCTTATATTTACGCGAAGACTTAAGATTAAGATTAAATGAGCCTAATTTTTACGGATTTTATCGCGTTTAATTTATCTTTTTAATTCCCGACGTTTAGTCTTTAGTAAATAATTAAAAATAATATTCAAAAACTGAAGGTAGCCGGGCTAACTATGACATCGGAACGTCAAACACCTCAGCCCCTCATAGACAATACACTATATACCAGGGAGTCCCCCCCCCCCCCCCCGTGAACATGGGTGCTTTAAAGCACCCGATACGTCGGCAATTAAAAAGTTAAATTAAACGCGATAAAATCCGTAAAAATTATTTCATTTCATTTTGGATATTAATGACATAGAGATCTCTTAGACAAATGACGAACACAAGAATTTCTTGCAAATTATATGCGTGGTATGTATGTACACTAATCGATTAGAATTAGAATAAGAATTCTTTATGTGCGTAACTTCATTGATGCTATGCGAATAGTAGAAAGTTACTTCACACGAGGTAAAGGTAGCCGGAAATATATAATCGGAGCTAAGACTTTGACACAGCTTTAAAACTTATTAAAAGCTGTAAAAATGTTGTGAGCAATATATAACAAATTGTTTCATACAGGCTTCAATATTTTATTCTTTAATCTGATGACGGACAGCTGGAAATTTTCCATTAGTTATGAAAACAGTAACAATAGAGTTTTATTAAAGTTTAAAATAAACTTAAACAACACGCATAAATCATGAGCTATTATGATCCTTGTAAGGATTCTAGGTAATAGTCATAAAATTACTATATTGTCATCGGTTCATAATACTCGTATCTGTTATATTTCGAATTATTCAGGAATCCCGAAATAGGTGAAATCTGAAATGCCATTAATTGTGAATAATGAAATGTCATTACATTAAATTTGGTTCCAATAATATTGCATACCTACGTGTGGAATCGATAATCTTCTTTTTTGAAATCTGTTGAAATTTCAAACAGACTTTACGCTTAACAGAATATATCTTCAAAACTACTGAAGCAATTTTTATGAAAAATGCGGTGCTCTCTAAGTTGAAATATATACTTAATCTAATAAAAAAAATTGCAATCAGACTCATAGTTCTTTAGGAATACGTATACAAAAATACATATAGATGCATACTCATATACATACTTACAAACAGTACATCCTTACATACATACAAATATAATACACGTGTTTAAAAACCCATATACGACACGTAACATAAATAACGCACATTCTGAAAGTAGTTTGTTCAGAATCGTTTACTGCATCGATTTGTATCATTTTTAATATTGGTAATTTTTATCCCAAATATAATTAAAACTACGTAAATTACAGTCATACTAAACCTGTACAGTCAAAACAAACTGAAATGGACCGTAACTCAAGGCAATAAGACTTTTAAAAGTGCAGTTTTGTTTGTATTAATACAAATTCCGTCGTTCAATACAAAATAAAGATGATTGAACCTTATTTCAAGCACGTTAAAGTCTTTACAAATACAGAGTTTGGAGTGCGTTGGATCGGTCGCGGTGGCCCTGTCCATTGACCTCGCAAATCAACTGATTTGACGCCTCTTGACTTTTTTTGTGGGGACGTATTAAATCATTAGTTTATTTTAGTGAGACAAGAAGTGCCGAGGACCTAAAAATAGGATAGACAACGCTTTTAGAATAGTAAAAAATTACACTGAATTGCTTTCTAAATTAAAATATCAATTAAAAAAACGGTCATTAAAATGTATTGAACAAGTTGGTGGACATTTTGAAATTGTATTAAAATACGTTGCATGAGAGTTTAGGCTATTAACTAATTCACAATTATTTTAAATAATTATCACAATTATTTACTAATTAAATATTTGATTCTTAAAATTATTTTAATCTTGATTCACATCTTTTAAGCACGCCGTCTTTGAATTATGTTGTCGTATCGCCCCATATTTTTAGCAGTTAATTTACAATTACAATTAAAATGTTATGCAAATTCGTAACATTTTGTAACGAATATTGCCTATTGACATTGTATCATAATCAATAAACAAAATTATTCAGAAGCGAAAGTCCAAAGCCTGAAAAGTGTGATGGAAAGATGCAATCAAATGTTTACTAGACTTAAATAAACAACTCGATGCTCGGATTTCTGACATCTGTTAATGTTCATAGGTACATAGGTATTTCTTTAACGGAACCAATCGTGTTTTGTTGGCTTTTTTTCGGCACTATTACAGTACACCTACAGTTGTGTCAAGCGGCGGCGGCGTTAACTCGTTTCGAACGCGAGCGAATACCTACTAGGCTAGCAAGACTCTCATATGACCTATACCTAGCGTTCATGGATTTGTACTGTGACCACAACATTCTTCCGGAATTAGTATAACTAATTTAATAAAAAATAAATGCATAAACATGTTTAACTAAGAAGTCTATAATGATTATAACATAATAATATACTAATTGGGGTGTCTGAGGATGTGCGTTAATTACGTTAGGTGTTGTATGTTAACGCCCACCACGCAGAAAGGCTCGGTTCACGTTTAACCGATCATGCGGGAATATCTGTTTATGACTTTGCCTTGGCATATGGTCTGACACAACTGCTTACTACTTCACCTACGCGGAATCCAGATGTGGAGGATCATACACCTTCCCTGTTGGACGTTCTACTGACTTCTCATCCGGGCGGATATCAGGTTTCCGTCGATGCCACTCTCGGCTCTTTGGGCCATTGTCTGATCCGGAGTGTGGTGCCACTCAAGCTCCCATCGCAGTTGCGTTCTGCAGGTTGCCGCCGTGTTTGGAATTACAGGTCAGCGGATTGGGACGGAATGCGGTCTTTCTTTGCATCCTAACCATGGGGGCGGGTTTGCTTCCTCGCCGAATCATCCCAGCGCTGTTGCTGACTCTGTCACTGATGTGGTGCTACAGGGAATGGAACTCTTTATTCCATCATCTGTGGTACCCATCGGAGGCAGATATCAGCCTTGGCGTGGTCGCTCTTGTAAGACTGCATTACGCAGTAAGCAGGAGTGTTATCAAGCATGGGCTGTGGCTTCGGCGACTCAGGATGTAAACACCAGCGTGCTTAAAAAGAAGTATAACTTTTTTTATAGGATAAGGACGACAAACGTGCACATAGTCCACCTAATGGTAAGTGGTTGCCGCGGCCTATAGCATCTACATCTACCCTCGATTAGGAATCAAAATGCAGATGCGTTGTCACCCGTGAGGACTAAGATGGAATGCCTCTTTTCCAGTAAAATGGGTCACCGGTTCTCTACACTCACCATACGAAGCACAGCAGTGTTAAGCTGCTATTTTACGAGTACGTTGGTATTCTGTGAGAGCGTGGTTCTTCCCCGGTCGAGCTGGCCCATTCGTGCCACAGCTATACTACTAATATAGCTGCAGCATGGCTCTACCACGTCTACAACTTCGCCTCCAGGTCTTTCAAATGAGTTATTGCCGAGACAAAGTCAGAGCACATAGGCAGAACTGGCGAGAAACTAGTTCGCCTTCCTTCGGGAACCCGTGCATCTGGTCTCTCGCCAAGGCTGTCCGAGGGAATTTCTGTTAGCCATCACTACCATGTCTGCATAGGGAGGACGACTTACTGGAGCATGCCGCAAAAGAGAAAGCCGAACTTTTAGGCTCCCTTTTTGCATTCAACTCGACTCTTGATGACGGGGGGAACACACCGCCGACCATGCCGCGGTGTCAGTGGTCCATGCCGGATGTGCGGTTCTCACAGCGCTCGGTTCGCCAGACTCTCCTCTCCCTGGACATCCACAAGTCGGGTGGGCCTGACGGAATCCCCCCAATTGTGCTGAGGACGTGTGCTCCGGAGTTGGCACCGGTTCTAACGCGTCTTTTACGGTACTCCTAATCCCTAGGCATAGTCCCGAAATCATGGACAACTTTTATCCACCCGATCCCTAAAAAATCCGACCGCTCAGTCCCGTCTAAATACAGGCCTATCGCCATCCCTTGTTCTCCAAAATAATGTAATCCATTATTAACTGAAGGCTCATGCCGTACCTTGAGGATCACCAGCTGATTAGTGACCGCCAATACGGTTTTCGTCGGTGTCGATCAGCTAGTGATCTCTGTGCGCTGGTGTTCCAGTCTCTCGGTATTCTATAGGATGCATTTCGGTGAGCGTGCGCAGGAATCACACGCTTTAATTCCTCCCTCTCCTTTCCACCATCGAACAACCAGGTCTTCACCCCTTTGTTGTTGATGTTCCACGTATTAGAACCAGACGGTTTACTTCGTCTTTTGTAATGCGTACAGCAAAGAAGTGGGATAATTTGCCGGCGTCTATATTTCCGTCCGAATACAATCTGAACGTCTTTAAGGCAAGAGTGGTTAGGCTTTTGTTACGCTAAGACAGTGCGATTTACCATCTAGGGCTGCATCACCACTTACCACCAGGTGGTATTGTGGCCAAGCACTGGCGTAAAATAAGTAAAACAAAATGCTTTTTTTCGTTTATTTTTTCTTAGTTATTGTATAATAACATATTATTGTGGTAAAATCACTAAAAAATTGTGTTCATTTAAATAAAACTTAAAATTAAGGAAATGTCTAGGTATCGTTTTTTTAACATAATTCCCTGTATATTAATACAATAAATTTATAATGCAATGTATCAAATTATTCCTTGTCTAATTATAAGGTTACAGCCTGCATGTTATATTCTTTCCGTGTCCGTTACCTCTATTTGATTTGTGTGGTAATTTTTCACTCGTTCAAAAAGTTTAGTATTTTAATGTAACATCTTGTTATCATACATGGGTTAATATATTTTAGCTTCTTAGTTAATAATTGGGCAAATATTCATTCCTTCTATCATCTTTGATGTGAGTAGCACAATATCCAGACTCAGTTTGGACACTTAAAGCGTTTTATTCTTATCTTCTTCTATATTGGACCTAGTAGGCCATAACAGTGATGAGAATATTGGACGATTTTTTCCTTCCGAGTCCGTTATATCAGGAGTAATGCTTCGGTTCATACCTAAAACTAAAAAGATATAGAGACCTTAATAATTAATTCTAATATTTTTCCTGCAGAAATATTCATACAATATATCGTCCTAATCGGTGCAGCAGATTTTTGTTTATCAATTACAAGGTATGCACTGTGAGTTCTAATAAGATCAGGATCGCGCTCGCGACAGCTTCACTAACGGCCAGTTTCAATATTCTACCTATCTGTTAGTTTGGTTACATATAGCTATTTGACATTAGTTCCATACAAAATACGTCAAAATTCTATCTCCAGGCTACAGTAAGAAAATCCACAGATAGATAGGATGTTGAAACCGGAAATTTTGATACAGTTTTCACTATCGTTTAGCGAATGTCTTGCGGACGGTTTATTGATAATTTTAAACATTAATAGTGAATTGCGTCCACGCGAAGGCAGGGCGTGTCGTTAGTAACATGTAAAAAAATATTTAATTATCTTACCTTTGATATTCCGAGATGTATGTACTTATGTAAAATATTTCTGTCTCAGTTGATCATTCAGTTGCTTCACTGACGACCATAAAACATACGCTATAACGTCTATAGCTCTATAACATTAGAGCACTGTGCTCGATAGAACATAGAACGAACATACGAGTAAAAGAGATGGCATAGAAAAATAAATAATAACATTATTATTTTGTGCTAACAATATTTTAGAAACGTTTAATCGACAAATTTACTGTAACGTAATTATAACGTTATACATACGCAAAGCTTTGCATAATAACATTTTGATATATAGTTTCTCTTAAACATAACGTTAGATCGCACTTGCGCAGATAACGTTACTGTATTCACTTTCGGCGGGGTTTTCAGTTTTTAGCTGCAACTGTTACATATCCGATATTTAGTTCCCATATCGTTATCGAAAACCGTTTTCAAATATCGATATCAGTGTTACTGAATGCACAAATGGCAACCGAAACATAACCGAAAACTGTAAAAACAATGCAACATTTATTTTACGAATTACTTAGATTATATTAGTTTAGAAGTCAGAGGTTCTAATATAAACTTATATGTAATATTTAGACATGTTAACAATTTGGCATAGGTCTATATCTATATATTAATCACGCCTAGAAAACTATGAAATTAAATTGTGAATTTTGTACGTGGTAGAGTTATACTACAGCTTTATTAATAGTATAGTTGTAGCACGAATGGGTCGACTCGACCGGGGAAGACCCACGCTCTCACAGAATACTAGTGTAAAATAGCAGCTTAACACTGCTGTGTTTCGTATGGTGAGTGTAGAGAACCGGAGACGCTTTTTACTGGAAAAGAGGCATTCCATCTTAGTCCTCACGGGTGACAACGCATCTGCATTTTAATTCGCAAACGAGGATAGATGTAGATGTCTATGGGCCACAGCAACCACTTACCATCAGGTGGGCTGTGTGCTCGTTTGTCACCCTATATCCTATCCTATAAAAAAAAATCTTAAAAAACATTAAATTTTAGGTACTTCCCATAAAAGTAAATGGAGGATAATTTTTTTCACCCGTCTATTTCGTCACGTTGGGTATCGTTGGATAGGTATTTAGAATCACTGGGGGTGTGGAACAACATATTTTTGATTCGGGGGTTCATTTGCGAAATATTTAATTTTAAAGTGGTATTTTTCATTAGAGTCGTGTCCCCCCCTCGATTATCTAAACCGCTGCTTATGGAAATGTGAAGAGTATATACGATAGTAGTATAATGAAGTTAAAAGGTAAACCATCACAGCTAAGTAGAATTAAAACGTTAACGAGAAATAGTCAATCAACTTATAAAATACACTTGGATTAGTAAAAACTTCGTTACAACTCCATAAAAAATGACTTAAAACTAGCTGCATTATAACTTTGTAATGTTATACAATATTTTTAAGCCTGAAGACGGAAGTTATACTTAATAATTTATATTATATTGAAGTCAGTTGTACAATATTTTAAATTTTAAGTTATCAATTATCATTCATCGGCTAGTCGATCAACTAGTTAAGTTTGTCAACTAATTTACGCGTCAACTTGATTTTGCAGTCGTTTAAATTTATACTCCGCGACGTCATCTATGGCTAGACATAGTTGACATACGTACGTAGACTATAGACTTGTGTAACAACATGATGTATTAAGGCGTCTATGATTAACTCTCTTTGCACACGCGATGATACCATGACGGCATCCTTTTCTTCACCTAACACAATAACAAACTGTTATTTATACTCTTAAGCTGTCTACATTTAGAGTTCTAGTTTGTTTGTGCAATTATGTAATATGAATTAATATTATCTGTCCACGTTTTCGCGTCGGTCGTCGCGTTGCTAGTAGAAATGAACGTTATGGAGTTTCAATTTAGCCGTCTACAGATTCGACTAGTCCATTGATTGTTCGTAAACCGTCTACTCGTTCACAGTACGTCGACGGTCGAATTAACTAGTTCGTTAATTTAACGGTCATCGCTATTAGTCGTATCAAATATAAATGGAGTGATTGTTTGCGTACACCTCAGAGCAACGAATACTATGTTTCTGTTTTCTGTGACGAGCATGGTGTGGTGTGGTGTTCGTTTAATTGTTTCTCTAGTTTGATAAATAACAATAAGTTTATTTATTAGTTATACAATTTAAAAGGCTGCTGGAATAATTTTATCTAACCAAGGGTCGCTTTTAAAACGAAAAATGTGAGTAGAAATTTTCCGAAAGATTGATTAAATAACAAATCAATTAATAGGTTTTCGCTGCTTATAGATTTATTGTCTAATTTAATAAATTTAAATCTTTCAGTCATATGAGGTCTGAAATCAAAATTTTGTCACTGAACTTTGCATTTTTGATATAATGTAGTTTTAATGATACAAAAACAATGTGTAAGGGTTTTCGTGTCTGTAACCTCCGTAAAAGGGTTTAAAAAAATATCAAAAGTGTTTTTTCGCAATTACTCGAAAACGGTAAAAATTAGACTAAAGAATTCTTGTAAAAATGTGTAAAACTTAAAATTTTACATAAAAAAGGTTCTATAACTATTTTCCTCCGGTCAAAATTAACCGAGTAAATTTTAAAAAATCGTCGGTAGTAAAAAAAAGAAGCAAATTATTTTTTTTTAAATTGCTTAGAAATGTAAATTTTAATTTGAGGGATACAGATTTTTTATTGTTTATATAAAGATATAACAGTTTGAGATTTACAAATTAAAATTTGAATGCTTAAAAATTAATGAATTATTTATTTAATGCCATATTTAGATTCATGGCAAAATTACCTAAATTTGAAGATTGAAAAAAAATTGGTATATTACAGCAGGTGTAAATTTATGCAGGTATAAATTGAGTGCCAAATATTGAGTCAAATATTTTAGCAATAAATTTTATTTTAATAATATTTAATGAAATATTTTAACGACACATTAAATATGCAAGCAGCGTGGCCTAAGAGTCAAGGAGGTGGGTTATCTGTTATACAGGGGAAAGTATATCTTCGCTGTTACTGCTGCATTTAATATTTGACATTTTTAATTTATTTCTTTGCAATAAAACATTTGTAGTATTAAGCTCAATACATTACGTGCTACACATTTAAGGAATCGTGATGACATGTTTTTAGGTATTATTTATATTCTAGACTAGCTGCTCCCCGCGACTTCGCCCGCGTATAATTTAGGGTTTTAAAGTTTTTGCTCGGAACCCTAATTCTTTTTCAAAAATAAAAGTAGCCTAAGGTACTTCTTATAACATCAACTATCTGCCAGTGAATGTCCCGTCTTAATCGGTCCAGCCGTTTTAGAGATTAGCCGGAACAAACAGACAGACAGACAAAACTTAAAATTAAATGTGTTTTTGTTTTAAGTACTTTCATTTGCATGTAGTAAAAAGCTAGTTTTGACATAACAAACAGACTCTTCTTTTTATTTATGGGTATAGATTCATTTTCATAATTCCTAATTCCTTCCCTCCGGATCACTGTACAGTACAGACGTGTTTAAATAAACATCCCAAATATACAAAATCATCCACTTGCTCAATCAACTCCCCTTCTATTCTTATTTCACATAACGTTTTACTTTCTTCTCTTTCAAAAACCATCACTTTTGTCTTACTTGCGTTCACTTTCATTCCCCTTTCTTTTAATGACCAGTTCATAAAAGTAACCATAATTCGGCCACCAACGATGCAAATATGTCTTGATCATCGGCGTACAAAAGGCATTTGATGGTTAACTCACCCATTCTCAACCTACATTCTTCAACTTTCAAAGTTTGCAAACAACTGTCCATAAATAGGTTAAGCAGCCACGGGAAAGCCACACATCCCTGTCTGACACCTTTATGAATGCCAAACCAGTCGGAGTAGACCCCGTTGATCCTGAAATAAGCACTAGAGTCCCTATAAAGAGACCTTAATGCCTCCTGTATCAAGCCAGCGCTCAACCCAAATGATTTCAGTGTTTGCCATAACACATTCCTGTCCACTCTGTCATAAGCCTTTTCCAAGTCCATGAACGCATAAAAAACTTTCTGGTTTTTGGCCAAAAACTTCTCTAATGGAAAAGACTTGATCCGTATACCCCATCCCCTTTCTAAATCCAGCTTGCACATCCCAAATTATTCCATCAGTTTCTTCCATAACTCTTTCAATTAACACCTTAGCATACAGTTTACCCACAATGCTAAGCAAGCTGATACCACGCTAGTTTTTACAGTCCTGCTTCGAGCCCTTTCCCTTATATATTGGGAATATAACGGCTTTGCACCAGTCTTCCGGTACCCGCTTCAGTTCCCAACATAAATTCAACAAGGTGCACAGCAGGCCTGCAATCACACCCCCTCCAGCCCTTAGCATTTCGAGTGATATTCTATCATATCCAACTGCCTTACCTGCTTTCATGCTTTTCATTGCTTTCATTATATCATCTTCACTTATCTCCCTACCTCTCTCCACTTCTTCCGGAATTTCTATTTCACTTACTTCAGACGACTCTTCAAACAATTAAATACTAATGTAATTTTAAAATGAGGGAGGAAGTCTTAGTTAGTTAGTCTTAGTCTTGTAGATACCACCATTTTTCTTGGAATTACACTAGACGCGAAGCTTTAATGGAGCCCCCATATATCAAAACTAGCAAGCAGACTTAGTTCTGCAGCATATGCTGTAAAAAAGATTAGAAGTCTTACCAGTGTTGAAACAGCTAGACTAGTTTATTTTAGCTATTTCCATAGCATAATGTCGTATGGTATTTTAATATGGGGACACGCAGCTGACAATGAAATTATATTTGTTTTACAGAAGAGGGACATAAGAGCAATTTATGATTTAAAGCCTAAAGAGTCGCTGTGACAAAAATTTAAGGAAATTAATATATTAACTTTGGCCTCTCAATACATTTATGAAAATGTAATGTACGTACACAAAAATAAAAGAGGTTTTACAAAAATAAGTGATATTCATTCTGTAAATACTAGGAACAAACACAAGCTAGTAATACTAGTTACTCGACTCCATCGAGTCAGTAATTCATTCTTGGGGCGATGTATACGCTTTTACAACAAAATTCCAGAAAATATACAAAATTTGACCTGCTCAGAGTTCAATAACTTTATTAAATTAAGTTTGTATTAAAACAGTTATTATAAAATTAAAGAATTTATGAATAGAATAGAATAGAATAGAATAGAATAATTTTTTATTCAATATTGATTATTACATAATACTTATTGAAAGTCATTTTTTATTTACCACTGGTTCGGAAAATACCTCAGTCCTGGGAAGAACCAGCAAGAAACCCAGCGGGACTTTTTTTTAAACATAATTTCACTTAACAATAATTTTGTTTATACAACTTTTAAATGATTTTTCATAGAACCAGCATGGTGGCGATCACTCTATTCCCAGGGGCTATTTTCATTCATGTATTCCTTGATATTATAATAACCCTTTTTGTACAGTTTTTCTTTAATGAAACTTTTAAACTTGTTTATTGACAAACTTTGAATATGTTCTGGGATTTTGTTGTAAAAGCGTATGCATTGCCCCATAAATGAATTACTGATTCTGTGGAGTTATTATGGATGATAATAACCCCTGGAAATGAGGTGATCGCTACCAAGCTATTTATAATTTCTTGTGTTGTTATTTTTTTTTATTTTATGTTTATTTACATAGTCTCAAATATAAGCTCTTATGAATGGTCAAACGAAAGAACAAATATAAGAAAAAAATACAATTTAACAAATCAACTAATTTTAACAGATAACAGTTTCTATCAAACCACTTAACTTAAATTAACTTTACTAAACATTATTTATATAATTTATAGACATAAAAAATAATAATTGAATATAATACAATATAACACTTTCTGTGTGGAACTTGGTTGACTTTCAAATAACCATGGGTTTATGTCATGAATGTTATTTTCAATTGTATAATATGCTTTTCTAATCAAAGTGTTTTACATACTTTTTAAATTTATGTAAAGGCAAGTCAAGCATTGAATCAGGTATTTTTTTTAAAATCGAATGCCTTGTGCCATAAATGAATTGTAAGTTTTCTTTATTTAAAAAATGGTATAACAAGTTTATTTTGCAAAAATTGGATACAAAAAACGGCAAATCGTTAATATATGTCAAAAATAGAGTTAATTTGTGTAACAAACGTTATTGTAAGCTGTTAGTTAAAAAAAAAGTCCCGCTGGGTTTCTTGCTGGTTCTTCCCAGGACAGAGGTTTTTTTTCAAACCAGTGGTAATTAAACAAAAGAGTGAATTTCAATAAGTATTATTTATAATCTAAATTGAATAAAAAAGTTTCTGTTCTGCTGTCAGCGCCAAAATGGCGAAAATCAAATCGTCTCATTATGTGACGGTCTATAGGCAGTCCATATATAGAGGTCAGCGCGCTTAACTCAGAACCCCAAAAAATCTCTCCTTCATTATCACTGTAAGTGTCGAAAATAATTAAAAAATAAAAATTTTGTACAACCGACTTCGATATAAATTATTAATAATAACTCAAAAACTATTGGTCAGACCTTGACCAGCACCAGGTTTCAAATTAAAAAAGAATCATCGAAATCGGTCACCCACAAAAAAGCCATGAGGTAACACACATAAAAAAGAACATACAGTCGAATTGAGTACAGTCTCCTTTTTGAAGTCGACAGAAAATACGGGCATGACTATGCTTACCTTGACTCTCTCATTGGTCTAGTGGTTTTGACTGCCTCGTTAGTCTAGTGTTAAATCCCGGGTTGGGCCAAAAGCCGTTGGTCCTGAGCCTGATCTCTCTCCGGTCGCATTGTATTATCGTCGCATTGGACTATGAGAGTGAGGGGAATATAAAGTACACCTGTGTTTGCGCATACACTTCGGCACTATTATAGTGTGTCCTGCGTAGGTGGCTAGTCTCCGCTGAGACTGACTACTGTGACTGAAATCGGTCTAGAGGCATTCTGTGGAGGATATTATTACGTTTATGGTTAAGGAAATTAATTTGTTTACAAACTATCTGTATGATGGAGGCGTTAGAGGCTCTACTATATCATAAGAGACGATAGGGAAACAAAAACAGGAGATGGGCAGCAGCATCTTTCTTATAACTACCAAAAATATGTAAAAAAAAAAAAACGTGAAACGAATGATGAGCGAATAGAAATATAATATGCACGTTACAATTATGTTTTCGGTCAGCTTCAATTAATTTTCTACTAATAATGAGATTAGTAAAACTGCGCAGTTATATGATAATGTTAGCTTCTGTGTTGTTACTACTTATTGTGTGATGGATTGTTCCTTAATTTTCAATCTGTCAAAGTTCCACTGGACATAATCAAATTAACCTTCATTTGATGTTTTACAGGTCGTGGTTTCTCGACGCAATAGCATACCTACAAGTGAAGGCTTTAATGCCTTCCTTAGAACTTTTAGAGGTATTCATTGTGATAATATCGTCTATCCTACTCAAAATGCAAGACTATCCAAGTCAAGCGAATGTGTATGGTGAGGAACGTTCTTCTGCAGTTTACGCTTGATCAGACAATAAAAACAAGTTCTTCTGTGCATATTTCTATCCTTTTTCTATCTTTCTTCAATTACTGACTAAATTAGAACAGAATAAAATAGAATGGTATTTCATTTTTTATCGGCTTCAAAAAGGAGGAGGTATTCAATTCAACTGTATGTTTTTTTTGTTTTTTTATGTGTGTTACCTCCTAATTTTTTCCTGGTGAACCGATTTCGATGATATTTTTATTTGAAAGCTGGTACTTCTCTTGTGGTCCCATATTAATTTGATTAAGGTCTGACCAGTAGTTTTTGAGTTATCCTCAATAATTTACATTGAAGTCGGTTGCACAACATTTTTAATTTCAGTTATTATTTCACACTGCAGATGGTCAGAGTTTTGACTTCGTGGTGATTGGCGCGGGATCAGCTGGATGTGTTGTTGCTAACCGACTCACGGAGAATGGCAACTGGAGCGTGCTGCTGATCGAAGCGGGGGATGATCCGCCGGCTTTTGCTAATGTTGGTGCCTTTTTTCTTTCCTTTTTTATGTTTGTGGAACAGAATAAAAGCAAAAATATTGCAACGGAAAAATATTGACTCGGTTATATAAATAAATAGGTATATTTAAAGAGTAATAATAAAAATAGCCTTTATTTTCTATTTACATTTACATATTTTTCAGTTAGTGTACTCGAAAATAAGATTATGTACACACCAAAACAGATCAACGTGACGTAAAAATCAACGTGAGCAGTCGTGAGCAGTATAAATCGCTTTCATATTTTATAATATTCGCAACTTTTTAACCACAAAATTCCGTTGCTGTACAAATCTTAGGATTTTTCATAAAAAATGCGTTCAGTAGTTAAACTATCCTCTCTTGATGTTAACCTAACACTACCCAAATAATTCTGACGAGACGAAAACAGGTGAAAATCTGAGGGTGCAAGGTCAGGACTATAATCATGGTGAATGCATTAACACTTCTCACTCAAGCTCTGTCAAGTTTTGAAGAGTGGCCAAAGATGTGTGTGGTCTGACGTTATCATGATGAAAGAACACACTTTTCTATTGGTCAATTCCGGCCGTTTTTTCTCAATACCACTTCTACCAACTAATCTTTTCAAAAATTATTCGGTTTCATTACGTTTCAATAGAGAATCGTAAATGTGTTTCTTTCAGTGAGTTCATGTGATTTTTGTACAGCCAGACTTTTTCAAATGGGTTAAAACTGTTTGTGGTAAATCCTCATTTCCTCGGTTACGTCGTAACAACTAATATGTTGATCTTGCTCCACATTTTCAAAAATGGCATCGACTTCATGCCAAACTGAAAACGCTTGAACTAACTTTGTGATACTTTTAATGCACTGTTAATTAGGTCCATAAACGTAACATTCTTTTCGCGGCTTGAGTCAAATTTTTCCCTTTTTTGTAATAAAACTTCGGAATGTATCGAATTTCTTCGTTAGATTCACTCAGTTTGGCCGGGAAAGTTTTTTTAGTTTTTGTTCTTCTTCTTTTTAATATTCTATATGTATTGATATTAAAACCAGCCAGATACAAACAATATATACAACAAAAGATTTTTATACAAACAAAATACGAAGAAATTTTTTCCCCGACCTATTATATTTTTATTCATTATTAACTTAGGACATTATTACAGAATTTTCATAATACGAAAGGTAAGTTAAATATTGGTAATAGTAGATAGAGTCGCATAACATTGAACATGAAAAGAGTTGGTGTTTACATCGACTCAGTGATTTTCTACATGTTAAAAGTACTTAGTGTTATAATTAACATAAAACAGAAATAAAAGTGTATATGTCTTGAATAAAGGACTTAAGTAATATGAATACGCAAAAAGGCATTAAAAGTGATAAAACAAGTAAAATTAGAAACGGTTTTTATAACTAATTTTTACGCTTAAAATTTGGTTTTACTGTTCTGTGAAATTTGTAAAGTAAAATATATAACAAAACATAAAGAAATAAAACAAAGTGCTAAACTGAAAAAGAGTGGTTATAATACTTATCCTGCAAGTGTACTACGGTTCAAATCTTGCAAGATCATCCTATTTCATAGGTAACAACAACGCCCTCTAACGAACTTAAGTAATACCATACATACATTAACAACAATAGATGACAGTCTTAACAATCTAATAGTAGAAAGAAAAAAAAAACAGTTTTAAACTAAATGCTATGACGTTAGGATTTCTTTATATGTTTGTAAAGGTCTTAAAATAATAATAATGACAAAATAAATAAGAATACAAATATGGAAGCACAAAAAATATTTTTTGAAAAAAAAAATGCAAGAATAACTAGACAAACAAAGAAGCATCAGAAACCGTTATAAATATGTTTGAAAAACTGGACGAAATATTAACGCTTGTCATAGAGGAAAATAAATTAATTAAAAATGAAATAAAACAACTTCAGAGTAAAATTAAATTTATGGAATTGGAAAAAAAAGGAACAAGATGATACTTTTGGAATAGTCGATAAATGAAATGAAACTACAACCCAAATTTTAAAATCAATTCAAAAAATATTTGAATCGAATATTATGGGAATTAAAATGTGTCCGGAACAAATAAACAAAGCTTATAGACTGGGAAATAAAAGTAATGACTCCTGTGCCATATTAATTAGCTAGACCACTAATTGAAAAAAGAGTGAAATACTAAAACAGAAGAAAAGGCTACATAAAGGCATTAGTATCAAAGACATCCCAAAAGATATTTTGGATGAAAGAAAGATCTTAATTTCGAAAATGAAAGAGGAAAGAGAGAAAGGTCACACAGACTATTTTAAGTACGACCAATTCATAGTAAAAGAAAGCACCGTGACAAGAGAAAAAGAGAAGAATCTGGTTCACCAACAAGATATAAAAGAAATTTCAAAAACAAACAAAAAAAAACCTAATACAAAAATATTTGAATATGTATCACGAGAAAAATTGCAATCACAATTAGATCATATTTGAAAACTATCGACTCCTCTTTGCCTCCCAAGCCGGGCGGTCACCTTGGGAGAGCTAGACCAAAACCTAAAACAAAAATACACAAATATATACAAATGCACCTATAATAATAATCTTTATTAACTTTTACAAAAATTAAATACGATATAATAGGGTTGTCGAAAGTAAGACAGAAAGAAAACGTCATAGAAGAAGACAATAACCACATATTTTGCTACTATGAACAGTCACAAGGCAAATTATGGAGTAGGTTTCCTATTAAAAACAAATATAAAACCTACATACAAAGTTTTATAGAACTATCGAAACGAGTAGCTATATTAAATCTACAATTCGACCAACAACAAGTATCTCTAATACAAATATATTACAACGGAAAGCCATAGTAGCTCAGATGGTTAGCGCTAGCTATAAGTTTCACAATACGCGAGCAACCCGGGTTCGATCCTCGCCGGCACCAATGAAAATGTTAATTGCAATTATAAGAGCTGATTTACCACGTGCTCGGCGGTGAAGTAAAATATCGTGAAGAAACCTGCATGTCTGAGAAATAAGAAAAAAATATTTAGAAAACATTTGAAGTTCGCCAACACGTATTGGGACAGAACGGTGGACATTTCCTTGCCCTAAACCCTCTCAGAAATGAAAGGAGGCATATACTCAGCAATGGGACGAATATAGGCTGTACATTTAACTTTGAACTTTAACAAGAGAACCAAACGATGAGGAAATTGAAAAATCTAAAACTCTACAAAGATCAAATACTATAGCAGGAAAATCGCATATAGTCCTCGGTGATTTCAAAACTAAAATAGACAAAACAAAAAAGAAAGTCTAATAACTGGAAAATATGCCACTGGTTACAGAAATTGAAGAGGTCAGAGGTTAATAAAATTTGCTGTAGAAAACAAACTTCATAACTTAAATACTTATTTTAAAAAGAGAGTCTGCAAAAGACATGGCTCTCGGCAGATAAAAAGACTAGAAATGAAATAGACTACATAATAACTACTGACTTAAAACAATTTACCAATATTGTAAGATTGAATTTAAGTTTTCCTTCTGACCATCGTCTAGTGCGAAGTTCTTGGACAGCAAAAAAAATTGAAAAACTCCCACTTTTTCAATGCTTTTGTTGTCCAAGAACACACTGTAAGGTAAAAATATACCACATTTACTGACAACTGAAGAACAAGAAGTGTTCTCAACGATAATCAAACCAAAATTAAAAAATCTCCTGTTAACAACTACCGACGACGACGATGTTCAATCATATGACAACAAAATATAGAGATGTCTAACTACGCTAATAATATAATATTATAAGTCAATGTGTCTAAGTCACAGCGTACCTGCTACAAAAAACAAATTTAATTAGAAACACATAATTACAGAAGATACGAAAGAACTTATACAAAGATCACACTAATTTAAAAATAAAAAATATCGCACACATAACGAAAACAATGAACTCTTTACAAAACAGTAAATAATATGATAAAGGCAAATAGGGAAGATATAGAATAAATGTAATAGAAAATCATCTAAAACGTACTAATAGCACAAAAAAGCGCTAAGAGAAATCTAAAATAGAAAAACTGGATAACAAAACTAAAAACCGGTTCTACGAAAACGGAAAATCGAAAAGAGATATAAAAAATAGCACCAAACTATTATCGAGACATATACGGCAAAAAATAAATAGACAAAGTCAAGTATAAAAAATAATCAATCAAAGTGAAATAGAAGAAAAATTAGAAGAAAAGATGTTTACTGAATCGGACACACAACAACTAATCAAAACCAAGTGTTAAAACCAAGAAATAGTCCTGGGGCTGACAGAATAACAAATGAACTAATACTTTCTCTGGCACCTTACCTACTTACTCCTTTGACCAACCTCTTTAATAAAATGATAAATCAAAAATCAGTACCAAAGCCACTGTCTCTCCACTGACAGAGTCCGAAATTGTAATATTGTACAAAAAGGGTGATGCAGGAGATATTGTTAACAACAGACCTATCAGTTTAATTTCCAATATATATAAATTATTTTACGTAGGCATACAACAAAAAATTACTCCAGTTATAGAGTCGTTTCAGCACCTCAGATCACATTCAAGTCGTTGAGCAAGTTATAGAAAAGCTGAGTCCAGAAGAGTTAGTAAATTAAGAGAGCGAAGCACAGAGAAAGATAGAAAAAGCTAGAGGAGGCCTTTACCATAGAGGGGTCCAAACCAAAATAAAAGTGCATATCATAAATTTTTTTAAATGCTTATTTCTATGAAAATAATTAGTTTAGTTTTTTTAGATAAATGTATTTTTCTTTCCTATTGTTTGGTTATGGAAATAAAAAGCTTATGGGGTTATCTATAAAGTTTTCTCATCTGGTTGGGCAATATAAATATATAATTGTAAATAAACATGGTAAACGTACATAAATATATACATAAAATAAATACATAAAAAATACATAAATATATTAAAACCCAACCAGATGGAAGCCCTCGGCAGAGGAGACCAAACGGCCGAGGGTTAGGGGGAAAGGGAAAGAAACCGGCGGACGATGCGGGCGGTATCGAGGAGCACCGCCTTCTGCATTTGAGCTTGGAGCGGTCTATCACGGAATCCCAGTCGCCTCAGATGACCCGAGAAGCTGTCTGAAAATAACCTGTTCGCAGACGACTACGGGTATAATTTCGGCCGGCAACCCAACCCACATGTCGGTCACCTCGTGAGCCAGGTCCAGATATTTTGTCAGCTTATCTGTTTCAGCTTTCACGAGGTTCTCGTCATAAGGAATGGTAATGTCGACCAAAAATATCCTTGACTGTGCCCGATCCATCAACACAATATCAGGCTTATTCGCAAGAATAGTCCTATCTGTGATGATGGCCCGGTCCCAGTAGAGCCTGGCGCGGTCATTTTCGAGCACGGCTTCCGGCAAGTACTTATAATACGGCAGTTTCCGATCCACGAGACTGTATTTCAGAGCGAGCTCCTGGTGTAGAATCCTGGCTACTAAGTTGTGCCTGTGCAAATACTCAGAGTTAGAAAGCGCCAAACAACCGGAGATGACATGCCTAAGTGACTCATCGGGATGGCGACAAGCTCGACAGACGTCAACGGTGCCATTCTTTAGGATGTATCTCCGATAATTGTTGGTCTTAATAACCTGATCCTGTATCGCACAGACAAAACCCTCGGATTCCCCAAAGAGCTCACCGAAACTTAGCCAGTGGAGGGGGCGACTGTGTCTACGAAAGGCTCGTGTAGAGCCTTGTAGAACCTCCCGTGGAGCTCCTTCTCCTTCCATACGGTCTCCCGGTTGGAAATGCTCTGTACTGCCGGGTCTTGCCATTGCTCGTTGGCTAAGGATAGAGGGGTGAGTCCTTTATCACAAGAAATAACGTCCCTATAGTATGGATCATCCGCTCTCGTCAGAAAGTAATTACGGAGGCTGCACACTTCGCGATTATGCATGGTAAGCGCGCTTAAAAAGCCGCGTCCACCATGCTTCCGCGGCATGTACAGCCTCATTACTGACGATCTCGGATGATGCATCCTGTGGGACATCATTATAGTGCAGACTTTTCTGTCCAGAGCGTTCAGTTCGGTCTGAGTCCATCTGAGTATGCCAAAGGTATACATGAGAACAGGCATGATCTAAACGTTATATGCGTGCGTCTTATTCACACCGGACAAAAGGCTGTTAAGCACTTTTATCAAGCATGCATAAAACACATCGCAAACTGACTATTTCATACCCGCCCCATCTACACCGATGTTCTGTGACATACCCAGGTATCGGTATGTTTCAGCCTCGGAAAGGCTTATTATTATTATTACTATAGTAGATACCATAAGTGTAAAAACTAAAATTAAGTAACTAAAATACTACCAAGCAGTTCAACAACTCAGTGAAGAGACGTGCTAAGAGGCTTATTGGTAACCGTGATTTGGTTAAACCCAATCTTTTTAGCCTCGAGCACAAGCGCAGAGTAGCTAGCCTCTCGATATTATATAAGATGCATTTCGGAGAGTGTGCGCAGGAATTACATGATATAATTTCTCCCTCCCCTTTTCATCATCGGACAACCATACGGTCGCCGGGTTTTCACCTCTTTGCTGTCGATCCACACATTTGAACCAAATGGTTTGCTTTATTTTTCGTAATGCGCACAGCAAAAACTATAGTAGTAAATAGGCTTTTGTTAACGCTAAGGAACTTTTTTTAGCTACGAATAGGGTACTAATATTGATATTTTTAAATTTCAGAACCCTGGACTGTCACTGCTCATGTCTACAATGTTACCTGATTGGCATTACAACACAGTAGACGATGGATTTTCTAGTCAAGCATTAAGGACAAAAAGTATACACATGATCAGAGGGAAAATGCTAGGAGGCTCCAGTGGAGTCAACTACATGTTTTATGTAAGGGGAAACAAAGCCGATTATGATAAATGGGTAGAATTGGGAAATAATGGATGGGATTGGGAAACGGTTACAAATTATTTTAAAAAAAGTGAACACCTACTGGATCCTACTATCTTAAAAAGTAAATCTAGCTATTTGCACGGCACAGATGGTTATTTAAATGTAATACGACCAGTTTGGAAGAAAAGCTCCGAGAAATATTTCGAAGCGTTTAATGAAATAGGCCACGACATTCTGGTTGATACAAATGGAAATAAACAAATTGGGTATTCATACCCTATGTTTACAATTGGCAAAAATTTACGACAAAACACAGCAGTCTCTTTTCTAAATCCAATTAAAGACCGACCTAACCTATATTTGTTAACACATTAGCCAGAAAAATTATAATGGACAAAAATAAAAAAGTGACCGGCGCAGAAGTAAAATTACCCAACGGACAAATAATAAATGTCAAAGCTAATAAAGAAGTAATTTTATCAGCTGGTACATTTAATAGTCCTCAGTTATTGATGCTTTCTGGTATAGGACCAAAAAATCACTTGAATGAAGTTGGCATTAAAACTTTAGTTGATTCCCCAAATGTAGGGAAAAACATGCAAGACCATGTATTGGTTCCTATTTTAATAACTGGACAGAAAAATGTCAAATCAGTTTTGGAATTAATAAACACTTTAAGAAATATTGACAAGATTCCATTCCCGATCTTGTTGGGGCATGTTGCTTTAAATAAATCTCAGACTTATCCTGACTACCAAGCAACTGTCACGCCCTTATACACGGGCGCCTTTCTACCTGTTGTCATGTGTACTAAAGTATTTAACTGGAATGATGAAGTATGTAAGGCGCTGACCAAAGCTACTTTAGACAAAGAGACATTATTTGCGGCATTAACACTACTGCACCCTGAATCTAAAGGTAGAATTAAACTAAAGAGTAAAAATCCAAATGATTCTGTTGTTATCTATTCTGGTTTCTTTTCTGAGAAAGAGGATATAGAAAAATACGCTAAATGTGTCGCTGACTATACTAATATAGTAAATGCGTCTTACCTCAGGAGTGTTAATGCTGAAGTTGTGAATGTTAATGTTGAACAATGTGCTAAATTACCATTTAAAAGTCACGACTACTGGAAATGCTATGTATTGAACATGGCAGCGACAGAATTTCACCCAGTTGGAACTTGTGCTATGGGTCCCGAAAGTACAGGTGTTGTTGATGAGAGATTAAGAGTGAGAGGCGTGAAGGGTCTACGTGTGTTGGATGCAAGTGTAATGCCCACTATCACAAGTGGGAATACTAATGCTCCTGTTATAATGATTGCTGAAAAAGCTGCAGACATGATTAAAGTTGATAATAATTTCAATATTTTAGACATAAATCGCTGATCGACTAGCTATAAATTATTTATTTTTCATAAGTGTAGTAATCTGTGCCTAAATCCGTCCATATTTCCTTCCATCATTCCATCTATCCTTCCAACCATTCATTATAGCCCGTCAAAGGCGTCTCCATAGACTGCTTTATAAGGGGGATATTCACAATCGTAACCACAATTTTTTTAATTTTTAGTTATTATTGAAACTTTTATATACCAAAAAAACAGGCATATGGCGGAGTTAACGACTTAAGGAATTCTCTCAGTCAACCATTAAAGCTGGCTAAGTAGAGATAAACATATATGAGAAAGTCCAGCAAAATTAAACTAAGAAAAACAGATACATAAATCTACATAAATATAAATTATACGTGCCGTCTAGTGGCGGTAAAGAATATCCACTACCCCATATCTTCCCTTAAGTGTCGTAAAAGGCGACAAAGGGAAACAGGCAGGAGATGGGCAGCAGCATCTTCCTGATAAGAGCAAAATTACAATAAAAAGACTGCTGTTGCCAACCCGCTCGCCAAGCGTGACAAATATGGCAAATACCCCCCAACGTTGAGAGTAACAAAGAGACGGCCCCCAGTTTCCGGCAATTCCGCTATTCCTGGCTGCGGTGGCGACAATGGTAATGGCGGGGCAGGGTGTGCTAGGAATCGCCGGTGGAGGTTCAGTTGCCACTTAAGATGACTCGACCTGGCAACATACAACGCACGCACCCTGAGGACTGACGAGAAGATCGTGGAGCTGGAAGAAGAGATAAACAATTTACGCTAGCACGCTTCTTCCAGAAGCGGCCCCACAAGAAGTGGACCTGGTCGAGCCCCGACGGTTCGACAAAAAATTAGATTGACTTCATTATGACGACCAGACGATAAGTGTTGTGTGAAAACTGGTAGCGATCACCGAATAGTTAGAGGCACACTGAACCTAAACGTTAAGTTGGAGAGGTCTAGTCTAATGAAGTCAACGCTCCGTCCCCCTCGTGATCTGTTCCAAAGTCCCGAAACCTTTCAGCTCGAGTTACAAAACCGTTTTCAGTGCCCAGAATACTGCAATAAAGTGGACGATATGAATGACAAGCTCGTGGAAAGTGTCCATGCGGTCGGAGCTAAGTTCTGCAAGACCCGCCACAGAAGAATACAAAAACTCTTCGGTCACACTTTTAACCTCATGGCTGTTAAACAGGAGATGAAACTACATTCTTCAACAGATTAGACAGCATACAGGCAACTGAACAGACAGATCTCCAAATGCATGCGGCGGGACCTACGCAACTTCAATGCAGCTTATATTGAAGAAGCGATCGAGCGGAACCCAGGCTCCAAAATCTTTGCCAGAGATCTGTCTGCCAGAAAGAGCCAACTGTCAAAGCTGAAGACTGGGTGTGGCAGCATCGTTTCCGGGACACCTGAGATTTTGAGTGAGATTGAGAGGTTATATGGGCACCTGTACATGTCATCGTTGGAGCCACACGCAAGTGTGAGTAACGATCCAAGAGCGAGTCTTATCCGACACTATTCCGAAGATATCCCGGACGCCAGTCTGAGCGAGATTAGATTGGCTCTCCAGCACCTTAAAAACGGCAGGGCCTCAGGTGAGGACGGAATTACAGTGGAGCTTTTGAAAGCGGGTGGACAACCGGTACTTCAAGTCTTTCAGAAGCTCTTTAATTCCGTCCTCCGTGGTGGCATTACACCGGAGGCGTGGAGCAGAAGTGCGATGGTTTTGTTCTTCAAGAAAGGCGTCAACGCTCTCTTGAAGAACTACAGACCGATTTCCCTTCTGAGCTGCGTCTACGTGCAGTTTTCGAGAGTCATTACGAATCGTCTCGCACGCAGACTTGACGACTTCCAGCCGCCCGAACAAGCCGTTTTCCGAAAAAGCTTTAATAACATGGACCGCATACACACCTTTCGGCAAATTGTACAGAAGAAGTGTAAGACAGGGTTACGTTTTTTCCCCGAAACTCTTCACCGCTGCATTGGAAGACGTTTTCAAGCTTCTGGGCTGGAAAGGGATGCGGTATAAATATCAATGGCGAGTACACCACTCACTTTCGATTTGCCGACGATATGCTGCACTACGCTCAATGACCTCAACAGTGTCTCCCAACAAATAGGTCTTAAGATGAACATGGACAAAACAAAAATCATGTTTAATGTCCATGTCACACCTATGCCGGTAGTTGTTAGGATCACTAAGCTCGAAGTTGTTGATGAGTATGTTTACCTGGGACAAATAGTCCGACTAAAAAGTCCAACTTCGACCGAGAGGTCAATCAACGGATTCAACTCGGCTGGGCAGCGTTTGGGAAACTACGACACATCTTTTCGTTAGACATACCTCAAAACCTGAAAACGAAATTGTACAACCAGTGCCTGTTGCCAGTAATAACTTACACATCTGAGACGTGACCCTTCACTGCTGGCTGTATGAGAAAGCTCAAGGTCGCTCAGCAAGCTATGGAGAGGGCAATGCTCGGGGTTTTTCTGCGTTATAAACTTAGAAATGAGGATATCCGCAGTAGAAACAAAGTAACTGACATAGCCCAACGGATTAGTAAGCTGAAGTGAAAGTGGGTCGGCCATATAGCTCGAAGAACCGACAACCGATGGGGAAGAAACGTTCTCGAGTGGCAGCCTCGTACCGGTAGGCGAAGTGCAGGGCAACCCCCCACTAGATGGAGTGAAGACCTGGTAAGACATGCAGGAAGTCGATCGATGCAGGTGGCACAGGACGGGCACAGCACGGGCTTTGTGGCATTCCTTGGAGGAGGCCTATGTTCAGCAGTGGACTTATGAAAGGCTGTAATGATGATGATGATGATGACGATAAATTATATACATAAGGTTATTTTTGAAAGAGTAACCAAATTTATAATTGTATAGTACGTGTCACGTTATTGACACGCTCCAAACGATTCTGTCAGATGACGATATCTGTTGACTGGACTGAGTAAATATTTAATAGATGGCGCTATGTTAAAAATACAAACGTTTAATATAAGCTACAATTTAGTAGTATAACCACCACGTGTTGCTGTAAGTATTCAACAGATAGAAACGATTTCAAAAAATTTGCAGACTGTGTGCGGTTTGGTCCAACTTGAGAGATAGGATAGTTTTTATCTCGATAAGTGACCGTCAATTTTTTTATTGCTGATTTCAGGAGTTTTTTCGGGAAAGCAAAAGGTCGTTCGGAAAGGGAAGAACAACGTCTGCCTGGTCAACTAGTATATATATATATATATATATATCGTGTTAAATAACTTTTTTATATATAAATATTATTACATGGAACAAGCACAACATACAGGAGTTGCAAAACTCCTGGAACTTTGCGATCTTTATACGAGTATCTCGTGTCACTTAAAGAAATTTCTCGACCGATACTAAGATGCATCTTGTTCAGTCACTTATTCTGCCAATTATTGATTATGTCGATGTTTGTTGCCCATACCTGTTTCAGCATCATCGTAACGCAACGGATCGTCAGCGTGACTGCATCAGATAGATTTATGGTCTTCGTAAATACGACTTCATAAATCTTCTTTTCATACTCGGCTAAATTGGCTGCCTATCCTGATGGATTGATGGATGCACTAATGTGCAGATATATATATATATATTTTTAGTACGTTTTTAGTTTAATTCTACAAATAATCGGATTAATACTGGATTATTGCAAATTCTCTTTAACCTTATAATTTAAATTTAATTAAAGATATTTTCAAATATGTTGTGGCCAGATCATAAAATTAATTATTCATCAAGTCAAAACCAAGTCGAACTAGTTTCACGCCAATTTTGCCGTTGTGCTCTGACTTTGCCTTGACAATGACGCTTTTGAACGACCTGGAGACGGAATTATACTTCTTTTTATGAACTCTGGTCTGATAGGTACCTATCACAGATAATGATCCCCACATCTGTGATCCGCGTAGGCGAAGTAACAAGTTGTGTCAGACCATATGCCAACGCAAAGTTATAAACAGATCTACGAGAATGATCGGTTAAATGGAGATGGAAGAGATGGAAACCAAGCCATTCAGCGTAGTGGACATTAAAATCACCGAGGATTACGATCTCTGACCTGTTGTAGTACGGAGCCTTACAGCCGTTTAGACGTGGTCGATGAGTCGGTCTGTGTCGGCATTACCGCTATGGGACCTATAGAGGTACCAGTAGCAGCGGAGATAGTCATCGCTGTTTACGCGTAGCCAAAGGAAGGACAAATCCGAACTTTCAAAACTGCCGAGGGGAGAAAAACAGATGTGCTCCATGATGTATACGCAAACTCCAGCGCTGGGGCTCAAAGGAGTGTTCCGATTTGTACCCCGGGTTGGAGAAATATAAAGTATCAGCCGGAGAGGACACCTGTGTATCAGTTAGAAAAGAAAATCAGTAAAGCCGGTTTCACCGTCTCCAAATGGAAATAGACGGCGTTAAGGTTCCAGGGAAGTCCCCTGATGTTGCGGAAACTCACGGTTAGTGTGGCAGGGGTCGCCTTTGTCTAATTTCTCCGCTTGCCCGAGCAGTTTTAGTCGCGAGCGGAATTTCCCCTCGGCATAATACGAGAGGCAGCCTGAGCACCCACGTTCAGGAAGAGTAGGGTAGCTTGTGTGTGGATTTTCAGTGAAGTATTTTCCGTCACCAGGGGTGCTGGTACCCTCCTGTGGAATGTTTTATTTTACTCCACTATGATGTTAAATTTAGGGAAATTAGGACTCCCGCCACCTGCACTTACCAGGCGAAACGCAGAAATAAACTTCTACTTCACGCTGATATTCTGTAAGGTCGTGATACCACCACCCCGGTTCAAGCCGGCCAGTTTTCTAGCAGATCATAATTTTTATTTTAAACGAGCACTTTTCTATAGCAGTAATATTGTTTTAGACAAATTACTTTAGTTGTTTATAACATTCTTAAATTGATAACAAGTTCATCGTTGAAGACAGTTGAAGGCATGAAGAATAACATAAAGAATAGAATAGATCCTTATCTATGCTAAGATGTTTTTAAAAGTATAGATACGTCATACTCGCTCTAAAATGGCAATACGAAAGTCAGGTAATTGCCCGACTCGCATTCAGTCGAGCACGCTCTCCCGTTGCGGCTATACCTACGCTACAGCGCGTAAATCTTCTAGTTATTCGTTGCAAAAATGCCTTCCTGTGTTTTTAGGTGGTGCACAAACTACACGGCAACTATAAGAGACAAGAAAAACGTCTCATTAATATTTTGAATATAGATGTTTTGTTCATAATTGGTTTTATTATTTCAACACTATGTAACCGCTAGCGTAATTTTTGACGCTAGCTAGTGTGTTCATTTTCCATATCGGTATGTCACGCGCTCGCGCCAATGAGTGCTCGGCAGCCTTAGAATAATAACACCTAGAAGCCGAGTCCGCGTCCGTAATACGAGGCAACTCAAACTAAGCCAGTATGGCTTAGTTCAATACTCGGCCCGTTAGTGCTCAAGGTCGTGTCGTGTTGACAACAGTTCCCGAAATATTAATTAAAAATGACGGTTTGTGCAGTGAACGGATGTCACAGCACATCAGAGAAACACAAGAAACATAATAACATTACATTTCACGTGTATGTAATACTTTTGAACTTATATTTTTACGTAAAACATTCATCAAAAATACTCGTAAATATGAATTTTTAAAAACTGACACATGACATTGTAATATGCCTATATGGAAATGTTGTCAGTGGTAGAAAAAATCTCCCACTTTTTGTCGTGTTATTAAAAATAAAACACGTCAATAGGAATTAAATACTTATAATAATAATACTTCATTTTCCGAAAGATTTAGAAGATAAATAATTGACTCAACACTTATTGAAAACACCGATTCCAAATGATGTCGGATTTGAAATTACACGGGGTAACGATGATCCTAACTGCAGAAACCACATTGTTGGCTATATACGAGTAGCTGGAAAGACATCTCACAACCCGAGTAAAATGTAAATATTGCATTGATAACATGCTTGCAAAAGAGAAACTTTAGTTCCATAAATCGGTATGTATGAGGGATAAAGGTGGATTGGTTTACGCCTCAAAAGAAGTTTATTCTATTTGTAGTGTTGCTGAAACTGATCTGAGACGTTATCTAAAAGAAAATTCAGGCAATATTTTCGAAAAAGAAGTCACACTTCAAATTATGAGAAGATTCCTAGGAGGAACTCGTATTTTTTCTATAGAACACGTTAACTCCCACTTGCATGATTCGAATTTGACGAGACTTATTGTCGAGCGCTACTCAAGAATTAGACTGTTCAAAAATCCAAAAAAGAAAATACTTTACGATTCGTATCATCAAAGCGGCAGTTGTTCAGGAAACAGTTTCAGTTACAAGGCTACTGATATAAATGATTTTAATATTCGTGTTTTTCTTATAAAGTTTTCTCAATAACTTTAAGCTGGAATGCATCTACTGTGTAAAACCTGCCAAAATTAAAATGTTCTTATGTTTATCGTATTGTAGCTTACGTTATGCATGCAGTAAGGTGCGATGCACCATTATTCGATGATTATTTAAAACAAATTAGTTAAAACAAACTGAATAATGCATACTGAATTCACCAATCGTTCGTCGAACAGTCGTGTGTCGGGCATCGGGCGGGTGTGTATATTGAACTTGCATTTTTTTATAGGATAAGTGTGACAAACGAGCACACAGTCCACCTGATGGTAAGTGGTTGCTGCGGCCCATAGACATCTACATCTATCCTCTATTACAAATCAAAATATAGATGCGTTGACACCCTTGAGGACTAAGATGGAATGCCTCATTTCCAGTAAAAAGGGCCTCCGGCCACCTGCACTCACCAAGCGAAACGCAGAGGTAAACCGCTACTTCACGCTGGTTTTCTGTGAGGTCGTGGTACCACCCCGGTTCGAGCCGGCCCATCCGTGCGACAGCTAAAGCTGTCGCGTGGCTCTACCACTGTTATAACGTTATAACGTCTCTATTCAGTTACAAAGAAAATATGCTACAATCACATTTCGATGGCTCATAAAAGTGCTTGGCTAGACAGGCAAATACCCTATTCAAGAATGTTTTGAATTTGGCGGACTACACTTCGATAACAGAATTCGAACAAACTTATTTTCACATTTGTATCAGTAATACGTTACGTCGTAACTGTTAGTTTAATATAGTTTCAACTTCCCTACTTTTCGGGAAAAATGTAATGTATTGGGAACATTGTTTTTTCACTTGTGTGCGTTTCGACTAGCATAAACACAACTTGCTTACGCAAACATAAATTTGTTCTTGCCTCACGTTTGAACGTCCGCTTTTTAAGGAACTATCGTTCTAGGTGTTATTATTCTAAGTCGGCAGCAATCAATACGCAACTAATGATGTATATTTATCTTTTTCTAACGATAGGTATGCGCTATCATTTGTCTCTTTTTGTTAGCGCAACGTCTCATAATAAATAACTGTGCGTAGATATAGTACTACCTGCGCCACTTTAAAATACAATAATGTTAGTGTGTAACCTGTCTATCTTTTTTAATACGTCTTTGTATGTATGTGATTACCCTGAGAATCTATATAAATAAAATGATAGAGGTTTGCTGTTGTAAGCGCATCGCGGAAAAAGCTATTGACTAGATTTCATTTAGGGTTTCTAAGTTTTATTTCTTAGACACTTGGCCCTTATCTGAATAAAATTATTGCGATATGTTCAATTAATATAAAGTTATTACAGTTTTAAGAAACAAAAATTTTTATAAGCACTACGTGTTCAGTGATGAGTGTCAGCAACGCGGGCGAAGTCGCGGGTATCATCTAGTAGATCATAAAATTTATATTTGCGTTCCAAAATGATTTACACGCCTCATAGCTTCACCTGTAGGGTATATCTATGTGTAGGTATATTGAATGTAATGGAATTTTGTAATATAGTTTTCAAGCACTTCCAGATGTCGAAATAATCTAAAATTTTGCAGACGTATTAAAAACCGACTACAACACAAAAATGTCATTATTAAAACCAAGTATTCTTACTAGGATTATCAGAGGAAAAATGAGAGCCTAGATACGTCCCATTGCTGGAAATAGACCTTCTCTGGAATTTGTTTAGGGCAAGGAAGTGCGCCGCAAAGCCGCAATGCGTGTTAGCTCAATTCACATAATTTCGACATGTTGTTTTTAATTTCTCAGACATACAGGTTTTCTCAAGATGTTGTCCTTCAATGCCGAATCAAAATGCAAAATCGAAACGACAAACAAATAATATTTTTATAATAAAATTTAAAATGATGTATTAAACAACTCAACCCCGTTTGTCCGGAATACAGACCTACAACTAATGTTATTCCTCACCTATGTACAGAAGGTAATATTAATTTGTGGTCAAGATCGGCGACTATCATTTTTATTGCAAAACATAATGTTAGAAGCAGGCTAATTAATTAACGATCCGTTTTATCATTATTGTGTTTTTCATCAAGTGTTAGTACGGTATTAGTAATAATACGTACAATTTAATGAGAGCATATTGCTAGACCTTGGCACGTCGACAGAAGCCATACTTACCATCATCACCATCGACATATACAAAAGCAAAATGAGCACTGGATACGATGATATGTCCCCAAAGTTTTAAAATATGTTTAGGCCATATTCGAAACCCTATAACTTCGTTGTGAATAAAACTAGAAGCCTGAATTTTCACTACCCAAGTAGGCGTTGTGTAAACTCGGTATATTTCAAATTTCATTAAATTTGAAGCAGTAGTTTAAGAATCATAACTAGTCAAAGTTTCTTAATTTTGTCACTCACTGACTGACCGATCATCAAAACTCTAAGGCACTTCTAGCAGACATAGAATTTTCAAATTTGGAATACAATTATTTTTTAATATACAAATCATGGAAAAATTAAAATATTTTGCAATTTCGGTCCGGTTTTCGAGATACACCAACTGCATAAATAACTTTGTAATCCCATATAAATATATAGGATTACAAAGTTATATTTGAAGTGAACGAATCAGTGTACATATATATGTATGATATAATGGAATAATAGGTGTAGATAGGTACCTAGAAATAACTATCTACAAAAAGAAATGAGATGCCATCAAAAACATAGCTTGTAAAAAAAGCCAAGTCTCGCAACTCAGTTCTTCTACCGTAAAAAGTTGTGAGATTCATGTAATACCAAGTCGGTTAATTTATTCAGTCCTTACTTAAGGGTCCTTCTGTCTTAAATTATTATGTAATTAGCTAACCTAACAAAATCTTATAGTGACCATATCAATATCAAAAATCTTTTGTGTTTTAAATAAATAGATTGACGACACACGACATACGGATCTATGTCATCACTGGCAACACGTACTGGTCGTACAATTTCGTTTTAAGGTTTTGAGGTATGTCTGACGAGAAGATGTGTCGTAGCTTCCCGAACGCTGTCCAGCCGAGTTGAATCCGTCGATTGACCTCTCGGTTGAAGTTGGACTTACCTAGTCGGATTATTTGTCCCAGGTAAACATACTCGTCAACAACTTCAACTTAGTGCTCCCTACAACTACCGGCATAGGTGTGACATGGACATTAAACATTATCTTTGTTTTGTCCTTGTTCATCTTAAGACCTTTCCGTTGGGAGACACTATTGAGGTCATTGAACATAGTGCTTAGGTCCTATCGAAGGTGAGTGACGTACTCGTCATTGATGTAAATTCCGTATCCTTTACAGTCCAGAAGCTTGAAAACGTCTTCCAATGCAGCGGCGAAAAGTTTCGGGGATTTAACGTCACCCTGTCTTACACCTCTCTGCAATTGGATAGGTTTCGTACTCTGATTCTGTACTCTGATAGCCATCGTAGCTCTACTGTACAAGCACTTCAGCACTTCGATATACCGACAGTCAACTTGGCACCGCTGAAGGGACTGCAGCACCGCCCAAATTTCGACGGAATCAAAGGCTTTCTCATAGTCCACATACGCCAGGCATAGTGGCAAATTGTACTCCTCGGATATCTGTACAACTTGCCGAAGGGTATGTATGTAGTCTATGGTGCTAAAGCCCTTTCGGAAACCGGCTTGTTCAGGAGGCTGGAAGTCGTCAAGTCTGCGTGCGAGACGATTTGTAATGACTCTCGAAAACAACACGTAGACGCTGCTCAGAAGGGAAATCGGTCTGTAGTTCTTCTAGAGAGCATTGTCACCTTTCTTGAAGAACAAGTCCACCGCACTTCTGCTCCACGCCTCCGGTGTAATGCCACCATGGAGGACGAAATTAAAGAAATTGTGAAAGACTTCAAGTACCGGTTGTTCACCCGCTTTCAAAAGCTCCGCTGTAATTGCATCCTCACCTGAGGCCCTGCCGTTTTTAAGGTGCTGGAGAGCCATTCTAATCTCGCTCAGTCTGACGTCCGGGATATCTTCGGAATAGTGTCGGATAAGACTCGCTCTTGGATCGTTACTCACACTTGCGTGTGGCCCCAACGATGACGTGTACAGCTGTCCATAGAACCTCTCAATTTCACTCAAAATCTCAGGTGCCCCGGAAACGATGCTACCACACTCGGTCTTCAGCTTTGACAGTTGGCTCTTTCTGGCAGATAGATCTCTGACAAAGACTTTGGAGCCTTGGTTCCGCTCGATCGCTTCTTCAATACGAGCTGTATTGAAGTTGCGTAAGTCCCGTCGCATGCATTTGGAGATCTGTATGTTCAGTTGCCTGTATACTGTCAAATCTGTTGAAGAATGTAGCTTCATCTCCCGTATAACAGCCGTGAAATTAAGAGTGTGATCGGAGAGTTTTCGTGTTCTTCTGCGGCGGGTCTTGCAGAACTTAGCTCCGACCGCATGGACAGTTTCCACGAGCTAGTCATTCATATCGTCAACTTCATTGCAGTCTTCTAGGTACTGAAAACGGTTTTGTAACTCAAGCTAAAAGGTTTCTGGTCTTTGGAACAGAGCACGAGTGGGACGGAACGTTGACTTCATTAGACGAGACCCCTCCAACTTAACGCTTAGGTTTAGTGTGCCTCTAACCATTCGCTGATTGCTGCCGGTTTTCACCCTCGCGATCACGGAGACATCACTGAACAGTTGTCGTCTGGTCGTCATAATGAAGTCAATCTCATTTTTTGTCGAACCGTTGGGGCTCGACCAGGTCCACTTCCTGTGGGGCCGCTTCTGGAAGAAAGAGTTCATCATATAGAGTCCCTCTTTCTCCATGAAGTCGGCCAGCTGCTGGCCCTTTGGGTTCCGTTGCCCTATTCCAAATTTCCCTACTTTCAGCTCAACGTTCTCTCTTGTGCCTAGTTTTGCATTGAAGTCTCCCGTATTAACACCGTATAGTGGATTTTGAAGTAATGCATGGCTCTAAAGATATCCTCATACATTTCCTTTCATTTTCCTCCACCTCCTCATCGGGGTGTGCCGAGCTTGGTGCGTAAACCTGTATGACCTTCAGCGAATACCGTTTAGTGGTTCTGAGTATAAGGTACGCAACCCTCGTCGACACACTCCCGATCTTTACAACGTTGGTAACGAGAGACTTGTGGACGATAAATCCGACACCTCCTTGGTACAGATGGTCGCCCTCCCGGTGATAGAGCAAGTTGCCGGATGCGAGGATTACCGTGTCCTCCCCCTCTCTTCGGACTTCGAATAATCCTATAATATGCCAGCGTAACTTGTCTATCTCTTTTTCCAGCTCTACGATCGTCTCGTCAGTCCTCAGGGTGCGTGCGTTGTAATGTACAAGCCAGGTCGAGTCGTCTAAGGTGGCAACCGAACCTCCAATGGAGATTCTTAGCACCCCGGCCCCGCCGTTACCATGGTCGCCACCGTAACCAGGAATAGCGGGGCCGCCGGTGACTGGGAGCCGTCTGTTTGTTGCTCTAATCATTGGGGGGTATTTGGCATAGTTGCCACGCTTGGCAAGCAATTGGGCAATAAACGTCAAATGAGGAATACCTGTCATCTTAGAATCCAGAAAAACACCTAGGAATTTAACATTATCACTTGTCGGAATTATTTGATTTTGTACTGAGATTGAAATATTGGGACAAAATCTTTTTTTAGAGAATATTACTACTCTTCTCTTTGTTCGTGATAAGGATAGACTGTTATCAGTTAGCCAATTATTTAAGTAGAACAATGCAGAGTTAAGACGATAACTCGTGTCTGTTAAAGTTCTTAGAAGTGAATAAAGAGTTAGATCGTCAGCATATTGTAAGGCTTTACAAAAGGTGTTAACAGAATGTTCGAGATTATGAGTGTATATGTTAAATAAAATAAGGCTTTAAAGAGAGCCTTGTGGGAGGCTTCGCCAGATCTCTCTAGGAGGGAGCAGTTTTCCTTTGACTCTTATACATATTGACCTTACTGAAAGTAAATTAAAAATAATGCGAGTAATTCTATGGGGAATATCCAAAAGAAACATCTTTTCTTTGAGAAAAGGGAGGACAACGTTATCATAGGCTGATGATATATCGAGAAAAACCGCACCAACCGATTCTTCTCTCAAAAAAGCCGAGTGTACATCAGAAGTAAAAACAGACAAGCTATCTAGCGTGCTCAGCCCCTTTCGAAATCCAAACTGTGTTTTGGCCAGGTGACCTTTATTTTCAACAAACCATTCTTGACGATTTTTAATTAAATGCTCTATTATTTTGCACAGAGTTGATGATAGTGCTATAGGGCGGTAAATATTACTATCACTAAGGTTTTTGTCTGGTTTTAAAATGGGGATAATAATTTGCATTTTGATAATTTTTGTGACTATTCCTGTAATAAATATGTCATTAATTAAGTCTAGAAAAATTTGCTTAGATTTTGATTCTGCGTAAGAAATAAATGAGTGTGGAATTCCGTCTATTCCTGGTGAAGAATCTTTAAGGTTTTGAACAACCAAATCAAATTCTTAATTGGAGAAAGATTTAAACATTAAAACGTGAATTATTTATGTTTTCTCCAGGTTGGGTTATCAATGGTTCACAGAAACATAATTCCTCAAATTCCTCCTTCGAGAAATTATGTATTACGGAATTACCCAAGGAGGAGCAAGTTTATCGGCAAATAAATTGTACCAAATAGAAGAATCACATTGCGATGAATAATTATCATCGTTATATGATCCGCAGAATTTCTTTATATTCTTCCATAATATAGAAGCAGGAGAGCGTGGTGAAAGATTTTCACAAAACCTAAGCCAATCCATCTTTTTTTGTGTTCTAACAGCAGTTTTAATGTTTGAGTTGCAATTTTTTTTATAATTTAAAAAGTTTTCAATAGACATATTGGAAGAGTATAGACGTTCAGTTTGTTTTCGTTTTTTAACTCTGAGTGTGCATTCCTCATCCCACCATGGGGTAGAACTTATTTTGGTAGAAGGCGAAATTTTTCGCGTGAAATATGAATCTGCGATGAGTAAAAGATACTTTACAAAGCTTTTGTAGTTTGTCTCTATATCATTAGAGTCACTATTACAAAATTTAGAGAGTACCGAATCTGACAACGATGAGAATTCAGCCCAGTCCGCTCGTTTTATATTATATTTTAACAACTGAGAAAAAACTCTAATTGGTATTGAACAGTTGGCTAATGAAAGTAATATTGGGTAATTATCGCTACCACAAATTACCTCATGTATGCAGATGATAAGAAGATTTTTTGTAAAATTAACACCATACATGACTGCCTATTGATACAAAAGGACCTGGACCGTTTATTTGAATACCACAAAATAAATAATATAACTGTTAATGCAAGCAAGTGCGAATGTATTAGTTTTACATGGAAATCTAAGCCAATTCTAAATAAATATCACTTTGACGGATTAGAAATCAGCCGAAAACTAAATGTTAGGGATTTAGGCGTAAATTTTGATCATAAAATGATACTATCCGAACACGTTATCAGTAAAGCCTATAAAAATCTTGGTTTTGTACTTCACATCAGTAAACCATTCTCGAATATAAATGCAATTAAAATGGTTTATTTTGCGTATGTCAGAAGTGTTTTGGAATATGCTAGTTCGATATGGTCTCCACAGTACAATGTCTACAAAAGCCGCCTTGAGCGTATTCAAAAAATATTTGTTAATCACCTTAACTTTCGCTGTCGGAATAAAATCGATACTTACACAGACAGTTGCACTGAGCACGATCTCTTATCTTTGGAACACAGGCGCATTTCGCTTGACATGGCTTTGTTATATGATATAATAAACAGTAATATTGACTATCCATATCTTGTCTCAAGAATCACCTTTCGTACTTCAAAATTCCGCACCCGCAATACTACATTGTTACAGACTCCCTGGCATTATTCAAACTACTGTCGAAACACTGTTCTTTCGCGGCTTGCTCGTACATATAATGAACAGTTTGGACACATTGACCTCTTTGCGAAATCTAAACTTACGTTTAAAGATTACATCAAGAAAACTATTAAGAAATAAAGCAGTTGAAGTAAAAATCACATACAATCATATATTCTCTCGTCTATTTTTTCTATATGTATTTTTGAGGCTACTTATATAAATATAAGTACTTAAGTTATTTTGTTTTGAAACAGAAACAGAAACTTTTTTATTCAATATAGATTATAAATAATGCTTATTGAAAGTCACTCTTTTGTATAATTACCACTGGTTCAAAAAAAACCTTTGTCCTGGGAAGAACCAGCAAGAAACCCAGCGTTACCTTTTTTTTGAATAACAGCTTACAATCATGTATGTTACACAAATTAACAACACAACAAATTAGAAATAGCTTGGTAGCGATCACCTCATTTCCAGGGGTTATTATCATCTATAAATTCTTTAATACTATACTAACCCTTTTTATACAAACTTAGTTTAATAAAGTTTTTGAACTTTGAGCAGGTCAAATTTTGTATATTTTCTGGAATTTTGTTGTAAAAGCGTATACATCGCCCCAAGAATGAATTACTGACTCGATGGAGTCGAGTAACTGGTACTACTAGCCTGTGTCTGTTCCTAGTATTTACAGAATGAATATCACTTATTTTTGTAAAACTACTTTTGTTTTTGTGTACGTACATTACATTTTCATAAATGTATTGAGAGGCCAAAGTTAATATATTAATTTCCTTAAATTTTTGTCGCAGCGACTCTTTAGGCTTTAAATCATAAATTGCTCTTATGGCCCTCTTCTGTAAAACAAATATAATTTCAGTGTCAGCTGCGTGTCCCCATAGCAAAATACCATACGACATTATGCTATGGAAATAGCTAAAGTAAACTAGTCTAGCTGTTTCAACACTAGTTAGAATTCTAATCTTTTTTACGGCATATGCTGCAGAACTAAGTCTGCTTGCTATTTTTGATATATGGGGGCCCCATTGAAGCTTCGCGTCTAGTGTGATTCCAAGAAAAATGGTGGTATCTACAAGACTCAGTTTCTCCCCATTTAAAATTACATTAGTATTTAATTGTTTGACATTTGGAGTCATAAATTTCATACATTTCGTTTTAGTGCCATTTAAATGCAAATTATTAACATTGAACCAATTTACTAATTTAGATATAGCATTATTTACTTCGTCATATTTTAGCAATTGTCGACTTAATTTGAAAATTAAAGAAGTGTCATCTGCAAATAATACTATATCATGGTTATCTCCTACTATGTAAGGTAAGTCATTAATGTATACAAGAAACAGAAAGGGGCCTAGAATTGAGCCTTGAGGCACGCCCATCTGTACCATCGACCCGGAAGAACTCATACTGTTAATGACAACTTTTTGCGTTCTCTTACTTAAATATGAAATAATTAATTTAAGAGCATCACTTCTTACACCATAGTGTTGAAGTTTCCTGATTAATGTTTCATGGTGAACACAATCGAAGGCTTTGAATAGGTCACAAAATATACCCAAAGCATCCTGTGAATTCTCCCATGCATTAAATATATATTTAATCAGCTCAACAACGGCATCAGTTGTCGAGCGACCCCTTGTGAAACCAAATTGATTTTTATGAAGTAAATTATTTATATTAAAGAAATTTAACATTTGATCAAGAATAATTTTTTCAAAAATCTTACTAAGTGTTGGTAGTACAGAAATAGGTCTAAAATTAGCGGGGTCTAATGTACTACCAGATTTAAATAAAGGTATTACTTTACTATACTTCATTAAATCAGGAAACAAACCAGATTCGATACTAGTATTAAAAATAGTAGCTAAATGAGGCGCGATTGTATCTATTATAGACGCAATAACTTTAACGGAAATCCCCCACAGATCCGCAGTTTTCTTAACATCAATACTTTTAAAATATTTTACAATATCTTTTGATGATACTTTATGAAATGTAAAATTCTTTGTACACGCATTTACATTTTGTTTAAGTAATGATTCGGCGACCGCAGGAGAAGAATTCAGTGACTTAGTGGTCAAGATCGGAATATCATTAAAATATTTCTCAAAAACCATTGCAACGTCCTGATCTCATTCGGTTAATTTGTTATTAACACTTAACTGGTAGTTTGAATTGCGAGAGTTAATCTTACCAGTTTCGCTATTAATTATACTCCATGTCATTTTAACTTTATTAGAGGCCGTCTTAATTTTGTTGCTCAAATGCAAAGACTTGGCTGTGGAGCACACTCTTTTAAATATTTTTGAATATTTTTTTACATATTCCCTAAATTCGACGCTATGATTATATGACCTTTCATGGTAAAGATCATATAACCTATGTCTGCTCTTATGGACACCTACTGTCGCCCATTCATTAAATGACTTCCGACTGTTCAAAGAGAATGTTTTAGAAGTAATAGTATTATTAAATTCATTGCAAATAAGCTTAAATAATGTTCCATACAAAAAATTTGGATCATTTTGGTATGTAAGTGATGGAAGTTTTTTCACTATGTTACTTCTAAATTTCTCCAAGCGATGTGCATTTACTGGAACAAACACAACTTTCTCTACTTGCTTTTTGTGAACATATGGTAACGAAACTACTTGTCCAGAGTGATCAGAACTTAATTTTTGAATTATACATTTATGCAACGGCTTCACATTTGTAAAAATGTTATCTATACATGTTGCACTAGATTGAGCAATACGCGTTGGCTCTAAAAATAAATTAAAAAGACCATATGATTTAAACAATGATCTAAATTTAATATTGATTGAGGATTTAATATTTAATATATATTATAATTAATTATTTGTATTATGTTTATATATTTATACATTTAATATGTATATGTACATAAGTAAATATATATATATATATAAAGGTAATGTAATATATCATTCTACCTGACTATCTCTCCTGATCTGTAAACTTATGACCACCTTCATTACATTGAATTGCTTATAATTTTGTTTATAATTTATCTATTAGATTGTTCTTCTTTCCTTTTCTTCTAACAACAATACACCTACCATCAAGCAATATAAGGGAAACCTGTTATTGGCCATACTTTTAGTTTGTTACATTAATGTTAATATTTACTATATACGCTATTGGTTTTCTAAATAAATAAATAAATATGAGTGAGATAAAACTTTCCAATTAATACGGGATGTAAGATTTGGGGTACATAAACTTAGGTCAACAACACTTTTAGGATTTTAAAATGGATATACTCTCCTTGTTGGTGATCCATCATTTAGAATGCAAATATGAAATTCATCTACCAATTCCATTTATAGATAGCCAAAAGTATCATTTCTGCATGAGCCCCATGAGACATGGTGGGCATTAAAATCACCTAATAATATAAAAGGAGGAGTAATAGATGAAATTATTAAGTTTAATTCAGTTATCAGTGATGCATGTGGATGAGGAATATAGAAAGACAGGTATGTGATATAATTACATTTGCAAGCTACAACGTTTAATTCCTCACTATGTTCAGTAAGTGAAACCTTGATAAATGAATGTGACCTATTAACTAGGATTACATCACCAGCGTAACCATCTTTCCTGTCTTCGCGAAGGCAAGCAAAACCAGGAATTCGATTCAGGATTCGAATGCAACAAGAAACGGGTTGTATTTGTTGATAAGATAGATTAAATCGCCTTTTTTATGGCTAATACTGCGACAGTTCCATTGAAGAATCGTAGCCATGCTTATTTATATTATTTAAGAGCATCGATAGTTTTTCAAGAGACTGGGTTAAATTAGGAGGTAAACAGTGATCGTTAAATTTCGAAATGATACACATAAGTGTGGATATAAGTAAGTCTATTAAATTCAAGTATGGCTAACATTATCTTTAGGGTAAGCACTTCTATTAGGAAGAGAACTTCTTGGGGTTTGGATCATGGATTCATGGGGTGTATGGTCATACCCATGATCGGATGCTGGACAACATGATTTCCTATTTATATAGAAAGTTTTTTTATATGAGTTCTTATTACTAGTATGAGGAGATGGAGTTAAAGGAGTTTTACTTGCAATATCTGAATAAGCTCGTTTTGATGGGCGATCTTTTACAGATGCTTCATCATAACAGATATGTTCTTGTGACATAATTACTTTAATAGATTTTTGTCTATTAAATTCTGGATAGGATGAACTAATAGCCGCATAGTTACCAGTACAGTGAGAGCATGTGACCGAGGTAACTTCACGTGTTTCTCCAATATGAGGTTGTCCACATTTATAACAACGAGGCTTAGATCTGCATTTAAACTTAACATGTCCGAAACGACATCAGTTTTAACATAAGGTAAGAGGTAAGGTTCTATAGGATATGAAGTGAAATAGGCAAAAACATGTGAGGGCAATAATTTACCGGAGAACGTAATAACGATCGTTTGTGTTGGAATCCACTCAACAGAGTTGTCTGTTTTAATAACTTTACGGTTTAGACGACGAGCGCAAATTATTTCCGTAGAAGGAACTTCTGATGCAGAAATGAATTCATCCATTTCTATATCGTTTGGATCCTCCACCTCTAATGATACCCAGTCTCGTAATAGCATAGGTAGGAATTACAGCTACTAAATTTGCTTTAGCAAGTAATGGATTTATAAGAAAATCGTTAGCTAGTTGGGGGCACAAAAATTCAATAGAAAATCGATTGCGTCCTTTGCTCTTAACACCATTTTTTTAATTCCCTGAATATTATTTTGGTAAAGAAATTATATACATATAGCTCGAAGGACCGACAACTGACGGGGAAGAAAGGTTCTCGAGTGGCAGCCTCGTACCGGTAGGCGAAGTGTAGGGCGACCCCCCACGAGATGGAGTGACGACCTGGTAAGACATGCAGGAAGTCGATGGATGCAGGTGGCTCAGGACCGTGCTTTGTGGTATTCCTTGGGGGAGGCCTATGTTCAGCAGTGGACTTATGAAAGGCTGTAATGATGATGATGATGATGATTAAAGAAATTGACCCACTTTAATTGGCTTAATTGTTGTTCCCGAACAGGGCTCCGCTGACGGTTTCATAATGTGAACAATAAAAAGCTGTCATTACTATTGTAGCGTTTCTTTTCTTCATATAAAGGATGAGCAAATATATTCTGTATGGCTGCTGAAGAAAGAGAAGACACTTTTTCTTGGGTTCTAAATGTAAGGACATTGTATTATATGCTTTGCGTTTCATAGGATTAACAGTGTCGGTCTGATAAAATGTATCAGTTAGGATTATTATTAGGATTAAGAAAAAAGTCGGGTTAAGATTCCGATTTTCCGGCATCATCCGGAGGATCTGAATCCTGTTCAATCTCTTCCTTCCCCAGTAGATAAGCTAGCTACGGATAATAACCAACACTAACGTACAATAATTCGTTTGAAAATAAGAAAATTATAGCTATTCAAATGAAAATAACGTCGTTAATTAAAATTTTCCTAAGAAAATTTATCAAACCCGTGTGACAACCAATCACCATGACAACAGAATCCAACAAGCCCCTACAACAATACTTAAAACATTTTTATTATCAGCCTCATCTCTTGACACCTTATCTCAACCCCTATAACAAGTGGAGAACGAAAATATAATGTGGCCCACATTAGAACAAGAAACGGCAATATAGCAATACAGTCGATTCACAGATAAAATAATAACATAACATATAATATAAAACACTCACGCCTGTCACCCAGAAGGGTAGGGAGAGACTATGGACTTCCATTTGTCACGATCCTGACAAACCTCTCTCGCTTCCTCCACATCCATATACCTACGCATACACGCTCGTCGGTTAAAGGTACTCTTACTACTTTACTACAAGAGTACCAAGAGCACAAATAAAAGAGAGTGTCAAATACGGTAATTTGTCAAAAATAGACTAACAATATAATATTTTCATTAAAATATTCACAAAATGAAAACATCTGTCAGTGAAAATATGAAATAAATATTTTTTCATTAAAATAATTGATACCCAGTTACCGGTTTTATCGGAATGATATATATTAATAGAAAAAATACGTATCCATGTATTATTTTAATGAAGAAATTATTTCTTTCATATTTTGACTATCAAGCACTATCGTTGGCAAAAATCTGTCACACAGGGATAAGGGTCCCTTATCTATGGGTCTGTTGCGTTCGTGAAAACAAATTTTAGTTATGGGTTGTTTTAGGGGACCTTTTAGCTTAGCGGTCGGCTAACTATGTGACTGTTTAGGGGATGTTGGTGAAATTGGGCATGAGATCATCTTGCAGGCTAACCTACCATTAATGTATCATTTGATGATACTACATTTTTTTCCTTACAGTACACATCAAAAACTACTAGTAAGTTTTATAGTGACTTTATCATCTCGCACTATAGCGTGATGCGGTAGGTGCACTCCTATATTTTTTATAAACATATGGTTTTGGTACTTTTTCTATATAAATAACATTAGTTGAAAGCAATCCCATAGTTGGATATTCCAAACTAGGTTAGGTCCAGTTATAAAGGGAATAACGGGATATTACGTACACTGCAATTTTTTTCTAGTGATGACGCATCCAGTCATCGCTTGGAATTAACCAAATCTAGAGAACTAAAAACTTCCCACGAACTCAATCTCTGACAACAGAAGAAAGTTTATGTTAATGTACATATCCTTGCTAATACGGTCCGCAATAAAGACTGTCGTTTCCGTGTTGCCCTACACGTTCGCGATACCATAGTACTTCATAATATCAATCTATTGGCAGCTCTTCAGTATTGTGGCATGGATCACATTTCCTGCTCCAGCAGGAAGGCTCGTGGCCTTCTTCTAGCTTCATTCAGGTCACTGACCTTCCTATTATTGAAACCCTTTCAGCCTTGGTGGCGTACCCTGCATCTCGTAAGCAAGGTTAGCTGCTACATAAAAAAATAATTTTTTTATCAACTTACTAAATTATTATTAGAAAGCGATTTTTACTTAAACTTTAAACTTAAAAGCTGTCTTGCAGCTTTCAAAGGCCGGGAGGATGTCTGCACCCCAGAGAGTTATAAACTTTCATTATACGAATGCATTTTATTATCCGTGTTATAAATAATATATACAATCTGTAATTTTATAATCCATATATACCTAATTGGTATAATATAATTGTGTAGATTTTCTTTCCATTGTTGTTGTATTTTATCTCCCTTGTTAAGTTACAAGAGCTGGTGTTGGAAGCTCTCCGTCAAACTGCAAATAAGCGATTTGATAACTTAGTCATGTGTAGTTGCCCCTGCACTTGGTAGTACCATTGGTGGTTTTTATTAATTTCTAGCCCATTTTTTCTTGTTTTGCAAAAGGTCACTTTTTGGTTTTTTTAATTGCTTCTTCTAAACCCATTTTGGATTTTAGTTTTATAGTAGAGGGGGCAAGCGATCATGCGGCTCACCTTATCGTAAGTGCATTAACATCTTCTAAATCGCACAGTGGTAGACCGCCAATCATCCGTGGATGTTATCGAGAGTTCTGCCGCGATGTGCGTTCATGACATTTGGCGGCTGAAATTAATCCGAACAATTCCTCAGAGCACTCGCCGTGGTAAATGCGAAAGAAAATGCAAAGGGATGCAACATCTCTTCGCAGTGCCAATGAATCGAACCGATCGGAAAGGACTCGGTCGTCGATGATTCGAGCCCCTCTGCGCTGGATGCAGTCAAGTGGAAGGAGGTGGCACTGAGGAGCCCCTGCCCAGAGATGGGAACAGTATTCCATGTGAGGCCGAACCTGCGCCTTGTAAAGTTGCAGGTGGTGTGCCGGTATGAAATACTGTCCCGCTCTGCTGAGCACGCCAAGCTTTTTAGAGGCCAATTTGGCCTTCTCTTCCAAGTGACCACGAAACTACTGAGGCAAGAAGGGGAGTGCCTTGAAACTGAGGAGATACAAAAAAGGGGTTCTTTTTAGCGATAAACGCGCAAACTTGTGTCTTCTGAGGATTTAACTGGACTAGATTTAGTCGCCCCCAATCCGAGACTTTGTTCAGCAAAAACTCGACTTCAGACACAAGTTTGTTCCAGTACTCGGCGACGTTTTCCCGAGAAATATTGGCAAGGCCGGTGTGTAGAGCATCACCAGTGCTGTCATCCGCATAGCAATGAATGTTACTAGTTAGCAACATATCATTGATATGCAGAAAAAACAGCGTTGGTGATAGCACACAGCCTTGTAGAACACCAGCGTTAATAGGCTTGTAGTCGGAGCGTGCACCGTCTACAACAACCTTGATGCTACGATCTGCAAGGAAGCTGGTGATCCAATTGCACAATTTCTCGGGAAGGCCATAGGAAGGGAGCTTCGAAAGAAGCGCTTTCTACCAAACCCGATCGAAGGCCTTCGCAATGTCCAAACTAACAGCCAACGCCTCCCCCTTGGACTCTACTGCTCCGCCCATCTATGAGTCAGGTAGACCAGAAGATCACCAGCTGATCGACCCGGAAGAAAACCGAATTGGCGGTCACTAATCAGCTGGTGATCCTCAAGGTACCGCTTGAGCTGGCAGTTAATAATGGATACCATTATTTTGGAAAACAAGGAGGTGATGGCGATAGGCCTGTAGTTGGACGGGTCTGAGCGGTCGCCTTTTTTAGGGATCAGGTGGACAAAAGCTGTCTTCCATGATTTCGGGACTACACCTAAGGAGTAGGAGTAACGGAAAAGATGTGTTAGAACCGGTGCCAACTCCGGAGCACACGTCCTCAGCACAATTTGTGGGATTCCGTCAGGCCCACTCGACTTCTCGATGTTCAGGGAGAGGAGTGCTTTGCGAACCGAGCGCTGTGAGAACAGCACATCCGGCATGAAGCACTCACACCGCGGTATGGTCGGCGGTGTTTTCCCCCCGTCATCAAGAGATCTGCCTTCGATGGGTACCACAGATGATGGAATAAATAGTTCCATTCCCTGTAGTACCACATCAGTGACAGAGTCAGCAACAGCGCTGGGATCATCCCACGAGAAGCAAACCCATGGGTAGGATGCAAAGAAAGACCGCATTTTGTCCCGATCCGCCGACCTGTAATTTCAAACACGGCGGCAACCTGCAGAATGCAACCGCGAGGGGAGCGTGAGTGGCACTACACTCCGGATCAGACAATGGTCCGAAGAGCCGAGAGGAGCATCGACAGAAACCTGATATCCGTCCGGATGAGAAGTCAGCAGAAAGTCCAACAGGGAAGGTGAATGATCCTCCACATCTGGAATCCGCGTAGGCGAAGTAACTAGCTGTGTCAGACCATATGCCAAGGAAAAGTCAAAAACAGATCTCCCCGCATGATCGGTTAAACGTGAACCGAGCCATTCGGCGTGGTGGGCGTTAAAATCGCCAAGGATCATGATCTCTGCGGATGGGTCATTTGGACGTGGTCGATGAGTCGGTCTGTATCGGCATTACCGCTATGGGACCTATAGAGGCACCCGTAGACGCGCGGATGGTCGTCGCTGTCTACGCGTAGCTAAAGGATGGACAGGTCCGAACCTTCGAGAGTGCCGAGGCGTCGAGAACAGATGTCCTCTCTGACGTATACGCAAACTCCGGCCCGAGGCACAAAGCAGTGCTCCAATTTGTACTCCGGATAGGAGAGATACGAAGTATCAGCCGGAGAGGAAACCTGCTTCTCGGTCAAAAAGAGCAAGGCCGGCTTCGCTGTCTCAAGATGTTGCAGAAATTCACGGATAGCGTGTCAGGGGTCGTCTTGGTATTGTTGCTCAGTTTGCCCCGAGCAGATATGTTTTTGAGCGGAATTTTGCCCCCCCCCCTCCCAGAACACGCGGGGCAGCCTGAGCACTCACGCGCAGGAGTGGAATAACATGGTCGTGGATGCTCAGCGAGGGATTCTCCAGGGGTGCAAAACTGCCACGTGGCTCTACCACAGTTAAAATTAGTGCCGACCGAAGATTCGGTTTCGGTTTCGGTTTCGGCAAAAATATCTAGTTTCAGTAATAGTTTCGCTTTTTGCAAACAATCTGCCGAACCTTCGGCGGCGCCGAAACTCAAGTGTTCGTGGATTATCGTGCGTCGGTCGGATGAGTTTGTGAGTCGAGTATTATTCATAATTATACAGAAACAGAAACGTTTTTATTCAATATATATTATTGTTACGAACTTGGTATTCGAGAGAATTAAAAACTGCCGATTGAATTACCAAAATTGACACTTTAATGAGGGCTAATAATCTTCCACTCACCAGATGTCGCTAGTAGCGACTGAGGTAAAGTTTTTTGTTACACATTGTCAGTTAATTGAGAAATTAGTTTTCAATAATAGTTTATCATTATCTAGACTATTATATTAATATACAAAACAATGCGTCATTGGTTTGATTTTTAATTTTTTGCACTTTATAACACTTTTTTTTTAATTTTTCTACTTTAATTATATTTATAGTTTGGTTTATTCATTTCTAATGTAATTAATATAAAATATAACTAACAATACGGAAATAAACTTTAAATATTACATTTTCCTAAGAAATTATCGTCCCCGCTATGAAATCTGTCAAATATTTTACCTCACTGTAAAGTGGCGCCGCCCTGGTGACAGAAAAAGTTGTGGATGCCCTCATTACCGGCACTGATTACAATTTAAAACCACACAATTATAAAACAGAATTGTCACTTTGGTTCGCAATTATTTCTCTTCGAAGTATTCGTTATTATCGCCAATTCAATACTGCCTCGGTCGTGGTCTATACCGGTCTTATATAGGGTCTCAAATAGTTTCCAGAACCTTCTACTGTAGCGACATCTAGAATATTCGAGTACATATCTGTTCCGAAATTTCTGGAAGGATCTTGACTCTCCTAGTACTGCTACTCGACACTAGAGGGCGCTAGTGTAACTAGTGTTGCCATATACAAGACATTAATAGTGGCGCGGAACACTGCCCCCTTCTAAGACATGCTCGCCCCGAGCATTATTGGCCTCATAATAACGCGCCAGTCGATCCACATGGACGATCTCAGGAGTACTTCTGGCACCTTTCTGTATCCGGTAGGTTACGTCATTGATTCTTGTCACAATCCGGTACGGTCCGTCCCATTTAGCTCGAAGCTTAGGATATTTCCCTTTGCTGTGAACTGGATTGTGTAACCACACTAGTGAACCTTCGTCAAACCCCTTGTTGTTCATCTTGCGGTCATACAGTGTTTTCATCTTCTCAGACGTTTGCTGGCCCGTCTGTCTGACGTGCTCATAAATGTCATTCATTTTGTTCCGCAAGTCATTTGCATAATAGGTTATACTGCGTGGGGCATCAGGTGGTATTCCGGTGATCAGGTCTGCAGGCAGCCGTAATTCTCTCCCAAAGTTTGCGAAAGCTGGTGTCACTGGTGTACTTTCGTGAACAGCGCTTCGATATGACAACAAAAACGGTTGTATGTGCCCGTCCCAGTCTCGTTGCCGTTTTTCCACAACTTTTGCTAGGTACCTCTCCAATGTCTGACTAAATCGTTCTACCATTCCATCAGATTGTGGGTGGTAAGAAGTTGTTCGTGTTTTATGAGTACCCATAACTCGGCAAGTTTCCTGGAATATTTGAGACTCAAAATTCCTTCCTTGATCGCTGTGAATCTCTAAAGGTACTCCAAAATGACAGAAGACTTCATAAACTAGTTTATCTGCAACTGTTGAAGCTTCTTGATTTGGAATGGCGAAGGCTTCTGGCCACTTAGTGAAGTAATCCATCACAACCATGAAATACTTGATAGCACTTTCACTTTCCGGAAACGGCCCCGCAACGTCAATGGGTTTCCTCTCCCATGGTGCACCAACATTGTACAATTTCATTGCGCCTCTACTACGAATTTGAGGTTCCTTTACAGCCGCATAACTTGTACATTTGCGGCACCAGTCCTCGACATCGTCACGACAGTGGACCCAGTAAAACCGTTCTCGTATCTAAACTACTAAACTAAGCAAATATGAAACTGCAGTCTTCAGTAGATTTGACAGCATACAGGCAACTGAATAGACAGATCTCCAAATTCATGCGGCGGGACTTACGCAACTTTAATACTACTCTATTGAAGAAGCGATCGAGCGGAACCAGGGCTCCAAAGTCTTTGCTAGAGATCTCTTTGCCAGAAAGAGACAACAGTCCAAGCTGAAGACCGAGTGTGGCAGCGTCATTTCCAGGACACCTGAGATTTAGAGTAAGAGGTTCTATGGGCAGCTGTACACATCATCGTTGGCGTCACACGCAAGTGTGAGTAACGATCCAAGGGCGAGTCTTATCTGACATTACTCCGATGATATCCCAGACGTCAGACTGAGCGGATTAGAATGGCTCTCCAGAACCTTAAAAACAGCAAAGGAATGACAGCGGAGCTTCTGAAAGCGGGTGGAAAACCGCTACTTGAAGTCCTTCAGAAGCTCTTTAATTCCGTCCTCCATGGTGGCATTACACCGGAGGCGTGGAGCAGAAGTGCCGTGGTCTAGTTCTTTAAGAAAGGCGACAATGCTCTCTTGAAGAACTACAGACCGATTTCCCTTCTGACCCGCGTCTACGTGCTGTTTTCGAGAGTCATTACGAATCGTCTCGCGTGCATACTTGACGACGTCCAGCCTCCCGAACAAGCCAGTTTCCGAAAAGGCTTTAGCACTATAGACCACATACATACCTTTCGACAAATTGTACAGAAGTCCAAGGAGTACAATTTGCCACTTGCCTTGCGTATGTGGGCTATGAGAAAGCCTTTGATTCCGTCGAAATTTGAGCGGTCCCGTCAGCGGTGCCAAGTTGATTGTTGGTATGTCGAAGTGCTGAAGTGCTTGTACAGTAGGGCTACGATGGCTATCCGAGTGCAGAACCAAAGTACGAAACCTATCCAATTGCAGAGAGGTGTAAGACAGGGTAATGTTATATCCCCGAAACTCTTCACCGCTGCATTGGAAGACGTTTTCAAGCTACTGGACTGGAAAGGATACGGTATTAACATCAATGGCGAGTACATCACTCACCTTCGATTTGCCGACGATATAGTCTTTATGGCAGAATCGCTGGAGGACCTAAGCACTATGCTCAATAACCTCAATAGTGTTTCCCAACGGATAGCTCTTAAGATCAACATGGACAAAACAAAGATCATGTTTAGTGTTCATGTCACACCTATGCCGGTAGTTGTTGAGGGCACTAAGCTCGAAGTTATTAACGAATATATTTACCTGGGACTAATAGTCCGACTAGGTAAGTCCAATTTCGACCGAGAGGTCAATCGACGGATTCAAACCGGGTAGGCATCGTTCGGGAAATTACGGCACATCGTCTCGTCAGGTATACCTCAAAACTTGAAAACGAGACTGTACAACCAGTGCGTGTTGCCAGTGATGACATATGGAACTGAGAAGTGGTTCTTCACTGCTGGTCGGATGAGGAAGCTCAAGATCGCTCAGCGAGCTATGGAGAGGGCTATTCTCGGAGTTTCTCTGCGTGATAAACTTAGAAATGAGGATATCCGCAGTAGAACCAGAGTGACTGACATAGCCCAACGGATTAGTAAGCTGAAGTGGCAGTGGGCCGGCCATATAGTTCGAAGAATCGACAACCGATGGGGAAAAAAGGTTCTCGATTGGCAGTCTCGTACCGGCAGGCAAAGTGTAGGGCGTCCCCCCACTAGATGGAGTGACGACCTAAGATATGCAGGAAGTCTATGGATGCAGGTGGCTCAGGACCGTGCTTTGTGGCATTCCTTGGGGGAGGCCTACGTTCAGCAGTGGACTTGTGAAGGGCTGTAATGATAATGATGATGATGATGTTAAGTTGTGTAAATATGTGAGTGTGATTTAAGATTTTGATTAAGGTAATGCTCTCATTGAATAATATTAATAATACTCGCTAATTGAGAGCATATTTTATTGTGTGCATAATAAAATATGCTCCAATTAGCGAGTAGCTTTTTATGGGTGCGTGTTGATTTTTCTACAAAATTGACTTGAAAAAGTATTTCTTAACGTTAAATTGTTGATTTTTACTTTGAAATATATATATATATATATATATATATATATATATATATATATATATATATATATATATATATATATATATATATATTGTAGGGAATGAAGGTAAAAAAATAAAAGAAAATATGAACAAATGAAGGTAAGGGTAATCTCCCACTTGTTTAAACAGTATAAAGTATCACTCAGCCGACTAAGAGGAACAGTTTGTAATTGTACGAGTCTCTCTATCGTTACTATGCCCGGTGGAATATTCTACTATTGTAGGCAAGGAAGGTCGTGTTGCTGCTGAGAGGCTGCCCTGTGTTACATTGAGATGGATAGTGATGCTGTTGGCTTACATACTTTGGTGTTATCATGTAATTGGGGTCCTGATAGTAAGCAGGGTTTGTTACCGAGTGGTGTTCTTTTATTTAAATACTTTTGAGAATAATTTCTAACATCAGAAGTGAAACAGTTTCTTACATCAGAAGTGGTATTAAAGACTTTTCTTGTAGCTTTACATAGAAATTTCTTACAATATATATTGCTACATGACTATTACAATAATTATTTTTCATTTACATGCATTACCTACCTGTATATGTATAAAAATACTAGATTTCAGTATGCAATAAAAAATTAACATGTCTAAATAAGTTTCGGTTTCGGTTTCAGCCGAAACTGACAACCAGACCGAAGATTCGTTTTCGGTTTCGGTTGACAATCCTGTTTCGGTCAGACACTAGTTAAAGTGCCGTTGGATGCCGTTATCGGGCATTTAATTTCTACGATAGTATCGTGGCTACATAAACCGTCCAGAGTGGCTCCCAGAAATGGCAATTCTTTGTCAATAAATAGACCACAAGTTTCGATTTTAATTTTTTCTTTCCTTTCTAATTGCTTGATAGCAATTGCTTCATAATAACATGGTCAATGTTACTTTTTTACAGCACGTCTCTTACAACTCTTATCATTTCGCCGTGTAATAACCTTCCCAAAATTTGAAACTATGCAACTCTAGCCACTCGCTGCATTCGCTTTATAAAACGGTTGTCCATTCTATTAAATTTCTTTCCTCAGAAGTTTTCTTTAAATTTTCCATTAAATTTTCTTTAAGTTTATTAAGAATGTCTATTGGCATATCTGGTTTCGTGCAAACTTGACCATAACTGTGGTCCTGTTTTGGTTTTCCTAAAAACAAGATTCGTTTGGTTGGTTTCCTGTTTAGCTTATTCTTCACATTTTCAGTTTTTTAGTTTTCTAGGCGTTTTATTTTGCCTTGAAGACTGTTTCCTTCATTAATAGATTTATATAGACGAGAAATTGTTTTCTTTCCATTATAAGCTTATTTTTAAAGAAAAATGTATTCTTTGCCACTAACTAACTTAGCCACTATACTCGTATTATTGTATCTTTTAGCCACATTGCTGCCAACGTCATATAATAAACTGCGAGCATGCCCAGCAACATTTTGAATTACTAAACATATTTTTTACCACAAAGGGCCTAAAATAAAGTCATTTGCTAGATGTGTTTTATCGATATTTTCACAAAAATATGATCGGCACTTAGTGTGGTCCTCGAAGCTACGGAGGTGGCTTATTAATAAGTCCATTCTATTAAATTTCTTTCCTCAGAAGTTTTCTTTAAATTTTCCATTAAATTTACTTTAAGTTTATGAAGAATGTCTATTGGCATATCTGGTTTCGTGCAAGCTTGACCATAACTGTGGTCCTGTTTTGGTTTTCCTAAAAACAAGATTCGTTTGTTTGGTTTCCTGTTTAGCTTATTCTTCACATTTTCAGTTTTTTAGTTTTCTAGGCGTTTTATTTTGCCTTGAAGACTGTTTCCTTCATTAATAGATTTATATAGACGAGAAATTGTTTTCTTTCCATTATAAGCTTATTTTTAAAGAAAAATGTATTCTTTGCCACTAACTAACTTAGCCACTATATTATTGTCTCTTTTAGCCACGTTGCTGCCAACGTCATATAATAAACTGCGAGCATGCCCAGCAACATTTTGAATTACTAAACATATTTTTTACCACAAAGGGCCTAAAATAAAGTTATTTGGTAGATGTGTTTTATCGATATTTTCACAAAAATATAATCGGCACTTAGTGTGGTCCTCGAAGCTACGGAGATGGCTTATTAATAAGTCGTCAAACAGAAGTTGAACATCTGAAATTGATTTATGTTTTTTAATTGATTTAAAATGGTAGATCTTGTTCGTAGTATGGCTCTTTTTGTTATTAATTTTCGATATTTTATTTATATTTAGTCTTTGGCGAGTGCTTGTAATTTATTGCATAGATTCCTTAGTATGTGGTTTTGGCACTCTATTTTTTCAACAGTAATGTCGGGATATGGGCGTGCCTGTAATATTTCGGAGTAGGTACTAGCATCACCATCTGATATGGATTCTTTGAATCCCTCCATAATTATTCCACTCTCCATGTTGTGGAAGGACCACTCTATTTTTTTAGACATTTAGGTTCTGGCGGATCAACGCTTTTGTTTTCTGCACGGGCACAGATAAAGCAGTATTTTTATTTTTAATGCCTAAGAATAAAATTTCTCCAGTATATTTGCCAATTATGGCCGCTGCGCCCGAAAGAACATTATAATTCTTTTTGTATCTATGCTTGGACCAGCAACCATCAGCAATGACATCTATTATGGGGATTCAATCTTTGTTCATCCTGGCATTAAAAATTGCGAATTGTTTTTCTCTTTCTGCAGCGTAATTCATGGAATCGACTAAAACATCTTCCCATTTTCTACTAATAACTTCATAGTTCTCTAAATATGTCTTTTTAGGTAACAACGGGAGGTTGATTGCTGCCATAAGTGCATCCAGCTGTGAATGCCCTCCACCTTTTTTTTTATAGGATAAGGGTGACAAACGAGCACACAGTCCACCTGATGGTAAGTGGTTGCTGCGGCCCATAGACATCTACTTCTATCCTCAATTACAAGTCAAAATGTAGATGCGTTGTCTCCCGTGAGGACTAAGATGGAATGCCTCATTTCCAGTAAAAAGGGCATCCGGCCACCTGCACTCACCAAGCGAAACGCAGAGGTAAACCTCTACTTCACGCTGGTTTTCTGTGAGGTCGTGGTACCATCCCGGTTCGAGCCGGCCCATCCGTGTGACAGCAAAAGCTGCCGCGTGGCTCTACCACTATTTACTACCACCACCTATTGCAATACCACCTATTGCAATAGTACCTGCGACAGCGCACATTATAATATTAAGGTAGCTGTAATAGTGTTTAACTAGCAATTGTCTCCATTTATGACAAACTTTTGATTGCAAACCTGACAAATAAAAATTTCAACTGTAGGACTATGTACTGTGAAGAACTGTACACAATGATGGAGAAGCTCGCACGTTTCCAACCAGCCCCGGTCAATCGGTTGTCCCCTGCGACAACACGTGACCTCATACTGCATAACAGATGGTTTCCAAGTTACAAGAGCTGGGGTAGGAAGCTCTTCATCATTGGCCGTACTCACCAGACCTTGCGCCTATAGACTTCTTCCGTTCTTCTCCCGTCCAGTTGATTTCTTCAAGAACGGTATCAATAAACTGCCACAGCGCTGGCAAAGATGCATCGATTGCATGGGTGATTAATTTGATAAATAAAAATAAAATATATAGAAAAAAATTGCGTTAACTTATTTCATAAAAAACGGCAATTTCGTAGGTAAAAACCTAAAATTAAAATTAGATTTTATGATCAGTGATCGAAGTCAACTAGTAAACAGACATAACGAAAACAATAAAGATAATAAAAACATGACTAGTATCATTTTACCTTCAGTCTCATAGCACTAATACATAAAAAATAATTATATATACATATACAAATAGTGTGGGTGTATATATGTGTATATGTTCAAATAATAGCTGTATTGTCTCTATCAAATGTGTCTATATCTATCTATATCTAATCTAATATGTCTCTATTTGTTCATAATTTAAGGAGGGTAAAAAATTTGTGATCGATTTCTTACATTCAAGATAATAAAATTTACTTTATATTTTATTTTGTTCTATTTATTAATACCAACCCAGTATTCCTAATCATAAATAATCACAATACCTCATTAGATATGGTAATTGGGTAAACAATATCTACCTAGTAAATATTAAAATAATAAATGTAACATTATAAACAGCAAATCCCTCTCAAATTCAATTCACTAATATTGTTCCTAAATAAGGAATAACTGATGCTTCTCAATTTTGTTTCATACGATAAGGGTGACAAACGAGTCCACCTGATGGTAAGTGGTTGCTGTGGCCCATAGACATCTACATCTATCTTCGATTACGAATCAAAATGCAGATGCGTTGTCCCCCGTGAGGACTAAGATGAAATGCCTCGTTTTCAGTAAAAAAGGGTCTCTGGTTCTCTACACTCACCATACGAAACACAGCAGAGTTATGCTACTATTTTACGCTGGTATTCTGTGAGAGCGTGGTTCTTCCCCGGTCGAGCCGACCCATTCGTGCTACAACTATACCAGTAATATAGCTGCAGCATGGCTCTACCCGTAAAAATCATATTTGTCCTCGAGGTAAAACATATCCGATAAATGCTGTAGCTATTAAAATAAATAAAATAATAATACCTACTATACAAGTATATTTTCAATTAAATTATTAGTAAAGCAAGTAAAGCAAAAGCAACGTAAATTCCTCGTCCAATATGTAAATAAATGTAAATTACAAAAATGAAGCACTATTAGCATGTAAGGTTCGAATCCATAATTAACATTTTGACAAATATTATAATTTATACTTTAAAAAAGTTGTCAAAATTTTTCACTGTCAAAAGCTACGTATATTTAAATTATTTTATTTTGTTATTTAGAGGCAAAGAGATTTAAATATACTACTACTTAAATGTCCTTGTTTAGAGGCCAATTCTGGCTTACAAATTTCGACAAAAAGATCAGTAAATATATAAGAGAGTTGTTATCAAATCAAATCAAAATGCTTTATTTCTGTAACACCAGGTTTATCAACACATTTTGATAACATTCCTTTTAAGTATATAAATACCTGTATTAGGAAGTTATCGCTCTCCTATATTATATGACTACGAGGTAAGTATTAGTTACAAATACAAAGTGTAGCATTTGTGATTAGTAATAAAATCAGTCTACATAATTTGAGTGTCCACTGTCAAGTAAAATTTTCTAGCAACTTTTCTGTGTCAGCGTAGCTGAGGGATTATAACCATTGTGTGAGTTTTTTTTGCGAGTTTTGAGTTGAGTATTGAGTTTTTTTGCAGTCATAATAGTTTAAGTGGTATATTTTTATTGTTTTATTAACTTTATTATAAAGCTTAACCGACATTATTAGATATTGTTTAGCTGTAAAAGCTGTTTTCACCGTAGTGGTGGCAACGACTCTGTCTTTCCTCCTTTTAGCCAGTATTACAGGATCATACGGTAAAGATGTAAAGATGTAGCTTAAGTATGCAGTTGAGAATGTATAGCTGCCTTACTGTCAACAAGTCACTATAAGTGTATAATGTATTAGTTGGGAATCGATAGTGTAGAAAAAGCATAACCTTTAACAGAGATCTTCGGGTTCTTTCCACTTCCAGAAACTTCATTTTAGTGGCTCCACCCCATACAGGAATACAATAAGATAATACTGATTGTACCAACGTAATATAGATACTCGTTAAAAATGTTTAATGTCTAAGTTTTTTAAATATCCACGTTAGTTTTCTAATCCTACTCATAAGTTTATCTAAATGTGGATGCCATGATAAGCGTTGGTCAAGAACCACTCCCAAATATCTAGCAACCACAACTTTTTCAATTGATTGGCATGCACATGATGAACTTTTTCGATTTCCACAGTTATGAATCCTTAATAAAAAGTCATCACTAGGTTGTGTTTTTTTATCAATTGTAAAGCGCACAAAATTTGTTTTACTAACGTTGAGAGTAAGAAGATTTGAGTTTAACCACTGAGCAATTATTTCTAGTTCCTCTTCCGCGATCCTTTAAACTTCAGTCAATGTTTCACCAGAGAATACAATAGCTGTATCATCTGCGTTAGAAAAGATATAGGCATTTGCGATTTTAAGGTTACACAGATCGTTGATGTATATCAAGAAAAGCGATGGTCCAAGCAGACGTTCCTGTGGTACGCCATAAGATATGTCAGCTAACGTGCTTGTATAATCACCCAGTTTTACCTGTTGTTTTCTATTTTGAAGATAGCTTATTAGTAATGCTAGAGAGACATCTCTAAAGCCATATCTCTCAAGCTTATGCACAAGAATGGGGACAGATACAGTATCAAATGCTTTTTTAAGGTCCAGGAATACTGTAAGGCATTTACGACCATTATCAACATTTTTGACTTTTAGATTTGTGAGAGCAGTAACTGCATCTTCGGTTGATATTCCACGTCTAAAGCCAAATTGTGAAACAGAAAGGATGTCGAAATTATTTAAATAACGAATTATTCTAGTGCATATCAGTTTTTCCAAGACCTTCGAAATGGACGTTAAAACTGAAATAAGACGATAATTGTTCACACTGTATCTGTCACCACTCTTGTACACTGGAGTTACTATTACTCGTTTTAGAGCATCAGGAAATATTCCTTGTCGGAAACAAAGATTGGCTAGGTGGAAGATAATTGGTACAAGCAGATAATGAGCCATCTTCAAGAACTTAGGAGGAATTTTATCCCACTCAGGGGCGCTATCTGTCTTAAGACTCATAATAACATATTTCTGCGGCGTCGTTGTCAACTGTCAAAGCATACGACTACATACAATTTTTATCAATATGGAATAAATCCAGGGAAGTAATGTGATAATATTTATTTATAGAGTAAAGTGCTTTTATTTAGACCGTAAATTATTGTATTTCAGGGAAAGATGCGGGGTACATCAGAAATTAAATATGACGTTATGTAATATAAAGACTTTTGAGTGCTGTTGAGATTTGTTTAGATTTTTTAATGAATATCTCTGCTCCGCTACATTCACAGCCGGATTTCCTACAGTGTCAAACTTGTGCCGACGATTGGCTGTTTAGAGGTAAAAGGGGATTAAATATACATATTAAAGGATGCCATAGTAAAAGTATTTCGGCTTCACAGCCTACCGTAGAAATTCATAACTCTATTATTTCAAAATTGTTTCACTAATAGTGAAAATAGTCGGCAAAACTTATTTACTTTCGCATATTCCCATTTTCATTTTGATAAAACAATAAATAAATCAATTACGTCTCAATTAAAAGAGACATCTTTTCAAAATTAGATTACCCAATTTATACTTATTTATCTCGACCACGTCCTAAATTTGATTTAAAAAAAGTAGTTGAGTCAAAAGTAATGGATGGTGACTTAAAAAATGCATCCCGTATTTTATTCTCAAACGACATCCTGGCTCCTCGTAATGTCGAAACTCTTGAAAGCCTTCGTCAGAAGCATCCTTCGGTCAAACCTTCTCATGGTTTACCGCTACCTCCTAAGACTTCTATGCAACCTTTACAAATATCTGAAAAAGACACTTTAGAAGCAATTATGTCATTTTCGATTGGCTCTGCTGGCGGCATTGACGGAATTACGCCTCAACATCTTAAAGATCTTGTAAGCGCTTCTGCCGGTGACGCCGGAGTACTTCTTAAAGACATTACAAAATTATGTAACTTTACATAATTACAAAATTATGTACATTCAGTGCGTACATTTTTAACAAACTCTGATGCAGATGTTCTTGTGAAGGTTGACCTAAGGAATGCTTTTAAGTCTATCGATATAACCTAGCTGAAAGAAGGGGCTAACAATACCCCCGATATTTATCATTACGTTTGGCAATGTTATAGTCAAAATACTAACTTGTTTTACGAAAACCATGTTATCGATTCTCCTGTCGGTGTTCAGCCGGGTGACCCACTGAGTCCAGCACTTTTCAGTTTGGGAATTCAACCCATTATTTCAAATTTGAAATCCAAGCTGAATGTCTGGTACCTGGACGACGGTACACTGGGAAGTAGAGCAGATGACGTCCTCAGTGATCTTACTCATATTTTTCGAAATTTTAAAAATATTGGTTTTGAACCAAATAGCAATAAATGTGAAATACTTTTTTCCAATAATTTATCTACTTCTCATAGAGACACTTTAATTCAAAATTTCAATAATGTTTTACCAGGAATAAAAACTGTCAGTACGGAATCACTATACCTGCTAGGTGCCCCGTTGTTTTTCGATAGTATTAAACCTGTTTTAAAAACAAAATTTCATTAGTATTTAAGCCACGTTGATAAATTGTATAAATTAAACCCCCACATAGCTCTTACTATTTTGAAATATTGTCTCCTTGTACCTAGATTTACATACTTACGCTCGAGTCCAGTCTGGAAATGTTCGGATATTTTAAAAGATATTGATAATAATCTTAAAAAAGCTATAAAAAAAATTCTAAATTTAACTTTAAATACAACAGCCTGGACTCAAGCTACTTTTGCTATAAAATTTGGTGGCATTGGTGTGAGATATCTTTCTAGCGTTGCATTGCCTGCTTTTCTTGCTTCCGTGCATAGTGTCAGTGACTTATGTAAAATAATTTCAAATAAAAAAAAGGACGTATGCTTTGCTACGGAGGCAGGGCAGACAAGAAGTTAACCAACAAAAGCAGTGGGATATTCCGTTGGTGCGGGGCGTGCAGAAAGATTTGTTTCATAATTTCCATAGTGACCAAGATAAGGCACGCCTTCTAGCTGTTTCGACTAAGGAATCTAGTCACTGGTTACACGCTTTACCATCAAGTAATCTCGGCACATTACTTGATGGGGAAAGCTTGCGTATTGCCGTAGGAATCCGACTAGGAGCGACGCTTTGTCAACCCCATCAGTGTCCCTGTGGTAACAGCGTCGACAAGTTTGGGCTCCATGGACTTTCATGTAAGAAAAGCGCTGGTAGGTTTTCACGACACAGTTCTTTGAACGATGTCATCCGAAGGGCTCTTGTCTCTATAAATGTTTGCTCGGTTTTAGATCCTTGTGGAATATTTAGAGACGATGGCAGGAGACCCGACGGTATGACATTGGTCCCTTGGGAGAGAGGTAAAGCCCTAGTGTGGGATATTTCTTGCGTAGATACTCTGGCGGCCTCTCATCTCAGAGGTACCTTGTTTAGAGCCGGGGCGGCATCAGAGGCAGCTGAACTGAGTAAGTGGCGCAAATATGAGTCTCTGAGAGATAACTACATATTTGTGCCATTTGCTGTAGAGACTATCGGTCCATGGGGTCCACGTGCGGTGAGGTTCTTAAAGGAACTCCGTCCACGGCTCGTCGCTGCTGCTGGTAATAAGAGGGCTGATTCTTTTCTCGCTCAAAGGGTAAGTATAGCCATACACCGAGGAAACGCAGCCAGCGTTCTTGGCACGATACCGCGGGGAGTAGGACTATATGATAACTAAGTTTCTAGTTTTAGTTTTTTTTTTATTATTATAGTTTTTGATATTGTATATAATAAGTTTTAAGATGTATTTATTACTAATTCAATATTAACAGTATAGTATATAATTAAAAATAATCCTATTACCTAACCACAATATCTTAGTAGCTATAGTAATTAGGTAAAAGTATATAAGTAGGTATTAATATACCTACCCAGTATAATTAATCACACTAGGTAGCTATGTAGGTATTATGATTAGATAAAAGTTACTTACCTAAATAGTTACCTACTTTTAGTAAGTAGGTACTAATACCTACCCACGTATCATTTAATTACAACCCAAAAACTCCTATAACCCTCTTATACTTCTTGTTGATTTTTATAGTACCTTTAATATAATCCTTATGTATTTATTTATAAATATAGTTACGTATGTAGCAATAAAATTGAATGAAACTAAAAACAAAAATGTTTTTTTTCAACCTCATCAATCATTGGGGTTAGAATATTGTCAAACATCATAAGTGTAAGCAGGCTAAATTACAAGGTGCTCAGTTTAAAAATTAGTAGGTAAGTATGTTACTTTTCAATACGTGATACGTAAAAATTGACAACTATCAAAAAACACATCTGCGAAACATATTCTAAATATAATAGTGAGTAGGTATCTTTTAAAGTCACTATGGTGTCATTTTTATCATTAGATAATATATGAGAATACATAATTCTAATATTATACAACTAATATACCGAATAAAGAAAATTAAAATAACATTTATCATTATCTGTCGTGCTTATTTCCATGAAATAATTTATTAATGTTGACGAAGAATTCTTAACGTTGGAAACTGTTCTGGTTAATGGATAATGTAATTCAATTGCGAAAACTTTAGACATAATTAATTGTTAAGGCGATAACCCGACCAAAACCTTGCGATAGAGCGTTTTTTTCGTTATTCAGAGATTATTATTTCATTAGTTACGAGAAATAAACTACATCTAAAAGCACATTATTAATGTTCGATATCCTATCATCACATTCCACGTTCTAATTTGTTTCTATATGTTATATATACATTTAAAATCTACTTTCAAAAATGACTAAAATTATTGATTACATACATCTGTTGTAAAGGCAACGCTCTTATCATTTGAGGATTACACTAATGGATAAATAATTTAAAAATCTACATCATTTACGTTTTATTTAAGTTTTAAAGTTCGCTTTCCTTTTTTAATCAAAATTAATTCCAAAAATTCTGTGAATTCTATGATAAATGGGCGTACGCAGAGTGCGGACGGCAGTGCACTGCGTGCTCAAGGTTATTTGGTCAGGAAAACGCCTTAAGATTCATATTACATTCAAATGTGATTTAAGAGCTGTAAGTTTCTTTGAATAAATAAATAAATAAAAAGAATCCCCCTACCCAACATTCCTGTATGTCGGTGACAAAGGAAAACTGAAAGAAGACATATGCAGCAAACATCATCATGATAACATCTTAAAATGATATTTATTTGATTTTTTCGTCACACACAACGCAACGTGTAATATAAAGAAATAAACACTATAAAAGAGACAAAAATACCAATATACACCATTACGTTGTGTTGCAACGAAGAGGCAAGACCATGGTGCAGTATATAGCCGCGGCCACAGCGTTTATTCTATCGGCCTCATTTTACCGAGCAGTTGTTGGACATATTCCTATTACCATAAAAATATTTAACAAAGGAGTTAAATATAAATCGAATACCCTAGAGCATGCCTGCCATGTGTGGCAACTATAGCAACAATAATCCGCAGTCGACAATTATCCGCCCCACAGAGTACATTATATATAGGGAATCCGCCCTATGAGGCAATCGATGGGGAAGATGGCCTATGTTCAGCAGTGGACTTTGATAGGCTGTAGCTGTAGTCATGCTATAATAATATATAATATTATACTTAAGACAATATCGTTCGGCAACTCTGTTACTTTAAACACGCATTTAAAAAATCTCTTCCGTCTTTATTATGTGATCAATTTTTTTAACTTTAAGGCGAAATTATAATCTCGGAAATATGTGACCAGCTACGAGTACATTACCTTCTAGAATATAACTTACTAATGTATGTAAATTTTATGCGCAGTTAATCTTATGTTTAAACATAACAGCAATTACTTCTACGTTGATTGACGAGTCGAACAAGCATTTTAAACCAGTTACGCAAAATATTTTTTTCCATATGTGCCAACATAACTTTCACGTGCTACAATCGTATGACTATAAAAACAAGGCTAAGGTCATCTGAAAACGATCAACCAATCAATCAATCAAACATTTATTAATTCATAAGCATGGGTATTACAGGATGTCACATATAAAATTATTATTAGATATAGCCATGTTTCACCTTAGAGGTATATGAACAAAATTGAAATTATTTTTACACTTTGTCATCAAAAAATATTCTTAAGTCTAATAGTACACTTTTTCAACAAGGAAGCCATTGAGCGCAGTTTTAAATCTTTTGACTTCATTAATTAATCGGATATTTAATGGGATTTTATTATAAATTTTTTGGTGCCATGCAATTTACGATTTTTCTTCGAAGAAGTGGTTTGCATTTGTGGTTACTGTGCTTTCAATGTGCCTTCACGACGACTTCCAGCAGTATTCATTTCAATATAAATTGGGTTATTTCGAAGAAAGTTTGCAACCTCATATATATACATACACGGTAGAGTCAGAATTTTATATTTGCGAAAGTACGGTTCACATGAACCATCCTGATTTAGACCGAACATCGATCTAACACACTTTTTTGCGCTTTGAGGACACTTTGTTTTTCAGTTGTATTGGCCCAAAATATTATTCCCTACCTTAAGTTTGATGCAACATATCCGTGATAGGCTGTTAGAAGAGTTTTAACACTGGCAACCTTCCTTAGTTTATAAACGACATAAGAGAATTGGTTTATTATTATAGTATCAATATGAGGTTTCAATGTCAACTTATTATCTATAGTCAAACCCAAGATTTTTGTAGTGTCTACCTCTTTAATTGAATTCCCAGAGTAGTAAGTACCAGAGTCCCAGAGTAGTACGAAATATTATAATCTCTATTTCTTTATAATTATGTAATATAATTTGCCACATATACGGCGGCGTATGCTCAAAGGAATTGTTCGGATTAATTCCAGCTGGCTGAATTCCACGTTTACATTTTACATTTCCATTTTTACGAGGTAGAGCCATGCTGCAGCTATGTTATGTTGTAGTACGAATGGGTCGGCTCGACCGGGGAAGGACCACGCTCTCACAGAATACCAGCGTAAAATAGCAGCTTAACGCTGCTGTGTTTCGTATGGCGAGTGTAGAGAACCGGAGACCCTTTTTACTGGAACTTATTCCTCACGGCTGACAACGCATCTGCATTTTGAATCGCATACGAGGATAGATGTAGATGTCTATGGGCCACAGCAACCACTTACCATCAGTTGGCCGTGTGCTCGTTTATCACACCTATCCTATAAAAACCATCATACACTGCGACAGAACTCGCAATTCTATCTTCATCATCTTGGTGGCTGGCGGTCCACTACTGTGCGATTGTGGAATTTCTGCCACGCACGATCAAACTGTGGGTTTTATTGTCACCAGCAGTTTTTTTGTGGGTTTTAACAGTGGTAGAGCCAGGTGGCAGCTTTTGCTGTCGCATGGATAGGCCGGCTCGAACCGGGGTGGTACCACGACCTCACAGAATACCAACGTGAAGTAGAGGTTTACCTCTGCGTTTCGCCTGGTGAATGCAGGTGGCCGGAGGCCCTTTTTACTGGAAATGAGGCATTCCATCCTAGTCCTCACGGGTGAAAACGTATCTGCATTTTGATCTGTAACAGAGGATAGATGTAGATGTCTATGGGCCGCAGCAACCACTTACCATCAGGTGGACTGTGTGCTCGTTTTTCACCCTTATCCTATAAAAAAAAGTTTTTCCGGACCGATACGACTTAGAGACATTCAAGAAAAGACTCCTTTGCTGAAAGCTCGGCAGCGCACCTGCAATATTGCAGATGTTCATGGGCGACGGTGATGACTTACTGGTTACACTTAGGTGAACCGCAAGCCCGTTGCAATTTCCATTAAAAATTCTTCCCTTTGCTAAGAAGACTTTACTTAATCGTCACGCTTAACACGCTAATCGATGACTGCAGTACCCATCTTTGATGCTGCTGCCCGTTCCCGGTCTTGATGCTGTAAACAAGATGGAAAACTGGGAGGTAGGACTCCTTTTCTACCCAGGGGCCCGTCTGGGTAGAAACCAGACTCTTGCGTATTTCTGCCGCCAAATAGCAGTGCTTGCATTATTTTGTTCCAGTCTGAAGGGTATATAGTAGGCATGTCGATCTGAAATCGATTATTTAGAATAAAATAGTCGATTTTTCAGATCGATTTGGAGCACTAAATCAATTCGATGAAGCTATCCAAAAACCTCTTGAATCGGACTGATTCAAGAACTAATGATAAATTCCTAAACTGGCTGTAGTATCTTACCTTTTTAATTTTTTTGCTGTTGTCGGACCCAATGACAACCGGTCGTACTTGGTTGATAATTGAACGCAATAAATAAATATTTATGAACGTATCCAAAGATGTTGTGACCTACGTTTATTTATAGAATAAGAGTGACGATAAACGAGCACACATTCCACCTGATGATAAGTGGGTGCTGTGGCTCATAGACATCTTCACTTATCCTCGATTAATAATCAACATGCAGATGCGTTGTCACCCCTGAGGACTAAGATCGAATGCCTCGCTTCCAGTAAAAAGGTTCTCCGATTCTCAACACTCACCATACAAACTGCTATTTGACACTGGTATTCTGTAAGACCGTATCCTGCATCGAGTGAGCCGGCCAATACACTAATATATGTAGCTGTAGTGTTGATCTACCACGATAATATACTTAGCCAGGTCATAAGTGGTAATTAATCAAAAGAGTGACTTTCAATAAGTATTATTTATAATCTATGTTGAATAAAAAAGTTTCTGTTTCCGTTTCTGTCAAAAACTTATTATAAAATTAATGATACACTTTTTGATAATTATATATAAAATGAAAGGTAATTTAATTCAGAATACAATTTTATTTACATTATTGAAAATCCCTCCCCTATTTTAAATACATACCCTTAATCGACGTGGCCAATCATCAATCGCAGCACGCACCACATTAATATCTATTTCTGCCGCTGCTTTAGCCATAGATGCTCGGAGAGATTCCAAATTCTGATGAGGTTTAGACTTTCTCCTCCAAACGTTGCCATATCTTTTAATCCAGTGGGCTTAAATCTGGACTAGAAGAGAGTCAGTGTTCATGTCCGATAAAGTCAATTCCACGGGCAACCAGTTTTGAGTGCTCCGTGCCCTATGAGCTAGTGTGTGTCCTGTTGGAATATCCAATGTCTGTTTTTTACATTATTTGCGAAAGAGGTTCCACTATGTTTGTTAAGACGGTATTTTGGTACACCTCGGCACTGGTTTTTACACCTTTTTGACAGAAAAACACCTCAATTAAGCCTGAATATGAGACTTCATTGAGGGGTATTTGCCATAGTTGCCACGCTTGGCGAGCGGGTTGGCAACCGCAGTTTTTTTATTGTAATTTTGGATTATATAATTATCAGGAAGATGCTGCTGCCCATCTCCCGCCTGTTTCCCTTTGTCGCCTTTTACGACACCCACGGGAGGATATGGGGTAGTGGATATTCTTGACCGCCACTACACGGCTTGGTGGTGGTGGCATTAAACCGGAGGCGTGGAGCAGAAGTGCGGTGGTCTTGTTCTTCAAGAAAGGTGACAACGCTCTCTTGAAGAACTACAGACCGATTTCCCTTCTGAGCCGCGTCTACGTGCTGTTTTTCGAGAGTCATTACGAATCGTCTCGCGCGCAGACTTGACGACTTCCAGCCTCCCGAACAAGCCGGTTTCCGAAAGGGCTTTAGCACCATAGACCACATACATACCCTACGGCAAATTGTACAGAAGTCCGAAGAGTACAATTTGCCACTATGTCTGGCGTATGTGGACTATGAGAAAGCCTTTGATTCCGTCGAAATTTGGGCGGTACTGCAGTCCCTTCAGCGGTGCCAAGTTGACTGTCGGTATATCGAAGTGCTGAAGTGTTTGTACAGTAGAGCTACGATGGCTATCCGAGTACAGAACCAGAGTACGAAACCTATCCAATTGCAGAGAGGTGTAAGACAGGGTGACGTTATATCCCCGAAACTCTTCACCGCTGCATTTTCAAGAAGACGTTTTCAAGCTTCTGGACTGGAAAGGATACGGAATTAATATGAATGTCGAGTACATCACTCACCTTCGATTTGCCGACGATATAGTCCTCATGGCAGAATCGCTGGAGGAACTAAGCACTATGCTCAATGACCTCAATAGTGTCTTCCAACGGATAGGTCTTAAGATGAACATGGACAAAACAAAGATTATGTTTAATGTCCATGTCACACCTATGCCAGTAGTTGTTGGGAGCACTAAGCTCGAAGTTGTTGACGAGTATGTTTACCTGGATCAAATAGTCCGACTAGGTAAGTCCAACTTCGACCGAGAGGTCAATCGACGGATTCAACTCGGCTGGGCAGCGTTCGGGAAGCTACGACACATCTTCTCGTCAGAAATACCTCAAAACCTTAAAACAAAATTGTACAACCAGTGCGTGTTGCCAGTGATGACTTACGGAACTGAGACGTGGTCCTTCACTGCTGGCCGTATGAGGAAGCTCAAGGTCGCTCAGCGAGCTATGGAGAAGGCTATGCTCGGAGTTTCTCTGCGTGATAAACTTAGGAATGAGGATATTCGCAGTAGAACCAGAGTAGCCGACATAGCCCAACGGATTAGTAAGCTGAAGTGGCAGTGGGCCGGCCATATAGCTCGAAGAACCGAGAACCGATGGGGAAGAAAGGTTCTCGAGTAGCAGCCTCGTACCGGTAGGCGAAGTGTAGGGCGTCCCCCCTCAAGATGGAGTGACGACCTGGTAAGACATGCAGGAAGTCGATGGATGCAGGTGGCTCAGGACCGTGCTTTGTGGCATTCTTTGGGGGAGGCCTATGTTCAGCAGTGGACTTGTGAAGGGCTGTAATGATGATGATGCTGAGACTTCAAGGCAAATCATGAGTGACGAAGGATAATGTCCTCGTTGAACCCTTGGAATACGCGTGCTGGCTTCTTCACTGCTGAGGGCATACACATTATCATTTTTGTATTATAACTTTCTTCGATGTTAAAAATTTTTTCATCCGAAAACATAATTTCGCGGTATTTTTTCCCGCATACTGCCGTAACAAACAGCGGGATCTATCCAACCCAATATTTTTTCAAACGGTCGTTGAAAAAATGTCCGGTCTTCTTATGATAAGCTTTTAGTCCTAGGTCTTCATTGATCACTCTTTTGACCATGGTTCTGTTAAGGCCCATCTGAATAGCTAAGATTTTTAGTTTACGAACAGCATTTCATTGGATTCGCGCCTTCACTGCTTTAGTAATCGCGGGTGTCCTAACTGTACGAGGTCGGCCGGTACCTCTTACGATCTACGAAGCTTCAATCTTCAGTGAATTGTTTGATAGTGCGATAAACAAATCGTATGGTTATTTTCAATTTTTGTAGAATATTGAAAATCTCTTTTACCGCGTAACCACAGCGGTGCTACGCAATAGCCACTCTATCTATATAGCTACTCTATCTTCTTTCTACGACCACTCCATATTTGAAAATGATTAGAAATTAATGACTTTTTTATTTTCGGCAATCACAAACGTTATATTTTTTAAATTGGTGAAGTTCACCTAGCCAGTAATCAAAAATTTTAAATAATAAGGTTTTGGCAGAACTTATGACCCGACTAAGTATGTTACTTACTAATAAAAAAAGGTTGTCATTTGTCATTGTCATTTCTAATCTCTCCCGTGGATTCAGGTGTCTAACCTAATCTGTGCTATAAGTTTACTTTATTTATCAAAAATATATTTTATTGTTTATTTGTTGAAGTTTCTAGTAACGAAATAAACATTATTATGTTCGTATTGCATTCATCTAAATTTGATTTATCGAGGAATGTACATTGCAGTTTGCACGTTTGTTAAAATATTGTTGTTCTTATATGTATTATTAGGCATATTTAGAAATGTCGCTATTAATCGAAAATCGATCTCTTAATGATCGCTTTAATCAAGAATCGATTCTAGTATGTTCGATTTGAATCTTTTTTTAAAAACGTTACCCCCTCACTAGGATTTTCTCCTGTATCGTGGAGTCAGTTTACAAACACAAATTGCACGAGGACAAACATCCAGACCTGGAACAATTATTTGTAGACCATACAAATACTTTTTCCGTACGGGATTCGAACCCGCGGCTCCCAGCGCAACAACTCATTGCTAAGCCACTGCGCCACGGAGCCCTCATCGGAATCGGAGATCGATTTTATTTTAAGTGAATCGACATGCATAGTATATAGAGCCAGTATAATTTCAGGCTGTGATGCATTCAGGGGTGACAACGCATGTAGGGAGTTCCTTGTTTGAAATTGACTGCAGGTATCCATGGAATGTAGTAGCCAATTACCACTAGAACTAGGAGTTTGTCACTTCAGTTTTATTTAATAAAAAAAGAAAACGCGAATGGCTTGACTTGATCGGGGAAGGACCACGTTTGCACAGAATAATAGCCAAAAATAGCAGGATTATGATTTTATATTAGTAACGAGGCATTCCATCTTACACCTCGAGGGTGGCAACGCATAAGCATTTTGATTTTTAATTGAGTGTAGATCTATGGGTAATAGCATCCAATTGCATTCAGGTAGACTGTGTGTGCTCGTTTATCACCTTTACTTATATAAAAATGTCTTGCCATTTCTCGGTCGTTAGAGCCTCGTTGAAAGCGCAGCGCCACGTACAGGTACAGTACACTTTAACACCTACTCAAACCATAAACAATCCACTTTTAGACATGGGCTTCTCAAATGTGGGGATTTGCCGTAATTGTCACGAGTAGGATACAATTGGGGCTTCTGCGTCACTTGCTCTCGCTTCCCTCGAGCTACGTGCCGTTGAAGGCCCCAATTGTCTCCAATAGAGGTTCCACTACATCGTTAAAATGCAAAGTGGTGCAAAAAACCCAGTTACTTTAATAACAGAACCATGGTCAAAAGAGTGATCAATGAAGACCTAGGACTAAAAGCTTATCATAAGAAGACCGGACATTTTTTCAACGAGCGTTTGAAAAAATATTGGGTTGGATAGATCCCGCTGTTTGTTACGGCAGTATGCGGGAAAAAATACCGCGAAATTATGTTTTCGGATGAAAAAATTTTTAACATCGAAGAAAGTTATAATACAAAAATGATAATGTGTATGCCCTCAGCAGTGAAGAAGCCAGCACGCGTATTCCAAGGGTTCAACGAGGACATTATCCTTCGTCACTCATGATTTGCCTTGAAGTCTCAGCATCATCATCATTACAGCCCTTCACAAGTCCACTGCTGAACATAGGCCTCCCCCAAAGAAGAGTAATGGAGAAGAATAATGGTTTAGATCATTGATTTATATGTTACACTTGATAAGTAATTGCCGCGTCAAAGCGTTGCCACTTCACATATGGCCACAGCCATATGCCCAGCGAACGTCGGTTCAGTGTTCAATGTGACGCCGTCCGAGTTAATTCGAACGATTCACGACAAAAAATGGGTAAATGCGTAGTGAAAGAATGCGATTCAAGGTCACAAAAACATAATACATCAAGCGGAATCACTTTCCACACGTAAGTTTTAATTTATATATTCATATTAACGTTTAAAACACTAAAAAATAAAATAAAATATCGAATATTGCAATTTAGCTTCAATGTTGCCACTTTTCCGCCTTTGTGATTTTTCCACATTAATGGGAGACTATATAATTTATGGAATAAGTTAATTTTAAAATAATTAATAGAATCAGGCGTTACTTTGCGGAAATCCATTATATAAAAGCTTTTAGAAAAAATTACTTTTCAAACTAGGTAAGACACATCATTTTATTTTATAACGCGGATATTTGCAAAGTAATTTTTTCTAAAAGCTTTTATAAGTTAATTTTGTTTTAAAATAAACAAGTAAAATTGTTTAATTAAAAATATAAACTATGTTTCAACCTTTGTACAAAATAATTAATTATTCTTATTTTAGTTTATTCATTAATGGTCTATTAATTATATTTTATTCTTTATTTTATATTAATAAATTTGCAATTTTAACAGTGGTAGAGCCACGCGGCAGCTCTTGCTGTCACACAGATGGGCCGGCTCGAACCGGGGTGGTACCACGACCTCACAGAAAACCAGCGTGAAGTAGAGGTTTACCTCTGCGTTTCGCTTGGTGAGTGCAGGTGGCCGGAGGCCCTTTTTACTGGAAATGAGGCATTCCATCTTAGTCCTCACGGGTGACAACGCTTCTACATTTTGACTTGTAATTGAGGATAGATGTAGATGTCTATGGGCCGCAGCAACCACTTACCATCAGGTGGACTGTGTGCTCGTTTGTCACCCTTATCCTATAAAAAAAATACAAGTCTTTGTCTAATAAATTTGGTCTTATGACATTAGCTACAAAAACATTAAAAGAGCTTCAAGGAAATAAATTATTAAAAGAATTTGCAATACACCCGGGAGATCATTTATCTTCAATACAAGTTGATCATTCCCTTTTATTGATTAATGCCATTATTTATAAATATTTAAAAATAAGATTGTACCATGAAAGTAAATTATACACTCAAACACACAAAAAAGAATCCAAAAGGCAATTATATAACAAACTGATGCTTCATAGCGGAGTTTGAGAGCATGGACTATTATGAATATTTAAGCGGATTAGTATTACAGATTAAAACCATTTATATTATCTTACAAATATACTTCCGCAGAGTCACGCCTGAATCCATTAACTATCCTCAGTATTGTTGCAAAAAAAAATATAAATACTTTTTAAAGTTGTTTATGGAAATTCTATAAACAAGAAAATCAACGAAATTTATTGATAACCAAAATTTTTGTAGCTAATGTCATGAGACTAAATTTAAGAGACAAAAACTTGCTGATGATTTCACAACTTATACATATTCAACACAGATCTCGCTTAAGAAACTTTAAATTGTTTTTTTATTTGCTTTATTTTTTTGTTTGATTTATTAGTACAATAAAAATAATATATAAAAACATCTTTTATTTCATTAGTTATGCTTACTTCTGTTCATCTAATAAGAAAATATACAAATTTAAAATAAAAATAATTTACCGCAACTTTAAAAAAAACTTCTTTATATTGCTCATTTTGGGTAAAATTTCATAAAGTATGCAACACCAACCCGCCACTGCATGTTTCTGTGTCTGTCTTTATCTAATTTTAGGGACGATATTGTTTTCCGCGACTTGTGTAAGTGAGACAGATATATGTTTACTTTAAAATTTTAATGATTGCAAAGCTACGTCGTCGCGTTTGGTTAGTGGTTACACTTTTTTCGACGCGCGGCAATGTGGTTTGCTTCTCTAGTTTTGTATAACTCAATGGTTTAGATTCGCAATTGGACCCAGAAATCGCCAGTGCGAGGCCAGGGCAGACCGCTTATTATTAATATAATCAATTATAAATGTAAAATTGGTACACCATGTTCGATTTATAAAAAAAAAGCTTATAACTTAGTACTAAGTTTGGATCAACGATCCCTTACGAAGGAACTCCTCTGTAATCACTGTAAGGCCCGGCGCCCACCTACGTAACGTAACACGTGATCTGACGCGTGATTTGACGCGTAACTTGTCACTCGCCTCAACATTCAAAGGGAATGTATGTAGTAACGCCCATTTGCGTGGCGTGACGCCGCATGAGCTGACGTGCCATTCAGCTTGCTACTAGTGACGCATTGAAGTGGCACGTAACACGAAACTTGTAGTTTTAATATTAAATTCATTGATTTAGTTCATGAAAAACCATGTTTATATGATTATCCTAGACACGATTACAATAACAGGAACTCGCAAGATGCTTCTTGCAACTTGTAGGGCAAATCTATGCGAAATGTAATTCTAATTCCTTCATAAAATTGAAAGTACCACCACTTTTCAAATTTTTTCCCTTAGGGATGTACTCAAAATCTTCAGCTGGCACTTTGAATGTTTGAAATCTGTAGCAAAACAAGGGCATGTTTATCCTCTTCAGGCGAGATTTTGGCCCAAAATGAACTTTGCGACATGCTATTGTTGCACAGGTTGGTGCAAGCAGTGTCACTCGTGGTCACGTCAGAGCATCGTCAGAATCATGCTACAAGCCATGTCGAAATCATGTAGCTTAGGTGGGCGCCGTGGCTAACATACTTTGTCTTTACTTGGATCTTTGCAGACAGTAAGGTTTTCTTTACAACTAAGGTATAGAATGAAGGATATACATAAATAGATATTAATATTGTATATATGTGATTCAGTCTGCCCTCGTTAGTATATTTTAATTAGATGTCTAATTAATAACATACACATACATCATACACACGCACGCGCACACACATACGCACGTCTCTTCCATGTTAGCGAGAATTTGTCTTGGCGAAGCTGGGCAAGCAATCGCAGTACTAAACATTCCTTGCATCTTTGGTGTTTTTCTTGGTGTTTCATATCTGGGATAAGAAGATGCCAAGACTATCGAAAGCAAAGAGATCTTTTTGGCATTTCCCATAATCGTGTCTTGATAGTGATGGGTTGTTTTACTCCGCTAACACACGGCAAAATTTCATCATTTCATCATCATTACAGCCCTTCACAAGTCCACTGCTGAACATTGGCCTCCCCCAAGGAATACCTTAAAGCACGGTCCTGAGCCACCTGCATCAATCGACTTGTCTTACATGTCACACCAGGTCGTCACTTCACTTCATCTAGTGGGGGGTCACCCTACACTTCGCCTACCGGTACGAAGCTTCCACTCGAGAACCTTTTTTCCCCATCGGTTGTCGGTTCTTCGAGCAATATGGCCGGCACATTGCCACTTCAGCTTACTAATCCGTGGGCTATGTCGGTCACTCTGGTTCTACTGCGGATATCCTCATTTCTAAGTTTATCACGCAGAGAAACTCCGAGCACCCTCTCCATAGCTCGCTGAGCGACCTTGAGCTTCCTCATACGGCCAGCAGTGAAGAACCGGCCACGGCAAATTTTACTGATAAGGAAATTTAAATCTATAAATAAATAAGTAAACTCTTTGATTCACATTTAATACTATAACATTCTTAAACACATTTAGAATCAAAAATTTATCAACACAAAGAACATTCTTAACAAATTAAATAGGTTTATTTAATTTAGAAACAATTTTATTTATATATTTAACTAAGCAATACACTTTATTACATAAAGACTTAACATACTTTACAACTACCCGCGTCATAAAACATTTGGGAAAACAATTTACTGAACATAACATTTATTACGATGTCGTAAGCTTTTTCAAGGAAATTATTTCTGCAATTTTAAATTTTTAAATAATCGGTCTGTCACTTTAACACAGTGTCAGTTAAAAAAGTGTCATTTACAAAGTACAAAATTAATTCGACGGCTCCGTGGCGCAGTGACTTAGCAATTAGTTGCAGCGCTGAGGGCCGCAGACTCGAATCCCACACAGAACAAGAGATAATATTTATGCAACTCATAAAAAATCCTAAGTACCTGGCATATTACACATCGCGCCGTTAAAAAAAAACTATCGGCCATTAATCATCTTGCTTTGCAGCAGTTTGTCTTCTACAAAAGTCCAGCACAGAAGCAATTATTATGTTCTTGAGCTATGTCTTCATACGACACACTCGCAGAAATTGCTATACGAAATATCAATAAAACGCATTACGCCAGCTCACATACATATTAAAGCGTATAAGGCTAGATGCTTTCACTTCATGCGTACATATTTTTGTTAAAAAAAAACTTGTTAGAAAACGTCATTTATTGCAAATGTTAGATAGCCAATTTTTCCTATGCGATAGTAAAGACAACGAGGTAGAATTCAGGTAAATGTTTCCTCGTTAGCTCTAATTTTGTATACGCACAACAGAAATTATCAGAAACACAACTACTAAATATAAAGCAAACTGTTATCTTAAATATAAAAATTACCTTTTCAAAAAAAACCCTAAGTCCGGTCCAAGGCTGCATTGTCGTATAATTGGATTATGAATAATTAAAATTCAGATGTAAAGCAAACTTTGCGAAAATTAAAATCGCTTATACATTTCCCTCCGTAAATTCACTAATGTTAAAAAAGTTTAGAGATCGAATGTTTCTTAATGCTTATAACATACAGGATATTTATAATTGGGGCATCTACGGTTCCTACGGCGCCACGACTTGAAGGCAGATTCGCATAGATCTCGACGAGATACGCCGAAAAGTAGGAATAATTTTTTATACTCAACGGCTGAGGCTGGCAATGAGAAAAAGCCGCGGAAGTGAGTGCCTGCGATTTGCTACGCAATGACGAAGCGGCTACACTTCTCGCAGCGCCGAAGCCGTTTGCAGAAGTAACTTTGGCTAAATATTCCTATGTAAAAAAATAATTTTTGAGTCTTCAAAATTCAAATCGTGGCGCCGTAAAAACCATAGTCCTAATTACATAAAGTGCAGTGCAGTTAGCATTTTCTACACTTACAGTTATTTCTGTTGTTTGTTTGTAAACCTATCTATAAACATATTTGGCGGAGAAATAAATATAATTTTCATCTCATGTTATTTAGACTTAACACAACGAACTAAAAAAAGGATATGTAGAATAAAGTGTATTTAGTTAAAGTATATACAGGGTCATTTTTAATTTACTAAAGACCTTTTAGGAATATATTGGTTGCATCCAAAGATGTTTTATAGGTCCAGATACCGTGTACGCGCGCCTAAAACGCTTCCATTTCAAAGGCGCCAATATTGGCGTATTCGATCGATCGTTCCGCCATTACGCCAGCGACGTTCGCTGTGAACATACGTCACGCACCAGTATTTCTAATTTCGCAAAATGACTGTTTGTGCTGTGAAATCATTTAAGAATTACTCTTGGAAAAAAGATAAGGATAAGAACATCACTTTTCATAAGTAACTATACAATTTTATGGTGTATTTCTTTGTAAAAGAATACGAAAGCTAAATGTCAATACAAGTAATAATATTGCGCAATAATATTCGAGTGTTGCCTAGTCTATGAAATGTTTTTACCATTTTTTAATGTCATGATCAACCGCAAAGGTTATCTGTTATCTTGGCCGAAGTTTACGCTTAACCAAACTTACTTTTTTTCGTCATTTTACTTAGGATTGAAAAATAATTAATGTCTTCGTAAAAAGCGGCAATATTTTGTGTTCTACAGTACAAAAGTATAGTACTCTGTATATATTTAGTAATAATTGATTATAAATATATGTTACATACATAAATATCTACTGTGCTTTTTTATTTATTTTAACTGTTACATTAATTATAGGTTTTATTACATATCTTGAATATTTTTGTGCGATGTTCGTAGCTATATAAAACACATAAGCAACCATATCCCCATACACACACGCACACAAATGCACACGCCACGCACACACATTTTATACTCTTAGAATCAATAGGTACGTCAATATGAATGAAATATAAAATCTTCCACAATTTTTGGGTAATCGATTCGCACTGTTATTACCGAAGTCACGCACATTAATGCAGCCATGGTGCGTAAGATATGCGCGTCACGTGGTACTCACGCACACATGAATCAAAGACTGTCTTCACTATGAACGTTGCGGTGTCTTAGCAACACGGTATCTGGACCTATAAAACATCTTTGGTTGCATCATTACAAACAATTTTAGCGAAATCACTCTTTACAGAATATAATACATTTTCAAAAAAAACTACTTTTAAGTTTTTATTGTCATGTCTGACTCCTTTATTTAAAAAAAAAACGTTACCCCCCCCCCCCCCCCCACTAGGATTTTCTCCTGTGTCGTGGAGGCAATTTACAAACATAAATTACACGAGGACAAACATCCAGACCCGGAACAATTATTTGTAGGCCATACAAATACTTGCTCCGTGCGGGATTCGAACCCGCGGCCCCCAGCGCAACAACTCATTGCTAAGCCACTGCGCTCGGAGCCGTCAATAAATCAAATCTATATTTTGTAGTACCTAAACAATATCAGAATAAATCGTCAAAAAATGTCTTTTTTCTTTTACACTTGATATCAGTATCACACATCGTGTTGAAATCACCTAGGTCCTCCAGTTCAAATGAGTAAGCGCCGCCTCCTACACCCCTCCACCCCTACTCCGCCTCGCGCTTTCTTTTGCTAATACTAGGACTATTACTGTTTAGAAGGTGCAATAAAATTATTTTTATTTTTGTATGAAAATAAAAATTGAAGAAATATATTTCTTTCTCACAGATGTTGTTATGATGTAAATAATATATTCCCAAAAGGTCTTCAGTAAATTAAAATTACCCTGTATAGTAATCATTTTCTTAATTCAAATCTCGGGCTAGATTAATCCCATAAAATTCATAACAATTAATAAAAATAATCCATTTAGTTTTATTCCTATTCTAGGCAAGTCAAAGTGCTCGAATTAATATTACAGCGGTGTTAACACTTACTCGTGAAAACGAACTAAAAAAAACGCCTATGTTAATTGATTTCCTTGATGCTACACTGATCGCATGAAATTTATAAGAATTTATAAAAATATATTATTTAGTTTTCGTTCCTATTCAAGATAAAACAAAGTGACAAAAAAAGTTTTGTATAATTAGCACTTAACAGAAGAAACTAAAAAAACGCCCAGTGTTAGAATGATCTCTTGAAATTCATACTTATCAGTAACAATAAATGATTGGTTTTTTTTTCTATTCAAGAACTTATTCCTCAAAAGTCTTGCTGTTTTAATAAGATTTTCATTTTGTATAATTTCAGAGATTTAACAGATTTAAATAAGTTGGCTCTACTGGCAACCCTGGTCTAGTCCATACAATATAGAATTTTTTCATTTGGAATAATTTTCTAGTTTTAGCCGACCTCAAATAAGTAGGACGAAAAGCGAAGGCTTTTGAGAGGAAAGGAAAAGCCTTTGCAGTTAGTTAGTTAGTTAGATGTATATAGTGAAGGCCTTCGATTAAGGTGGGCATATAGCGCTTCTTTCGAAGCTTACTTCCAATGGGCTTCCCAAGAAATTATGCAATTGGATCACCCATTTTCTCGCAAATCGGATCATCGAGATCTTTGTTGACGGTGAATGCTCCGACTTAAAGGCTGTGAATACTGGGGTTTCACGAGGCTGCCTGCTATCGCCTACTCTATTCCTATGTGTTGCGCCTATTCCTATTTGTAGAGAATTAATAACATTAGTTGTACGACAGTTCCGGCGATGCTTGATACACCAGCCGTGCTAATATTTCTAGGTAAGCGTAGTTTTGGAATCGAGTTTTTGTCGATAGATACAACTTAAGGAACTTCAACAAAACCTGCAATTCCTCTGGTGTTGTAAATGTTCAAGGCGTGATCACTTACCATCAGGAGAGCCGTATGCTTGTTTGTGCCTTCTCCTTTGAACAAGCCCAATATTTAAAACAGTAATTGAACAAAGCGGCCAAGTGCGAATCGGCCTCGCCCATGAAGGGTTCCGTAGCAGCAAGTAACATTTTTTTTTTATAGGATAAGGATGACAAACGAACACACAGTCCACCTGATGGTAAGTGGTTCCTGCGGCCCATAGACATCTACATCTATCTTCTATTACAAATAAAAATGTAGATGCGTTATCACCCGTGAGGACTAAGATGGAATGCCTCATTTCAAGTAAAAAGGGCCTCCGGCCACCTGCACTCACCAAGCGAAACGCAGAGGTAAACCTCTACTTCACGCTGGTTTTCTGTGAGGTCGTGGTACCACCCCGGTTTGAGCCGGCCCATCCGTGCGACAGCAAAGGCTGCCGCGTGGCTCTACCACTGTTAAAAACATAACATAATTTACGATTTATGACGTATTAAAAAAAACTACTTACTAGATCTCGTTCAAACCAATTTTCGGTGGAAGTTTACATGGTAATGTACATCATATATTTTTTTAGTTTCATCATTCTCTTATTTTAGAAGTTATATGGGGGGGGGGGGGGGACACATTTTACCACTTTGGAAGTGTCTCTTGCGCAAACTATTTAGTTTAGAAAAAAATGACATAAGAAACCTCAATATCATTTTTAAAGACCTATCCATAGATATCTTACACGTATGGGTTTGATGAAAAAAAATTTGAATTTCAGTTCTAAGTATGGAGAACCCCCAAAATTTATTATTTTTTTTTCTATTTTTGTGTAAAAATCTTAATGCGGTCCACAGAATCCATTAAATCGTTTAGTCTACAGAGTATGCCAAAGATATAGACATTCATAAATATTTAAATATATTAATAACATGAGTATAATGTTGTCTCCTGGTAGTCGGGTAAAAAATAACGGAAATATTAGTAATGTTAACAGCGTTACTAGTATTATATTGCAAAAATAACTTGACAGTTTGATAGATCATTTGTAAGAACAGAACTAAGTCTATACAACGTAACGGTAACAACTAATCTATAACGAAGCTTCTGATAACTCTATCGATCCTGAAATTAAAACATTATTCTTATATTAAAAAAAAACCAAATGCAAAACCCAAATAAGTATAAAAAACATCGAAAAGTAACAGATACATTGGATAAGCTCCGTAAAGGCAGTAAGGTTTTAAATTGATACCTAAGATACAACTTGCTTAGCCTAAAAAGATATTAATTATAAGAAAATATGTAGTACATCTCAAGCAGGTCATAGACAATAATGTATATACAGGGTTAGTCAGTCTTTATAGACCATGAAGTTTCTTCCATCATCAACATCATTCAGTGAAAACAATCAACACATTTTGCTTTTCACTATGATGGAATAAAAACAGATTATTGAATGGAAATATCAAATTAAGGCCCATCTAACAGTGGTTTTAATTTCCAGAAGTGAGCATATGACGATATTATGTGTATCATATGTTGACATGGCATATGATCGTGATTTTTAGTAGTAATAGACAGTAGCGGATTATCCTTAAGGCAAACTAGACACGTGCTTAGAGACGTAAAGTTACAAAAGGGCGCGCCCGGAAGTTTTTAAACTAAAACAAGAATAATTCAGTACCTACTATAATTAAATTAAAAAATAGACTTTCAATAGAGATGTAGAGCTTCCGAAGCGCGTCCCATCTACTTGATTACTGTTACATCGCCCTCATTCTCTCATCATATTTTTCCTTCATTCCCATTATAAATTATATTATAGTTTATTTGCAAAAACATAGTTATAACTTATATGGCCGCCAGAGGGGCGGCGATGTGATGCTAGCCTAGTGGTAACAGTTTAAAGATCTTACAGATGTAAAACGCCTTTGATGTCAGGCGCTACCGCCGCCCGCGTAGGTATTGACGCGACCAGCGTGTATACTAGGGGTTGTCACGAAAATGGAAATAAAATAATTTTTAATATTATAATACACATTATCATTTATTAACATTATGTACATACATGTAAGATAAAAACATTTATCAACAAGATTTTTTATTACTACAAAAAAAATACATTTACAAGTGTTGCACTACCAAACAATTTCGTGACACTTTCTTGATGTTTTCAGTTTTCAATTGCTAAATTTTATTACGTAGTGTATTCGCATTCGAATAGACAATTTTATAAAAAAAAAATGAGGGCAACATAAGCATGGCCGTTATTTAATTCCATTTTACTTAGTTGCTCCTATAACTGCAACAGTAATTCACCATTAAAGATATTATATTTTACAAAATCTGCACTTAAAATTAATTAAATAAGTACTATAAAACACGCTCACGCCAACCGCATGTATTGTCTATCACACTCAGTGAAGTGCGCTGGCACAAGGTCGGCCCGCCCCCTGCCCCGCAGTGCTCCCGCCGTTGCTCTGCGTTACGTACATTCATTTCCCAACTGTAAGGTCTTAAAATTGTGCTAGGGTGCTATCGGTTTTTAATCCGCTTCTGGTAGAGGCATGAGAGAATCGTTTACCCCATACCGTCCCATAGATGTCCTAAGAATCATATAGTCTTTACGTGGTATAACCCATGCTGCAGCCATGTTAAGGTTGTAGCACGAATGGATCAGCTCGACCGGGTAATGACCACGCTCTCACAGAGGAGACCCATTTTAATGGAAACAAGGCATTCCATCTTAGTCCTCACGGGTGACAACGCATCTGCATTTTGATTCCTGAATGAGAATAAATGTAGATGTCTATGGGCCACAGCACTCACTTACCATCAGGTGGTCTGTGTGCTCGTTTGTCACTCGACATTGGAGTTGGCGTTACAACCATCTGGTTTAGTCCAGATGAAAATCCTCCTTTTATTGGGAGAGGCCCATGTTTAGCAGTAGACTTCTACGAACAGTTTTTAAAAACGTAATTTACAAAATATTTTTTATCAAGAAAAATACTGAATTATCTATTACATAAAATGGAAGAAACCTCATAACAATTGAGAAATTAAGAGTTATGTACACTTTTAAATAGGTACGTTTTGTTACACAGTAGATTAGACGATTCAACATTTACAAAGCGCTCATTAAATACAAAGGGGCCACAAATAAAAAAAGTATCAAAATCGATTTCAAAAATCAATGATATTTCATGGAGCAAAAAAGCACCCATAATTTTAACGTAAACTATTACTATGAAACGCAAGTATCATGTATATCGATATAATATATTATATCGAAAAAAAAATGTAAAAAAAATTATTGGGTCGTCCTGTAAAAAATTCAGTTTTTAATTTGTGTCCGTTTTGTATTTAATGAGCGAAATGGCGGATAGTATGTTAGGTTAAAAGCTTACTGCTATATAAAGGCATGTCTCTAAGTATGTATATGTGTGTATGTGTGTGTGTGTGTGTGTTTGTGTGTTGTACGCGCCGTACATGTGTTGTTAAAAAAGGAACTGAAGGCTAGTACGAGTAAAACTTTGTGTTAAATAATACTCAACCAAATCTAAGAAATACCTTCTGACATTAATCATTCTACAATAACTTTGTACAAGCGTAACAAGATTTAAAATAACATTTTACGTCAATCCAAAAAATTATGAGGCTATCTATATTTTATAACAAAATGTATAGTTCTTTATCGTTAATTTAAATTCGAATCTTTCAAACAAAGCAAAATACAAAAAAAAATAACCAGAATTAACTTTTATGGTTGGCATTGTTTCAATGATACACGTCGTTATGCACTTTTAGTATTTGTATGATTCAAATTCATACCAATGCGAATAATTGGGTAAAACTGTTCAAATAAACGAACCTTTACATTTTTAATTTATTATTTGTTTATTTAAGTTTTTATTTTTAGAGTTCCATCTTTATAATTTCTGTGCATCATCTCATTCTGTGCATGTGTGCATTGACAACCATTGAAAAGTAATTGGCTTCCGATACAAAAAAAAATAGCTAAACGAAAAATAATTATTTAGAAGCATGAATGCAAAAAGTGCATTTTTACGAGAAATTAAAAATTTAACCAATTGGAACAACGATACATTCATTAATTAAACATGGCTAAACGCCAACCACACCGTGCCGCAGACATGGACAGACGACGCGCGCCCGTGGGAAAAGGTTGGGTGCCTCATAATTTGCCATGTGGGATTCGCCGGAGAAAGATTTGTAGAAAATACAACTACTATATAAGGGACGACTGGGCCAAAGTGATGGAGAAAATAAAGAAAATTGTTATGGACGTTAATAATTAATGTAAACAACGATTATAACGACGAAGCTCAACTAGTTGTAGTGAAAGTGATTAACTTTTTTTTTTAATCTAGTGCAGTATTTAATTTATATAACTATCTCTAGAAATTAACAGTAAGCAATATGTATGAAAAACTGATACATTTTGTGTTCTAAGTCATCTGTTTTTAATTTGTTCCAGTATTAATGTAGACAATACTATAAATGATTACCAACTCTAAACATCCGATATAACATCTCTTAAAAATTAAAAAAACAGCTGTCAAAAGGTATTTCATAGATTCGATACAGTATAGATGTGTTATTGAAATGTATTTTATGCGTGCTTGTGTGTTTGCTGTTAATTTATGTACGTAGATGTGTGTAGGAAGAAGTTTTAATGTGAATGTATAATGAAATGCGTGCGTATGTGCATGCGTTTGTGTGTGTGTGCGTGCGTGCGTGCGCGCGTGTGTGTGTGTGTGTGTGTGTGTGTGTGTGTGTGTGCGTGTATATGTATATATATATATATATATATGTGTGTGTGTGTGAGTGTGTGTGTTTGCACGCGCGTGTGTATGTGTGCGTGAGTGCATGTGTATGTGCGGGCATGCAGGCATGCGAGCGCGTGTGTGTGTGTGTTCGTGTGTGTGTGTGTGTGTGTGTGTGTGTGTGTGTGTGTGTGTGTGTGTGTTCGTGTGTGTGTGTTCGTGTGAGTGTGTGTGTGTGTGTGTGTGCGTTCGTGTGTGTGTGTGTGTTCGTGTGAGTGTGTGTGTGTTCGTGTGAGTGTGTTCGTGTGTGTGTGTGTGCGCACGTGTGTGTGTGTGTGTGTGTGTGTGTGTGTGTGTGTGTGTGTGTGTGTGTGTGTGTGTGTGTGTGTGTGTAAAAAGAAATGTGGAGCAATAGTGTAAATGAGTGTTCATGTTCTGTGTCTGTGTGTGTTTACATGTCTGACATATTATTGTTACGTATATCTATAAGTGTTTGTGTGTTTGTGTTCGTGTGTGTGTGTTCGTGTGTGTGTGTGTGTTCGTGTGTGTACGCGCGTGAGTGTGGGTGTGGGTGTGTAAAAAGAAATGTGGAACAATAGTGTAAATGAGTGTTCATGTTATGTCTGTGTGTGTTTACATGTCTGACATGTTATTGTTACGTATACCTATAAGTGTTTGTGTGTTTGTGTTTGTCTGTTTGTGTGTGTGAGTGCACGCGCGCGTGTGTGTGTGTGTGTGTGTGTGTGTGTGTGTGTGTGTGTGTTGTTTTAGGTAGAATTTTCGAATTAAGTATTTACACAATAATCCTTTCTTTGACAAAACGATCAGAAATACACATAGTACATTCAGAAATACACACATTAATATAATAATCAATTATTTATATTATTTTTACAAACGTCCAACATGTCTGTCAATTGCGACAGCTTGGCGAACGCCTCCCGGAGCATATTTCTGAAATTAATAAAAGTGTAAAAACACCTTACAGCTACCTTCAATAGCTATAAGCCCCGCATATTGGTAATGCGCCTGGTCGCCATTTTGGTGACGTAATCTCGTGACTTTGAACACTCAGTACTGTTAGCAACACTGGCTGGTGAGTACGTGTATCCAGTTGTGAACACGCACATTTTTATTGTTTTTTTTTCTAGTTCTTATGTGATTTAGATTATATGAGTGGAGTTAAACAATTACGTTAGATTTTTAAATGTAAGAATAAAATAAACAGATTTTTTTTCAAATAGTTGATTTTTAAATATTTGTGTATGATTTTGACAAATATATGAATTTGTAGCTTATCAGCATCACTATCACTTACTGCGTAGCATCGAAACTAATTACGTTAAAATCGGTTCAGTGGTTTAAACGTGAAAGCGACAGACAGAGTTACTTTCACATCAATAATATTGGTATAAATAAAAAAAATTGTTCACTGTACTTTTTAACTGCGGATGACGTCACGTGGACGTTAATGTGACAAGGTTCCAGCGCATTACCACTTTGCGGGGCTTATAATTACAATTAAAAATTTTTACAGCTATGGCTCTAGGTTTGAAACGCAGCTAGAGCCAACAGAAATCAAGTAAAGAAAGAAAAAAAGTAAAATTACAGCCTATATGGGTCCCACGGCTGGACACAAGACACTATGTCATTTCTGAGAGGGTTTCTGGTACAATTCGTCCGCCGCGCTGCTTCAATGTGTGTTGCCGAAACCGATTAATCGGCTATCACCACAACCTTCGGCCGAAGCTAGTCTTAAAAACCCTTGGAAATTCAATTCAAGATTGACTAAAATTAATAATATAAAAGATTTTAAAAGTATTTAAAGGTTTTTTTTTAATATGATGAGGGTGACAAACGAGCACGCAGTCCACCTGGTGGTAAGTGGTTGCTGTGGCCCATAAACATCTAAATCTATCCTCGATTACGAACCAAAATGCAGATGCGTTGTCAACCTTGAGGAGTAAGATGGAATGCCTCGTTTCCAGTAAAAAGGGTCTCCGGTTCTCTACACTCACCATACGAAACACAGCAGCATTAAGCTGCTATATTACGCTGGTATTCTGTGAGATCGTGGTCCTTCCCCGATCGAGCCGACGCATTCGTGCTACAACTATACCAGTAATACAGCTGCAGCATGATTCTACTACGTTAAAAATTGACTCTTTTATATAAAAAGAGAACTTTAATTATCTCTAGAAGTTGATCCAGAGATGATAAAAATTGTGTCGCGATGTCCATCGCGCTCTCGCTCATTTACAACAGTTAGTTCAACTTCGGCGCTTCCCAGAAACCTTCGGCCTTGGTCAAAATTAGCCAAAATGGACCGAAGTTTTGGCCGATACCGAAGGTTTCGCCGAAGGTGGTTCTTTTTGGTCGAATGTGGCCGAAGCCGAAGCTTCGGACAGACACTAGTTGGCAGCCTTCATATGTGCTGGAAATATTTTATTTCATAGACAAGCAGGTTTTCTTCACATATATTTCTTCACCTGTTAAGCGTGGTAACTGTGGCAAATATCTTCAGGGGAAGCCCAGGGTGGCAGAACTTTTGATAGGCAGTAACGGTGACGATAAAGTATATCTTAATTGGCGAGCACGTAGTACATCCGCACATAATTTTTTTTATAGGATAACGGTGACAAACGAGCACACATTCCACCTGATGGTAAGTGGTTGCTGCGGCTCATAGACATCTACATCTATCCTCTATTACAAATCAAAATGTAGATGCGTTGTCACCCGTGAGGACTAAGATGGAATGCCTCATTTCCAGTAAAAAGGGCCTCCGGCCACCTGCACTCACCAAGCGAATCGCAGAGATAAACCTCTACTTCACGCTGGTATTCTGTGAGGTCGTGGTACCACCCCGGTTCGAGCCAGCCCATCCGTGCGACAGCAAAAGCTGCCGCGTGGCTCTACCACTGTTAAAAATTACAATTAATAATTTCATTGGTGCCAACGGGAATCGAACCCGGTTTGTTCGTGTTTTTTTTTATATAGGATAAGGGTGACAAACGAGCACACAGTCCACCTGATGGTAAGTGGTTGCTGCGGCCCATAGACATCTACATCTATCCACAATTACAAGTCAAAATGTAGATGCGTTGTCACCCGTGAGGACTAAGATGGAATGCCTCATTTCCAGTAAAATAGGGCCTCCGGCCACCTGCACTCACCAAGCGAAACGCAGAGGTAAACCTCTACTTCACGCTGGTTTTCTGTGAGGTCGTGGTACCACCCCGGTTCGAGCCGGCCCATCCGTGTGACAGCAAAAGCTGCCGCGTGGCTCTACCACTGTTTAATACTATATATATATATATATATATATATATATATATATATGTTTAATACTACTGTGAAATTTACGAAAACCACTTATCCCGTAAGCTACCACAGTTCATGTCATACGAACCAGTAGTGTACTAAATAAAATAATTTTGGATACATGAACATACCTGTTCTTTGCACAAAATACCCTCAAATCATCTCTGCCTATAACATTACTGTCCATGGAGATGAGAATGAGGCAGTCTTTTAATGCAGTCTCCAAACGGGATATATGGTCCTCCATTATGAGATCTGAATTTTCCATGCTTAGCACACTAAAAAATTAAAGTATGAAAAAAAGTAATGATTACAACAATGTACGATTTCAACATACGTAAATAAAATTTTGTACTCGTCTGGGATCTCGATAACTACAATTACGTCGGAGTAAGAAATTAATGATCTTTTTATAATTGGACGTAGTTATACAAAAATGTTCCAACCCACAAGCCATTAAAAAATGAGTTGAATATACAGATCTACTTATTTTGACATCTTCGCGAAGATGTCAAAATAAGTAGATATGTATATTTAACTCATTTTTGATTGTCACTCCCATGACTGACTTGATATTGACAGCATTCTTTTAAGAGAAACCAAAAAGTAAAGAAGAAGAAGAACTCATTTTTGAATGACTTGTGGGTTGGAACGTTTTTATATAACTACGTCCAATTGTTAACTATCGCTAACATACTTAAGTATTAATTATCTTTATCCCTGTGTCTTTCTGCTGTCAATTAGTAAAGAGAGAGAGAGAGAGATAGGGAAAGAGAGGGAAAGGGGGAGAGGGAGAGATAGAGAGAGAGAGAGAGACACAGAGAGCAAAGTTTAGGCTATTCATAAATCGACGACGGCTGTTAGGAGTAAAACCATAAATCTAAGATGCAATATGATTATGGTTGTCATCGCCAAATACACTTTGCAAGTGTGGTGGTGTGGTGATTAAGGCAAACACCATTCGGGAAATTTGTGATTGCTAGCGCCAAAACACTTTCAGCTTTTACGGTAAACCACATTCAGGAAGAGTTTTTGTTGTTTGCAATTAACATTTACAGCATCTTGTATAATGAAAACAATAAAATCCAAGGCCATGTTGGTTGCAAAGCAACTTAGGATGTGGCGGTACTTCGCACAAGGACAGCAACTTTCAGTCCAGACTGTGTACTAGGTTGGCCTAGTTGTGCCAAATAAAAGGTAAAAAGGCCAAAAAGCGTGTGAATAAAAGTCAAGAATCTTGACTTTTTTATAGGATAAGGGTGACAAACGAGCACACAGTCCACCTGATGGCCGGCCACTTGCACTCAGCAAGCGAAACGCAGAGGTAAACCTCTACTTCACGCTGGTTTTCTGTGAGGTCGTAGTACCACCCCGGTTCGAGCCGGCCCATCCGTGCGACAGCAAAAGCTGCCGCGTGGCTCTACCACTGTTAAAACACTTCCACAGTTTCCTGTAAGATTCCCTAAATGTTCAAAGTGCATAAAGAATTCTGTTCTACAATTTAACCTTCTCTCTTCCACCATTGCTGACAAGACGCATGAAGAAACTTCACTGTTTAGATAGAAATGATCAACAAGCTCTCGATGATCAACAATTTACGTCGTTTTCCGCAGGCACCATATTGTTTTGTTGGTCTCTCCAAAGCATGAAAATATTTCATTTTGTAACACAAATTACCAAATAATAGAAATACGATAGCCGTGTAGCCGTATAATACATAATCCTAGCGTAACTTCGACCTGTAGGTGTCGATCAGAGGAAAAGTGCCAGAAAGATTTCATGGCTGCTCATAAACTGCGTTATAAGTATATAGTAGGTGAAACAGTACTATGGTAATTCAGACCGGCGACCGCAAAAAAAAGTTAAAGATGCATGTGTTTGCAAAGATACATACACACACATTAGCATTAAGCTGCTATTTTTGCTGGTATTAGGAGAGAGCGTGGTCCTGCTTCGGTCGAGCCGACCCATTCGTGCTACAGACATAATATAGCTGCAGCATGGCCCTACCACGTAAGAGCATGGCAATGAAGCTACCCGTTAACGAGAGAGGATGTTAAATCAAATAAATGTCACATGACCACGTAATATAGTGACAGACCGTTCATTTATTACGTCACCGTTCATAATCACCTTGGTTCAACACACATATATAATAAGCAATACTCACCCTTTAATAGCAAGGCTGAGTGTATTGAGCTGATTCCTGAACATGGACCATTTACTTGTCAGCACTTCAAGAGTATCATTGCCGGGAAGATGGTCCTCCAAGCTGTGTGGTACACCCAGACACGTAGACAACTTTGCACTGTAAAAATTAAGCTAACTATAAAATAAGTTGCAGCCTATGTAGTTTCCAACGCTGGCCACATACATTTAATTTCTAATTAAATGAGCAATTACATACTCGGCTATTCAAGTGCGTGTTAGCGGACTTCACATGCCATCGATATATTTTATTCCTCAGACATGCCAGTTTCCTCGCGATATTACTTTCACCGCCGCGCACTCTGCAATTTCCCTAGTGTTGCAGTTGAGCCGCATACGTCGTTTGCCTCCTCTTTCTACCAACTTCAAAACGGAGGAGGTACTCAATTCGACTGTATGTTTTTTTTTTGTTGTGTATTACCTTCATAACTTTGTTCTACGTGAACCGATTTCGATGATTCTTTTTTTATTTGAAAGCTGGTGCTTCTCATGTAGTTCCCATACAAATTTGATCAAGGTCTTTGACCAATAGTTCTATCCTTAATAATATATATATATTGAAGTCGTTTGTACATTTTTTTTATTATTTAATTAAAGGACATTCGTTATTATTAACATGTCACTAACATTGTACCTTATAACTATATAACACAAAATAATTTATTAAATTGACTCCTCTTATATAAAAAAAACGTGATGATTTAGTACTAAAACGAATGATATTACATTCTTTGGCGTTGAATGATAAAAAATCAATCAAATAAATGTGTCGGTATATTAAGTGCCACTAATATAATAACAATAATAGCCTTTATTTCAGACAGTATTTCGTTTACAGTATCTTTTTTTTTATAGGATAAGGGTGACAAACGAGCACACAGTCTACCTGATAGTAAGTGGTTGCTGCAGCCCATAGACATCTACATTTATTCTCGATTATGAATCAAAATGCAGATGCATTGACACCCGTGAGGAGTAAGATGGAATGCCTCGTTCCAGTTAAAAGGGTCTCCGATTCTCTACACTCACCATACGAAACACAGCAGCATTAAGCTGCTATTTTACGCTGGTATTCTGTGAGAGCGTGGTCATTCCCCGGTCGTAATTGTAATAGTTTTCCTCCCCCACGGTGACTGGCCGGATTGGGGAGCTTTTAGAAAAAGTTTGTTTTATTGACGTTGTGTTGTCTCGGTTCCGGGTGTCGATGCCATTCACAGTTTTTTTGGTATTTCTGTTATTGAGGCTGATCTTCCTCTTTCCACATAGTTGAGCATGTTAGGTCTTATAGTGCCTTTTCCTACAGTTTTGGTCACTGAGTTTATTTGTCTTGAAAACAGACCAATAGGTCTTTTGATTTGAAGAGTTTGGCGAGCCTGACTCTTCTCTTTTTCTCTTTTCTCGGTAGTTATCTCTGTTTTTGTTTACTACTAATTTATTGTATCTTATGAATGCTATATTCCCTTTTTTATTTTCTTCAACCTGTTACTGTAGCTGCTTGCATTTTTCTAGGACTTCTATAGAATAACCTTCCTTAATGTATATTCCTTGCTCAGACTTGGACTTGTTTCACAATATCAAGTGCTTTTTCTATAGCGTAGTAATAGTGACTACGACCGGGCGGTTTTTGTTGTCGACCTGTTTGCCAATTCTGTATATTTTACTGATTTTGTTACTATCCAACTGTATTTTCGAGACCATTATGACGTCCTTGATGTAATCCACAAGTTCACATACGGTTTTTCCTGTTTTTTCTATTCCAAAAAATACTAAATTGTTTTTCCTTTTTTCATTTTTCAAAAACTTTACTTCCATTTCTAGTTCAGATATTTTTGTTTTGAATGTAGTATTTTCTTCCATAATAAATTTTATCTTTTCATCAAGCGCCTCCATTACATTTTTCGTCACTAAAGTTCTTATAAGGAGGGCTTGATTATTGAGTTTCTTATCTAGTATTGATATTAACTTCTCCATATTTTTTTCCTCCATTTTAGGGGAAATTTTACTGTTATGGCAACGCTGTATTTTAGATGGCAGCCCTAGATTCTGGTTGGCAACAATAGGTTCTGTTTGGTAACACTAAATTCTGGTAGGCAACACTTTTGTTAAGGTCACTTCTTGAAAGTTGTTTATGGCGTGTTGTTCACTTCCCTTCAATGGTTTTGCAATTTTAGGTTATGTTTCAATAATGTTTGTTGTACAATTTTTCACTTAATGTTGGTTTCCACTGTTTTTTGTTCTTGATTTTCTTTGTTTGTGTTTTGTTCAGTGGTCTTGGTTAGAAATACGGTTGATTAGACTGGTTTTTGCACAGAATTCGAGTAAATATTGACGTACGTCTAATCAGTTCAACGGTAACGAAAAATAACGGAGAGCGGGAGGTGTTCTTCATACTAGGTAAGACACATCATTTTATTTTATAACGCGGATATTTGCGAAGTAAATTTTTCTAAAAGCTTTTACATATTTGTGGTTTTTTTTTGCTATTAATAAATAATTTTTGTTTTAGTGCATTTTATTTTCATTAATTAAATTGGTAAATATAAAGAATTACACAGCACTTACCATTTATTGATATGTAATACAAATCTTGATGCTGTCACTGTCGAATTAAATTTCGTGAATTTGCTCGGATAACGTATGTACATAATAAAACGACGCTCTGCGTCTCACATCACTGCGTAAAACATTCGAGACCTATTTAGTTGCGCATCATTCAACATGATTACTTTAATTATTGTATTACTTACGATACTAACGCTATATAAATACGGCACATCGACTTATAAATACTGGGAGCAGAGAATGATCAAGCATGACCAGCCTATACCGTTCCTGGGCAACAATGCAAGAAATTTCCTGATGCAAGCGAGCATGTCGGAAATGGCGGCTGAAATGTACTGGAAGTATCCGAAAGAGAAGGTCGTCGGGTTCTACCGAGCGTTCCGGCCGGAGCTTGTGGTGAGGGATCCCGAAATTGTGAAACGAATTTTGACGACCGACTTCATTCACTTTTATCCGCGTGGTATAAACGTGCACAAAAAAGTCATTGAACCGATGCTACGTAATCTGTTCTTCGCGGACGGTGACGTCTGGCGGCTGCTACGCCAGCGCATGAGCCCGGCGTTCAGCAGCGGCAAGCTCAAGGCAATGTTCCCGTTGATCGTCGAGCGAGCCGACAAGTTACGAGCGCGAGTCCTGGACGCCGCTTCAAGTGGTCGCATATTAGACGCTCGTGAATTGCTGGCTCGCTACACAACTGACTTTATCGGAGCCTGTGGCTTCGGGCTTGAATCGGATTCACTAAACGACGAGAACTCAGCATTTAGACAATTAGGAGCAAATATTTTTTCACTCAATGCAAAGCAGCTTGTTATTGGTATGCTTAAACTTATGTTTCCTGAAATATTTAAATATGCAAAAACGCAAGGGGATGTGGAAGCCCACATCGTTCCTCTTGTAAAGGAAATTATGAAGCAAAGGAACTATCAACCGTCACAGCGAAACGACTTTATAGACCTGCTGTTAGAATGCCAAGCCAAAGGTACAATTGTAGGGGAGTCTATAGAACACTTCAAGCCTGATGGAACACCAGAAATTGCAAAACTAGAGTTGGACGACTTGTTAATAGCAGCGCAAGTATTTGTATTCTTTGCCGCCGGCTTTGAGACTTCGTCCTCTGCCACGAGCTATACTTTACACCAGTTGGCTTATAATCCTGACGTCCAGAAAAAAGCCCAAACAGAAATCGATCGGGTCTTGGCTAAGCATAACAACAAACTGAGTTATGACGCAATTAAGGAAATGACGTATGTGGAGTGCGCGTTCAAAGAGGGAATGAGGATGTTCCCTTCCTTAGGCTTCTTAATTCGTCAATGCGTTAGCAAATATACGATTCCTGAAATTAACGTGACAATAGACCCGGGGGTTCAAATCATTATTCCGCTACAAGCGATGCAAAATGATCCGAAATACTTCGCCAATCCCGAGCAGTTCCGGCCGGAAAGGTTTCTTCCCGACGAATTTGATTCTAAAAATAAATACGTGTACTTGCCATTTGGCCTCGGCCCTCGCGCATGCATCGGTAAGTACCTACTTTAAAAACAAATCATCATCATCATCATTACAGCCCTTCACAAGTCCACTGCTGAACATAGGCCTCCCCTAAGTTATGCCGCAAAGCACGGTCCTGAGACACCTGCATCCATCAACTTCCTGCATGTCTTACCAGGTCGTCACTACATCTAATGATTTAGAAACAAATGAGGGCTAATAATCATCCGGTCACCAGATGTCGCTACTTGACTCTGAGGTGAAGTTTTTTTGTTACACAATATCATTTAATTAAGAAGTTTCTAGAGTATTATATTAATTCATAAAACAATGCCCCAGTGGTTTGCTCTTTAATTTTTTGCACATTATACTATGTACATAACATAAGAAAAACTAATTTATATACAAAATAAATTCTAAATTACTTACACAATAAATTCACGATGTTTTTAACAAGGCTAGAATGAAATTATAAATTGGCATAAAAGTCGAATTCAACTTCTTTTTTTTAAGTTTGTGAATGATATCCACAAGGCCAGTGAACCGATTGATTACTTTATTAATGGCTTAGCCAATCGCCCTAATCCATTTCATGACGAGATTCAAATTAAGAGTCATGTTCCGATATACACTGCGAGCACTGCTCAGTCCCCTCAACTGGTGAAAAATTCGTTCAGTTATGGACTGCCAGTATACTGCCGCAGTACTCTAGGCAATATGACGTCATAAATCGCCGCCATTTTTATACTGTGAGCACTGGCGCTTTTGAGGTAAGGTGATCTCAGTAATTTGATCACGTGATCAAAAAACATAACAGCGCAGCCCCTAGAGATTAACAGTTTCCACGAATGATTGTTATTATTATTAATTAATATATTACAACACGCTAAATTTCTTTTGTATGCAGACGACAAGAATATAAGCTCAGAAAAGGACTGTCAGCTCCTCGAAGAAGACTTAAACAGACTCGCTCTTTACTACAAAAATAACCGCATAATATCGAACAATCTATATCAATCTCGTTTACCCGTAAAATAAAACCTATACAGTATTCTTACCACATTGGCAGCTATCCCATATTAAAAACAAAAAGTGTTAAAGACTTGGGAGTGACTTTTTTTTTTATAGGATAGGGTGATAAACGAGCACATAGTCCACGTGATCGTAAATGGTTGCTGTGGCCCAAAGACATCTACATTGATCCTCGTTTGCGAATCAAAATGCAGATGCGTTGTCACCCGTGAGGACTGAGATGGAATGCCTCTTTTCCAGTAAAAGGGTCTCCGGTTCTCTACACTTACCATACGAAACACAGCAGTGTCAAGCTGCTATTTTAAGCTGGTATTCTGTGAGAGCGTGGTCCTTCCCCGGTCGAGCCGACCCATTCGTGCTACAACTATACTACTGATATAGCTGCAGCATGGCTCTACCACGTATAAAATTTATACCGATTTTTATCAAAACAGGTGAACGTCTTGGTTTGATGCAGTCACTGGCAGGACTGGCGGCCGTACTGTCTTGCTGCTCGGTGGAACCCGGACCAACTACGATACGCAACCCCAAGATAAACCCAAGAAATAACATCGTGCAAACCATCAAGGGCGGTTTACCTCTAGTGTTTCGTAAGAGGGAAATCAAAAATTAACTACCGGCCAAATTCTGGGCAGCGTCCACTTACCAACAGGTGGACTGTGTGCTCGTTCGTCACCCTTATTCTATAAAATTTTTAGAGACTCTCATTTTAGAGACGGGCTTGGAGCAGGAAAAAACGTTTCTTTTTCTTAATATCTTATGGATATACATTGTGTATTTTTTTGACATGTTTGCTCGTGATATTTTCTTTTACCTAAGCCATGCGATGAGTAAACCCAAAGAAGCAGGTTATTGTTAACATCGAGATCGGGTAAAAAATCTGACTGTAGTAACTGCTAACTACTAACTTAAATATCATTTTTACACTTAATTTAACATATTATTGTTAATTTTATACAGGCTTATTTATAAGAGTAATCAAATTTGAAACTTAACTTCAATATATAAATAATGATATACCGTTATTGCAGTTTTTGAAAATACGCGTAAATAAGGCTTCTTTCTACTTTTATTTGAATTTATTTTTAATTTTCTCACCTCGAGGGTACCTCGTTTAGAGCCGGGGCGGCATCAGAGGCAGCTGAACTGAGCAAATGGCACAAATATAAGCGGGGTATTGTTATAAACTAATTTGCTTAATTCCGCGTAAAGAAAGAAAATTGTGTGTCATGCCCAGTTTGAAGGGGACCTCCCGAGGACCTCCCACCCTCCCTCAATCGCACGCACTATACCCGTCACCGTGAATGCCAGCACTACCATCCCCAGCACCACCACACTAGGCACGACACACCACTCTCGAAAATACGACACGTGTTTCGGCTCTACACGTGTGACTGTGTGTGCTGGAACAGTTGAGATATTAAAAAATAATAGTGGTAACGTTGCACTGCTGAATGAACAAACAAATGTTTCCAACTCGCCTCTCTTAAACATGTTTAAACCTGCTCCTTGATGATATACAGCCTCGCAACATGGTCGATTATCACCCTCATAGTGCGGTGACCAGCGATTGGTTGCGTGGTTGGAAGGTAGGCGGACGGTTTGCAGTAGTCTGTTGTTTATTTTACAGCAAATATCTGCCGTACGTCAAGTAGTGATTGATCGCATGACGTAATGGCTCTCTACGTAATTGGAGCACGGCAGCGTCAGCAAGGAGTATAAATAGCAGTAATTTCGGTTTACCGCTCACTTAGCGGCCAGCCTCCGTAGAGTCTACTTCACCGGAGGATACCTCGTGTAGAGGCAAAACACGTGTCGTATTTTCGAGAGTGGTGTGTCGTGCCTGGTTTAATGGTGCTGGGGATGGTAGTGCTGGGATTGACGGCGACGGGTATAGTGCGCGTGATTGAGGGAAGGTGGGAAACACTTCAAACTGGGCAGGACACACCATTTTCTTTCTTTACGCGGAATTAAGCAAGTTAGTTTATAACAATACGCCATTTTAATGGATTTCCACAAAGTAACGCCTAATTCTATTAATTATCTTATTAGCAAATATAAGTCTCTGAGAGGTGACTACATATTTGTGCCATTTGCTGTAAACTATAGGTTCGCGGGGTCCACGTGCGGTGAAGTTTTTTTTGTGTATGTTATGTAAAGAATGAAAATGGAGCTGTGTTTTCACCCGTGAGGACTAATATGGAACGCCGCTCTATGTGCGACTCAATTCACAGCGTTTTTGCGAACCGAGCTGCATTTACGAATGTGTGCGTGCGTAGTAAAATAGTAGGCGTTAGATATTTATAAATGACAATCAGTTAAAATAATGCATTACCACACATTTTAAGTTTAAAATATAAAAACATCAGAATGTTTGCGATTTTTTTAATTAATTTTTCTTCACCATTAGCCTATATTACTTATTCTGAACCTCTGCAAAGGATACAATCGATTTTAGGCCTAGAAAAAATTTTAACTTAATACTTAATTTTTATGACACAAAAAAAGATACCAATTTATTATAGTAAACGACCTATAGATGTTATGAAAATCTAACCGGAATCATGAAATCGGGAAAATGAGTTGGTTTGATGTTCTGGCTAATGTAATATGAAAAAAAGCGTGTAAAGAACAGGAATATGAAAGTCCGTAATAATTTGCTTTTACGTCGATACTAGCGCCATCTCATAGGCCACCATAGGTCACCAAGAGCATTACACATTTTGTTCAAGAAATGGCACCACTACCGGCATTTGTATCATTTATTATTTATTTCAAAATAATCAGTTATTATTTTATTGTAAATATTATAATGTTTTGGACATAAGGTATAGCCAGGCGTCAAAGTCTTCAGTAGCTAGCTTTTAGGTTGATACTAGCACCATCTCACAGTCATTGAGAGCACTATTTTCCCCAATATTTTTACACATTTTATTAAAAACATGGCGTTTATTATTTATACCTAAGCATAAATCATAACTAATATTACTTTTGTAATCTTTTTTTTTTATAGAATAAGGGTGACAAACTAGCACACATTCCACCTGATGGTAAGTGATTGCTGCGGCCCATAGACATCTACGTCTATCCTCTATTACAAATTAAAATGCAGATGCGTTGTCACCCGTGAGGGCTAAGATGGAATGCCTCATTTCCAGTAAAAAGGGCCTCCGGCCACCTGCACTCACCAAGCGAAACGCAGAGGTAAACCTCTACTTCACGCTGGTTTTCTGTGAGGTCGTGGTACCACCCCGGTTCGAGCCGGCCCAGACGTGCACAGGAAAAGCTGCCGCTTGGCTCTACCACTGATGAAATATATTATATTTCAAAATAACCCTGTATATCCTATAAAGGAAGGCATGGGGGTAGCCTATGTTCCGTAGTAAATTGTTGATGGACTGTAATGAATGAATTCGTAGTAATAGGTTATATTTTTATACTTATATTTATTACACTCACCAGTAACTAGAGAAAACTGTCCAAACGCTCTCAAATGCGTCGACGATTGTCTTGCTCTCACTGCCGCAGTGCGTCTCGCTCGCACTCGTGTTCACAAGCCGCTCCACTGTGCTTTTCGCCAGTTCCATGTATTCAGGTATTATTTGACACTTCTTTGCTATGTCCATGCATAGCTCTTTGAAATTCGACACTTCCGATTGTGATAGAGCTTGGGGATCTGAAATAGAAATAATTGGTTTTAAACAGAAACAGAAACTTTTGTATTCAATATAGATTATAAATAATACTTATTGAAATTCACTCTTTTGTTTAATTACCACTGGTTCGGAAAAAACTTCTGTCCTGGGAAGAACCAACAAAATACCCAGGAGGGCTTCTTTTTTAATAACAGCTTTTTTATCGAATTAATGGCATTGTAATGGATATAAGAATATTTAAACTACATCTTTAAAACCCCAAAACCCATGGAGTGGAATGGTTTAAACAGTGGTAGAGCCACTCGGCAGCGGCCGGCTCGAACCGGGGTGGTACCACGACCTCACAGAATACCAGCGTGAAGTAGAGGTTTACCTCTGCGTTTCGCTTGGTGAGTGCACGTGGCCGGAGGCCCTTTTTACTGGAAATGAGGCATTCCATCTTAGTCCTCACGGGTCACGGGACAACGCATCTAAATTTTGATTTGTAATAGAGGATAGATGTAGATGTCTATGGGCCGCAGGAACCACTTACCATCAGGTGGACTGTGTGCTCGTTTGTCACCCTTATCCTATAAAAAAAGTCCTATTTTACCATTTTTAAATGATGACATTTCTCCAAGCTAATTTTATTTGACGCTTAATTACCTTTTTTGCTAATATCAAACCCGTAGTATTTTAGGTGTTTTCAAAATAAAAGTTATAATAACATCTCGACTATGTATGTATGTTTTTGTACGTATGTTACGCGATATCTCTGTCAATTGTGATGTCAGATTTTTAATGATTCCTTTTTAGGGTTCCGTAGTTACACAACAAGAAACCCTTATAGTTTCGCCATGTCCGTCCGTCCGTCCGTTCGCGGTTTTACTCAGAGACTCTAGGTGCAACAAATCTGTAATTTGACATAGTTATCACGCCTAGAAAACTGTCAAATAAAATCTTAAAAAGCATTTTTATTTTGGTTACTTTCCATACAAGTAAATGGAGAATGATTTTTATTCCATCGTGTGGGGTATCGTTGAATAAGTCTTTCAAAATCTTTCGGATTCACGGGTCCGTTTGCGAAACATTTAGCTTTAAAGTGGTATTTTTCATTAGTCATGTGAACCCCCCCCCCCCCCTCCCCCGCTACCAACTACATTGCTGTTTATGGAAATGTGAAAAGTATACACAATAGTAGTATATATATATAATGAAGTTAAAAGGTAAAATATCACAGAAAAGTTTTAAGAGGTTAACGTGTAACAGTCGACCAACTTATAAATGCACTTGTATTAGTAAAAATTTCGTTACAATTCCATAGAAAATGTCCTAAAACTAGCTGCATTATAACTTTGTAATGTTATTGTAAAGCACTTTGTGAAGAAAACTATAGCTTTACTTTTTTATCTGCGGGATAGACAGGGAGGATCTTTCTTACTTACTTACTATTTTCATTTATTTTTTATTTGGTAGTTATTGTAGGCCTCATTCAAAGTATTCATACAACCATATAGCCTCGTACAGTTTCATGCGTCACACTCTTGGTTTACACAGGCGACCTCAGGATAACTTAGGGCAGTGGTGGTTTACGTGAAGGTTCGTTACGGTCATATATGTATGTCTTAGGGTTGCATTGCCGAGAATATATAAATAGATAGTCAACCATGATCATCTTTGTACCTTGGCATGTGAATGTTTTGATGAAATTGTATTATTTTCAAAATTGAAAAGTTTTTTTAAACTTTTTTTAATTACCACTGCCTTATAAGTCTGATTAGAAAATAAGTTCTTCAGTCACCATCTTCCTGTTTGGCTCCATTTTTAGTCTTTATAGCGGTCAAACCGCGAACTCACTTATTATGCTCATTATCCACGGAATCCTACCTCTACATTATGCGTGACACGACACGCACTTGGCCAGTTTTTTATAAAATAGGTTTTACTTCAGGTGTGATCTCATATTGTGATAATATTCCTCAATCCACTCAAAAGACTAAAAAATCAACTATAAGGCTATAATTTTTTATTATTTTTAGTTGTTTGAAGTCAGCTTATTCTTTTATTAAATTTTTTTTTTTTACAATAAGTCAAAACATGGGAAGTTGACAGTGAAGGCAGACTTTATTGCATATACGTGCTTTTTTATGAGAAATAAGCTATACAGATATTTTTATCCTTACCTACACATACATCGCAAGGGTCACTAAACAAGTAACAATAAGTGAACTAAAATTATCTTACTAGTATTATTACATAATGTGGCGTAAATTAAGGAGACTGAATATTTGTTGGTATTTTTTTTTTGTGTAATTACTTTATTTAAATAATATTTTTGATATCATATTATCCTTGCTATATATTCCATTCCATTACAGCCTATAAAACTCCTCCGTCCTTCCACAGATTGACTCATATAGGAGATAGACATAGTTGCACGCTTGGTAAGTGGGTTGGCCACACATCACAACCACAGATTTTTATAATTTTGAGTTAACAGGAAGATGCTGCTACCCATCTCCTTTTTCTATACCCTTTTGTGGTATCTTACGACACTACCACGTGACGATATGGGGGTAGTTAATGAAGTATGTTAACCGGTTATAAACTAAAACATAATAAGGCTACTGCCATCAAAACTCTTGAATTAAATTATTATAGGCGTCAAAACTGACGACGAATCTGTACGACAAAAATGTAAAAAAAATATTTTTAAAAAACAATCTAAAAATGTTATAAACCCCTGAAAGTTAGTTTAGGGTCTTAATTTATCCAAATTATACCTTTGTTCTGTATAAAATTCAGAGAATTCCTGAGGTCGGTGAGCAGATGCTCGATCCTGGGGAAGACCTCGTGGAACACGGCGATCCAGTGCTTGAGCAGACATTGCAGCACGTCGCACAGCGACCAGGGCGGCGCCTTGAACACCACGTGCTGCCACAGCGTGTTGTACTTGGCCCTCATCTCGTTCTGAAACATAACTTTCGTAAATCACTATGGTCTTCTTATTTTTACCCGTGAACAATCGACAGCTGATCGTGGGTGTTTCCTATTGTAGAAGGAATTGCTGTAGGTACAACGAATAGGATGAAATACAAAGCAGATTAATAATGGGGTTGTTATAAACTAATTTGCTTAATTCCGCGTAAAGAGAGAAAATGATGTGTCCTGCCCAGTTTTAAGGGACCTCCCACCCTCCCTCAATCTCGCGCACTATACCTTAAGTACGCCCTAAGTAATCAATGTACCCTATACGCTAAGTAGCGGCCAGCCTCCGCAGAGTCTACTTCACCTGAGGATGCCTCGTGTAGAGGCGAAACACGTGTCGTATTTTCGAGAGTGGCGTGTCGTGCCTAGTGTGGTGGTGCTGGGGATGGTAGTGCTGGGATTGACGGGGACGGGTATAGTGCGCGCGATTGAGGGAGGATGGGAGGTCCCCTTAAAACTAGACAGGACACATTTTCTTTCTTTTACGCGGAATTAAGCAAATTAGTTTATAACAACCCCATTATAATGGATTTCCGCAAAGTAACTGATTCTATTAATTATTAAAGCAGATTAAAACATTGACTCGTTTACTAGATGGTAAAACTCATTTCTTACGTAGGAGGCCATGTGTGTGTGGGTGCCAACCTCTTTCCTATTTCTGCCGCCAAATGGAAGCAAGCACTTCCGTGTTCCAGTCTGTAGGGTTGTGAGATCCAGTGTAATTACACGCCGCGAGGCATTCCATCTTTGTCCTCAGAGGTGACAACGCATTTTTAGTCTTCTTTGTTTGAAGTTGGCTACAGGTGTCCATCGAGTGCAGAGGCACTTTTTTTAGGATGGGGTGACAAACGAGCACACAGTCCACCTGCTGGTAAGTGGTTGCTGTGACCCATAGACATCTACGTCCATCCTCGATTACGAATCAAAATACAGATGCGTTGTCACCCGTGAGGACTAAGATGGAATGCCTCTTTTCCAGTAAAAAGGGTCTCCGGGTCTCTACACTTACCATACGAAACACAGCAGTGTTAAGTTGCTATTTTACGCTGGTATTCTGTGAGAGCGTGGTCCTTCCCTAGGTCGAACCGACCCATTCGTGCTACAACTATACTACTAATATAGCTGCAGCATGACTACCACGTGCAAAATGTTTATAGTCAACTTGTCATTATGTTGACTATAAATTAATATGTCACTTCAATTTTATAAAAAATAATATGTAGATACATAAACAAATTATCCAATTACTTATAGAGTAGTCTTGTCGATCTAGTTAAAAGCTTAAAGCAGCCTGTTAACTATACTACAACCATGTAACCGATTCACTCAATAATAATCCAACAATTCATTCCCCCTATGAGTTAATCTATATAGAAAGCCTTTGCAGCAGTGAGATAATAACTAAGTACACTAAGGTCCGTATTAATAAACGTTACTCAACGATAAACTCAAGTGGCTAGTCATTTGATACGCCCTCATTATGATATCAGTATCTCAAGATCGTTGCTAATTGATAAACATATAAAAACGTTATCTCAAAACGCTGTACTTAGGAATACTGTTCTGTGACTTGCACTCAAGTACACACACTTGAGAGTCGTGTTTCGTTTATTAATCTGTGTGGCACTCAGCTGATATTGTAAACCTAAACCACATCTTGAGATGTGTTTTTTAATAAGATCTTAACCTAAAGATTGTACTCAAGTGCGTATACTTGAGCTGAGTAACGTGGCGGAGATGCTTAGTAGCCGTAGCTTACTTAGTCACCCGCGGTGAACAAAGAGGAAGCCCGTGGCTGGCCCGTGGTGTAGGGCCGGCCCGTGGTGTAGGGCCGGCCCGAGGTGGCCACTCCGAGTAGGCTTGGCGAACCCACTTTGGATGTGTGTCGGTGGGCTGCGGCGAGAGGGGTGTCCTCTCCCCATACCGCTGCAGCCGAGGTGAAATCGCGGGGGAAGAGGAGTGTTGATATGGCGATGCGCCACTCGCCCTTATCTGCCGCGACTCTGACGGGGCCGCACCGTTGATGCGGTGGTGGTGAGGCTGCGGGGGGAGAGGAGTGTCGGTATTGCGAGGCGCCGCCCTACCAACCCTCCGCGGCCGAAACTAGTTGGCGTCGGAGCCAGACCAGATCCACTACTGGGGTCGCGAAAGCGGGTGCTACCGAGCGCTAGATTTTCTTGGCCCTACGGCCTCCGCATGTAGGACTCGGGGGGGCCGGTTACGCAGGTGGAATTGGAAGCCGTAGAAAAAGGTGAGCTTTGTGTTTCTGGTGCACCTTGCCTGAGAAGGAGAATGGGGAGGAGAAGTCTTCCCCTGAGGAGGGGCTGCCATGGGGCGGTCGTCGCTGGTGGGGCCACGGATGTGTGCGAAAACGTTCTCGAGGCCCTGTCATATGCGGCGAAGGTGGAACACCATGGGGTTTTAGTCGGTGCGAGTCCGACATAGCTCGTCCCTGCCCTCGCGAGGCGATATGCGTAGGTATTTCCCCATGTATAAAAAAAAGGTATAATACTCTTACCTATTTCGTCAAATAGCAGTGCAAGCACTTCTGTGTTCCGGGCAGAAGAGTATAGAGCCAGTATAATTACAGGCTGCGAGGCATTCCATCTTAGTTCTCAGAATTGAAGTTTGTTAACAAAGTTAGGACTAGAAGTTTTAGGACTAGAAATCTTAGGACTAGAAGTCTTAGGACTAGAAGTCTTACGACTAGAAGTCTTAGGACTAGACGTCTTAGGATTATAAGTCTTAGGACTAGAAATCTTACGACTAGAAGTCTTAGAACTAGAAGTCTTAGGACTAGAACTCTTACGACTAGAAGTCTTAGGACTAGAAGTCTTAGGATTAGAAGTCTTAGGACGAGAAGTCTTACGACTAAAGTCTTAGGGCTAAAAGTCTTAGGACTAGAAGTCTTAGGATTAGAAGTCTTAGGGCTAGAAGTCTTAGGACTAGAAGTCTTAGGACTAAGTCTTAGGATTAGAAGTCTTAGGGCTAGAAGTCTTAGGACAAAGTCTTACGACTAGAAGTCTTAGGACTAGAAGTCTTAGGGCTAGAAGTCTTAGGGCTAGAAGTCTTAGAGCTAGAAGTCTTAAGGCTAGAAGTCTTAGGACTAGAAGTTTTAGGACTAAGTCTTAGGATTAGAAGTCTTAGGACAAAGTCTTACGACTAGAAGTCTTAGGACTAGAAGTCTTAGGACTAGAAGTCTTAGGACTAGAAGTCTTAGGACTAGAAGTCTTAGGACTAGAAGTCTTAGGACTAGAAGTCTTAGGACTAGAAGTCTTTAGGACTAGAAATCTTAGGACTAGAAGCCTTAGGACTAGAAGTCTTAGGACTAAGTCTTAGGACTAGAAATATTAGGACTAGAAATCTTACAACTAAAAGTCTTAGGACTAGAAGTCTTAGGATTAAAAGTCTTAGGACTAGAAGTCTTAGGGCTTGAAGTCTTAGGACTAGAAGTCTTAGGACTATAGTTATCACTTACCATCAACTGGACAGTAAGTTTGTAATTGCAGTTTCAAAAAAATACTACACAAGATGTAACATTAAAAAAAAACCTTACCTCCAAAATATTAGCCAACAGGTGATACATGGTATGCTCGTAATGCTTTACACTGGCATACAAGCCAGGGTCCACGACAGGCTGGGGTTTGCTCTCTAACAAGGGCCTCAACTCATCGAGGCTGATCCGCTTGATGTTATTTATAGAAGCTTTATTGCACAGATTCTTGTCGTTAGAAAGAAGGATCTGGAAAGATTTTTATTTAAGAATTCAGTCAGTATGGCTGTAGCTCGAATGGCTAGCAATACCAAAATTACACTCATGATAGTTACATTTATATATAAAATTCTTTTGTCCGTATGTATGTGACTGAAGTCCTCCTAAACGGCTGGACCTATTTTGATGAAATTTTGTTCGTGTGATTAATTTACTTGTCTACGAAATAGACACAATAGTACAATAATCGAAATGTTCATATATGATTAATGGGATAGGGAAGTTTTTCTTTTATAGAATAAGGGTGACAAACGAGCAAACAGGTGGACTGTGTATCTGATAGTAAATGGATGCAGTGGCCCATAGATATTTATCCTCGATTAAGTATCAAAATGCAGATGCGTTGTCATCCCTGAGGACCGAGATGGAATATCTCATTTCCAGTAAAAAGGGTCTCCAGTTCTCTACACTCATCATAGAAAACACAGCAGCATTAAGCTGCTATTTTACGCTGGTATTCTGTGAGAGCGTGGTCCTTCCCCGGTCGCGCCGACCCAGTTGATTCGAGAATGATTTAGAAGCATCTTTTACCAGGTCATCACTCTATCTAGAGAAGTGATTCCCAATAAGTGGTCTGCAAGAGCTTAAGTATGGTCCGCGAAAGATTTAAATATTTTACCTACCTAATCGTTTTAAACAACACATTTATTATATTCTCGTCACGCGGGCAGTTTAACACCGCATGTCACGTTAGTAAGTACCTACTACCTTTTACGATAAATACACAAATAATACTTTAATGAATGCTTTTTTTTTAGTTTGTTATACAATCATTTTTAAAATTGTGATTATAATTTATTATTAGATTAACACCGTTTTTTCTTTCACCTTGTGGTCCCTGCTAACTACAAAAAAATCAAAGCCATCCCTGGTCAAAAAAGGTTGGGAAACCCTGATCTATAGAGTACATTACAATTGAGTACAAAAAAATATATTCACCACAGGTTTACCCCTCTCCGCTTGCTGCAGACAACAGTTGAGGATCTCATCATCTGGCACCTCGCAAGGGTATATGTGCGAATTTGCATCACGAAGAGACTGACCTAAAAAAAATATGTTTAAAAAAACCTTGGCGACTTAAGAAAGATCTAGAGTCCTCCGATAAATAGAGATTTAATCTTCTATATCAACCAGGTGAAAAATTCGGCCACAGTCTTACTACCTACAAACAGTCAGCCGAATTATGTAATTATGAGCAACGATTTAGCCTGAAGTGGCGTTGTAAGAATTACTACTACCTTATATCATCCCATGGGTCTCTTGAGGGGTGACAGAGGGAAACAAACCAGGAGATGGGCAGCAGCGTTTTCTTAATAAGCGTGGCAAACATCCCCCCTATGAAACAACCAGTGAAAGAGGCCTGTTTTCAACAGTGGACTTTAATAGTCTGCAACGGTAACAGATTGCTACCAGTTTATCCTTTAGTGCTCACATCTCATAGTATTGTTGTAAAATACTTGTACAAAATTTAAAATTAAATGTACAATATTGTTGTTGATGTAGTATGACTTCAAAATAAATTATTAAGAATAACTCAAAAACTATTGGTCAGACCTTAATCAAATTTCTATGGGACCACATAATATGAATCACCAGCTTTCAAATTAAAACAGAATCGAAATCACATAACACACATTAAAAAAAGTCCATCTCCAAAACTTATATAAGAGATAGAAAGCAATGTGCGATGTTCTTTTTTGTATAAGACTGCGATTAAACCTTTTTTAAATTATGTCCTATAGTTTTTGAGATAATCATTAAAAAAGTTATTTTATTAGCTTTCTAATTTCACAAAAATGTCATGTTTTTTTAGATAAATATCACCTAGATCACTCCTAGCATTGTCTCATCTGATGTTCCTAATGTTTCAATACAAGTGCTTTCGCCATATCGAAGATAAATCAGTCCGGACAAACAGACAGAAATTTAAAGAAATGGTTACTCATGTCTTAATAGCATGCAAACAAGTTATTTATTTCAATGTAACAAACAGACCAGTACAACCTATTGAATGATGCTGCCCGTGTCCTGTTTCAGTTTCCCTCTGTCGCTTCTTAAGGCACCCACGGGACAATATGGGGGAGCGGATATTCTTACACCATCACTTTACGGCGAAAGACAGACACTTCAATTTTATTTATATGTATGTATACTGTATAGACATACAGATAGATTAATGCTTTGCATATATTATTTTTTTACTTACTAGACCATTGAAATATAGGAATCCGTTACCATTACCGTTACGGCCTATTAAAGTCCACTGCTGAACATAGAACTCCCCCATAGATTGCCTCATAGAGGCAACCGCGGTTTTTTTAATTTTTAATCGTTATTAGGAAGACACTGCTGTCCCTCTCCTGATTTGTTTCCCTCTGTCGCCTCTTGCGACACCCACGGGATTGTATAGGGTAGTGGATATTCTTACACCGCCACTACACGGCACATATTAATGACTTGGGCAAAAATATCGATATATATCCGCGATATTTTAAATCGCGATATTACGATATATCGATATTTATTTTAGAGTTAGATTATCAAATTCGTATAAATTTCGATATATTTCAAAATGGTATATTAATGAAACAAAACATGTAACAACAAAAGGAGGTACAAAAGTATTCATGTGTGATTAGTTGTCGTTTTGTTTTTTCGTCGTCCAACCGGCAGTAATATAAAAATTTTGAGCTTTTCTTTACATCATGTAAATGATGACGATACATCAATATATCGATATTTATCACGCGATATATATCGATACTGTTTAAAAATATCGATTCGATATATATCGATATATTTTTGCCCTTGCCCATCCCTAACATATTATAGGAATCACTTACCCTTTATTCGATTGTTTTCTGGTAAAGACTTGTATAAATAATCCATGGCCGACTTGGCTCTCTTGCACAGTGCCCCGTTGCCGTTATTGTTATCCTTCAGTCTGTCAAGCTCGTTTATTACACGCCAAGGGACAAGCAGTGTTGGTTGCTCGCTGTAGCCTGGAAGAATTTTATTTACTAGAAACAGTATACTTAATAAAAAGTACACGCGAGAATACACCAAAAAAAATACAGTCGAATTGAGTACCTCCTCCTTTTTGAAGGCGGTTAAAAAGACAATGCACTGGGAATTATCTCTTTTGATAAGGAAAACAGCGTCGAAGACGCCAATCCGCCTCCAAGATCCTGATACTCTTTCTCTTAGAATAGACTAGAAGTGGGGTTGTTATATAAACATAGACGTTCCAGAGAAAAAAATAATATGCAATCATATAACAATGTAAATGAAACAATATATTCACCTTTAATATGTGAATTTAACACATTCTTTATAAAATCTAGTTCATGGATAAATATATTTGTATCTACAACCAAAACTATTTTCTCTTGTACTGTGTTGTTATTGCTTGTAGAACTTCGTTTCTGGGACAAATTTGGCACGGTCTGAAACAAAACAACAGAAGTGTGAAATAGTTCGACTACTAATTTGTAAGAATAAAATATTTTAAATAATATAGACAACATTTTCCCCGCAACTTCATCCACGAGGAATTTATTGGTTTTATTTTTTTTAAATAAAAGTAGCCTAAGTTACTCCAGCCATTTCCGAGATTAGCCGGAACAAACAAACAGGCAGACAGACCAAAATTTAAAAAATGTTTTTTTTTGTTAAAAGTACTAGTAATATATAAATACAAATGCTTTTAGTAAAAAAGCCGTTATTTCGACATTACAAATTTTATTTATTTGTATAGATTATTACAAGTTATTTAGGCCCGTATTAATAAACGTTACTCAGCTCAAGTACACGCACTTGAGTACAATCTTGAGATTTTGATCTTATCAATAAACATATCTCAAGATGCGGTTTAGGTTTACGATATCAGCTGAGTGCCACATTGATTAATAAACAAAACTCGACTCTCAAGTGTGTGTACAGCGTTTTGAGATACTGTTTTTATGTGTTTATTAATTAGCAACTATCTTGAGATGCTGATGTGGTAATGAGGGCGTATCAAATGATTACGTACTTGAGTTTGTTGTTGAGTAACATTTATTAATACGGGCCTAAAAGTCATTTATGCTACGACTGATTGGGAAATGTTCACTTCAATGCCTGTACCGTTTGTTATAACTCACAAATTGTACAAATTTGTGAGCTGCATTACATTCTTTATTGGCAGACATATGTGGTAGAGCCAGGCTCGGCTGGAGAAGGACCACGCTCTGCTCTAACAGAATACCAACGTAAAATAGCAACTTAATGCTGCTGTGTTTAGTACGTGAGTGAAACCAGAATCCCTAACTTGAAACGAGGCATTCCATCTCGGTCCTCAGGCATAACAAAGCGTCTGCATTTTGATTCTTAATTTAGGATAAATGTAGATGTCTATGAGCCACAGCATCCACTTACCATCAGGTGGGCTGTGTGCTCGTTTGTCACCCTTATTCTATAAAAAAATTATCAGTTCTAGAAGGCTAACATGTGTTTTTTTAAAATGCAATAGAATAGAATATTTTTTTATTCAATATAGATCACATGTGTGATTCTTATTGAAAGTCATTTTTTTCTTTACTACTGGTTCGAAAAAACCCTCTGTCCTGGGAAGAACCAGCAGGAAACCCAGCGGGACTTTTTTTGGGTTGGCTATAGATATCCGGTACTTGATTTTAATTACGTTTTCAGTTTAGGGGGCTTGTCTGGGCTAAGCATGAACCTTTTACACTGTTTTTGAATGTCGGAAATGAGTTTTGAATTAATTACGATAAAAATAAATTTCACTAAAAATTCTGTATAACGAAACGCAAATATGACATTTTGTATAGTGTTATGAGATTAGATGTCAATAATTGATGTAAAAAAAAGTGTGAAACGGGACGGTGTTGACGGCCATAATTTGGGCAACCGTAAATGTCAAATATAATATATTATCTATGATGTCAAATGTCAATTGTCATTCCGTTTTTCTAGTGGTCACACGAATGTTCTCTCTTGTGCTTAGTGGTGTGTTTTCCCTGTTTTTTCGACGACTTCTGCTCTGTTTTTGAACTTATTCTATTTAAAATTACATTGTTTCATTTATCACTATCATAGCAGAGTTTAGGGAAACCTGACTTTATAGATAAGATAGATCGAATTTGTACTAAAACTGAATCAGAACATCCCGACTCCACGTAGTCTTGTCTGCCTTACCCCTAGAGTGTTTTTGTAAGCCGTAGGCACGGAGGAAGAGCAGCCCCCGCCCGCTGTAGCAAATCGCAGGCCCCTGTGTGAGACGTAGCGGCTGACGCTGGTCGCCGAAGGCGACCAATAAGCCGAAGCTGCGGAGGTGAGCGTGGGTGCCTGCGATTTGCTACAGCGGGCGGGGGCTGCTCTCCCTCCGCGCCGAAGCCGTTGCAGAAGTAACTTTGTGTCAATATTCCTGTGTAAAAAAGTGAGGTTATGATTTTACAAAAAAAATTATTACTCATAAACTATACATTTCCGCAACGGGGGAAGGGTAGGGGAGGCTTCCCCTGAACCCTCCCCCTCTCCCCTCCCCCTCCCATCCCTGTACGCGAGTACCGGATGTCTATAATTTAACCCTTTTTTTTCAATAAATTTTATATTAATGGTTGTACAAACTATTTACAAAATTTATTTTAGAAAGTGACCACCTCATTCCCATCATGTATTATTATTTTATCAACCATGGGTTATTATCAACCATGTATTCATTTATACATACACATAATAACCCTTTTTATACAGTTCCAGCTTAACAAAACATTTAAACTTGGTAATAGAAAGAGCCTGTACACTTTCCAGGACCTTGCTGTAATAGCATATATAAATTACCCCAAGAATTAATTACTGACTCTGTGTCTTTATTACTATTACTGAATTAATTACTGAGTCGAGAAACTGGTAACTAGGTTGTGTGTGTTCCTAGTGTTTACAGAATGTATATCACTTTTTTTACTAAAACTACCTTTGTTTTTGTGAACATACATTAAATTTTCGTAAATATACTGAGAGGCCAAAGTTAATATATTAATTTCTTTAAATTTATCTCTAAGACACTCTGTTTCAGGTAATAGCTCTTATGGCCCTCTTCTGTAAAACAAAAATAGTTTCTGAATCAGCCGCAATTCTCCATTGCAAAATCCCATAAGACATTATGCTATGGAAATAAACATCTTTATTTATTTTTTTTAAGTTAGTTGTTTTTATAACAATATGTAATAAAACAAAAACTAACCTCTTTGATGTCTTCTACCTCCATTGCTTCAAGAGATTTATCTGATGCAACACTATCATTAATGGAACATTCGTTGGTACTTGTTGCAGTTTCTTCTGTTGTTAAGCTTGCCCTTAATGCCTCCATACGATCCTTAGCTGTAGTAAACTTTTTTACACTACCTTCCTCAGGGATTGTCAGTTTGTATGTTAGTTTAGATTTAATAGCTGAGACAAGTTTGCTAGCTTCGGAGAACTGAGGTGGTGTTGCCGGATGCTTATTAAATGGATACTCGGATGTCTGATTACAGATTCCCTGTTCTATATCTGCAAAAGTGTCTTTTTGCTTCTCTTTGTTATTAAATTCTTCTGGCAGCTGAGCTTTCATAGAATATATGATTTTATTTGCTGCGAAAAACTGTGATGGTGATGGTGTGGACTGCAAACTGTCATTGCTAGGTGATTGTGATGTAATAGTACACTTGGGATCATTCAAACATGGACTTTTTAACTCAGTTCTTTGAGATTTAACTGGTGGTTCGTTAACATTTCTTCTGGGGCTTACTCTCACACTTTTTGTCGGTGATGGTTCATTAATCGCATCTCTTTCTTTCTCAGCTTCAGTTGTCAATTGATCTCTTAGTTGAGACAGCCTTGTGTTAGCTAAGTTCTTACTTGGTGTGGGTTTTTTTGGCGATATACTTTTATTTACGCCTACACCTTTTGTGTTTATGTTCTTATTTAGAGTAGCTTTCACTTTTGGACATAAATCTTTCTTATGTGTTTCTAGAAATAAAAATACAGTGCTTAAGCGCTGAAGTGACTTGGCAATCGCACTAAATAATCTAATTTAATATAATATGTATTACTTGTGAGATATATTTTGTTTTCATGCGATTGCCAAGTCAATCTATGTATCAATCTATGGACTGAATAAATTAACCGACTTGGTATTACATGGATCTCACAACTTTTTACGGTTGAAGAACTGAGTTGTGAGACTTGGCTTTTTTTACAAGTTATGTTTTTGATGGCATAAATCTTACTTGTAATACTTTTAGGGCTCTAGAAATTGAATAACGGTGGTATATCAATTAAAAATACTGCAATATTTCAAAAACTTGTGATAAAAAGCAAATTCCTCAGTGGTGGTGTCGGCCACCCCCACAATAAGATTACCATTACTGTTACAGCTTAGTAAAGTCCACCGCTGACAATAGGCCTCTTCCATAGATTGCCTCGTAGGGGGGGATATTTGCCATAGCTGCAACGCTTGGCAAGTGGGTTGGCAACTGCAGTTTTTTAATTAGTTGTTTACAACATCCGCCATTCCTACTATCCCTTCCAAAAAATTAAGCTAATTTATATATTCAATACTTATTTGCATTCCATAATGTACAAATTAATAAATATAGTTATCACAATATGGACCCTGTTGGGTATTAGCAAATTAGAACAGAGGAGGATGCAAAAATGTTTTATTATTCATTATTATTATTATTATATCTTTCATTATTATTTATTATTATTATACCATCATTATTCACATTATTCATTCATTTATTTATAGTATTACATTTGTCATTCAGGTATTTATATAAAGTATAATAATGTTTATTGATTAGAAACACTTTTAATTTTCTTATAAAAATATTATCATTTGTTTCGTTTTTTAATGAGTTTGGCAGTTTATTAGAGACAGTTATGGACATACATACATACATTACGTAAGGGCCTGATGAAAAGAGCTTGATTTTAGAGGTGGGTAGTAATAATCTATTTTCATGCCTAAAACTGTAAGCCTATATTTCTAGTTTCTTTCGTTACGTATAATTTAGGGTATTTTCGTTCAAATTTGCATAATTTCAATATATAAATACAAATTAAGGTAAGAAGTTTAAGTTTCTTAAAATGAGGATGACCACTTTCAGTTTTTTCTATGTTACACATAATGTGAATTAGCTTTTTCTGTAAGATAAAAATGATGGGTGCATCTGTACTGTTACCCCACAGGATAATACTGTACCTTAGCCACGGGTGACAAAAGTACTCTTATGATATATTACATTATTAGTATGTGATAGACTCAGATTGTATTTATATTGAGTTTGAATAAAAATAAAAATATTACGTATACTGATGCAGAATTATATTTAAGAATTCTGCATCAGTATATGTAATCCATGTATAGATATATTATTGGAAGTAAAGACTAGAAATGAGTTGGGGGTGACTCGAACTTTAGACCTAGTCAGTTTGAATAGTCTATCATGAAAAATATTTGAGTCTTTATAAAGACTTAATTTTCCACCTTTTTATGCATAACAAATCATGCAAATTATATTCATCAAAAAGACTTGAGTTGAGCAAATTCAACCATGGCAGCATAGATCGAATTTCGATTGCTCATGATCTATGATATTCACGGCTGGCACTACACAGCTGCTATCACTGTTTACTGCTAAAAAGGCAGTGTTTTATAAAAAATATCATTATTATAGGAAACATTTTTTTTACAAAATTATTTTAGGTTACAGGGCTCCATAACATACCAACATAAAACACTTTTTCTTTTATCTGACAGACAACAAATTAACCTCCTGACCCACATAAGGCCGTAGCACATAGGCTAGGGTGCAGAGTCCCAAGTGCTCTGCATATATTATTTTATTTTATATTTATTTTTTGAAACTGCAACCCTCAATCAGTCAATAGAAAGATAAAATTTTGAGCATTGATACACCTGGTGATGTTGATAATGATAAAGTTTTATTACTGAGTATCTGTATTTTTTTTCTAGATTATTTTTTAAATTCAGTCCAATAAATACAGTTAAATTTACAAATTTCACTTAAAAATATTGGTTATTTTTATATTATTAGCTGAAATTGGGTCTGCTCAAGGTATTGATTATTTAATTTTTTTGCTACTCAGAGAAAATATAATCTTGTCGTGTTTTTGAATGGGTATCGGTACAGTTGTTCCAAAAAAGCCTTTAACTATTTAAAAAATGCTCAGAGCATTTACATTCAAATAGAATAATATACATAATTTTTTTAAATTTATAATCATCATTATAAATTGTTTTCAAATAATATACTGAACAAAACAGATCAATGACATTATGTAGGAAAGAAGAGTAGGTGAAATAATAACACATTAATGATTTAATATGAAGTAAATAATGTTATAATAAAACTAAGGACAAAATAAGTTGCACCCTATTATAATAAGATAAAGTTACTTTTCCTGTTGTGTCCTGCATTTCTGAGTACTTTAAGTGCTATGCTACCATTGACATTTTGATTGTTACTATATTAATATGGACGTCATTATCATCACCACAGCCCTTCACAAGAACAATGCTGAACATAGCCCTACCCCCAAGGAATGCCACAAAGCATGGTTCTGAGCCACCTCTATCTATTGACTTCTTGCATGTCTCACCATTTTGTCACCCCATCTAGTAGGGAATGCTCTACAATTCCTCTACTGGTACAAGGCTGCCACTTGAGAACCTTTCTTCTGCATCGTCCATCAGTTGTCTGTACTTCGAGCTATATGGCCAACCCATTGCTACTGCAGCTTACTAATCCGTAGTAAATATCAAAATGACATTTATAAATTTTCTATATTGGAATCCATATTTTTATGTTGGAGGGTAGATGAAAAAGTTTTAACATATTAAATTACTTTTTACATATTCCAAGCTTTTTTGATCACTAATAAAGTGATAAAAACAAAAAAATTGGTATATTTTATATTTAATCTTAAACAAAATATCATCTATACAATTCTATTTTACCTTTTCTGAATTTCTCTCTAGAAGATCCATCATCATTGCCGTCACTTTTTCGTTTTAGAGCTTTTTTACTTATTTCTTCTTTTTTATTTTTTTCCTGAATACGTTTGTTCTCTATTTTAACAACCTTTTTACTGCTACAGGGTTTGTCTGGAACCTTGAAAAAATATTTGTTTTATTGTTGGCCTTTAGTACAAATTACTTTATCATACTAAAATATTAATTATATATTCTTCATGCGCTACTTTTTAATCTCTAAATGAAAATTACGATATTTACCTCGGGTTTTGTCCAAGAAGATTTACCAGTTTTTCGGTTAAAATAATACTTTCTGCCAGGGTTCGACTTTGATTTACAAAGAACCCATCCATCTGGAAGCTTTTTGCAATCATTTTTATCAAGATTCATAATATTACAGTAAATAGTACTGGATTAAATGCAAACAATACATAAATAAAATATAATATATAATATACAATCACTTGTTGTTTTTATTATTCGCTCGAGAGAGCAGGCAAAGGAACTAAGCCGTACAGCCTTAATAAACAATCTCAAAATGACAAAATCACAAATCCTTTTTTTTAACTGGTTTTACGGCTCTGGGTTCTAGGAAAATACAAAACAAAATGAGTGGGGCGACACGCGACAGTAGGAATTCATAAGAGCCGACGAAGATTATATGAAATTTACCATGAAAGATCATAATATAATCTTTCCCATACTTTTAGAGAATATGTTAAAAATTATTCTAAAATGTTTAAAAGAGTTTACTCCACTTTTTTTTTATAGAATAGGGGGCAAACGAGCATACAGCTCACCTGATGGTAAGTGACTACCGCCGCCCATGAACAACCGCAACACTAGGGGAATTGCAGATGCGTTGCCGGCCTTTTTAGATAGGTGTAAGCTCTTTTCTTGAAGGTTCCTAAGTCGTATCGGTCCGGAAAATTCGCTGGTGGTAATTGATTCCACAGGGAAGTCGTGCGAGGGAGAAAACTTCTTCTAAATCACACAGTGGTGGACCGCCAATCATCCAGATGGTATGGATGGTAACGCGAGTTTTGTCGCGATGTGCGATGATGAAATTGAGCGGCTGGAACTTGTCCGAACAATTCCTCAGAGCACTCCCCGTGATAGATGCGATAAAATACGCAAAGAGATGCAACATCTCTACGCAGTGCCAGTGTATCGAGCCGATCAGAAAGAACTTTGTCGTCGACGATTCGAACTGCTCTGCGCTGGATGCGGTCAAGTGGAAGGAGCTGGCACTGGGGTGCCCCGGCACAGAGATGAGAACAGTATTCCATGTGGGGCCGAACTTGCGCTTTGTAAAGTTGCAAGCGATGTGCCGGCATGAAATACTGTCTCGCTCTGCTTTGCACACCAAGCTTTTTAGAAGCCAATTTGGCCTTCCCTTCCAAGAGACCACGAAACTGCACACTATTCGATATGTCGACGCCAAGGATTCCGATACTGGCTGAGGCAGCGCAGGGAGTGCATTGAAACTGAGGAGATACGACAAAGGGGTTATTTTTAGCGGTAAACGCGCAAACTTGTGTCTTCTGGGGATTGAACTGGACTAGATTCAGTCGGCCCCAATCCGAGACTTTGTTCAGCAAAGACTCGACTTCAGACAGAAGTTTGTCCCGGTACTCGGCGACGTTTTCCCGAGAAATATTGGCACGGCCGGTATATATAAGGCATCACCAGTGCTGTCGTCTGCATAGCAATGAATGCTACCAGTTAGCAACATATCATTGATATGCAGGAGAAACAGCGTTGGTGATAGCACACAGCCTTGTGGAACACCAGCGTTGATAATCTTGAAATCAGAGCATGCACCGTCTACTATGACCTTGATGCTCCGATCAGCAAGGAAACTGGTGATCCATTTGCACAATTTCTCGGGAAGCCCATAGGAAGGAAGCTTCGAAAGAAGCGCTTTGTGCCAGACCCGATCGAAGGCCTCCGCTACGTCCAAACTAACGGCTAATGCCTCCCCCTTGGACTCTACTGCATCCGCCCATCTATGAGTTAAGTAGACTAGAAGATCACCAGCTGATCGACCACGACGAAAACCGTACTGGTGGTCACTAATCAGCTGGTGATCCTCAAGGTACCTCATGAGCTGGCAGTTTATAATGCCTTCCATTATTTTGGAGAACAAGGAGGTGATGGCGATAGGCCTGTAGTTGGACGGGTCTCAGCGGTACCTTTTTTAGGGATCGGGTGAACCAAAGCTCTCTTCCATGAATTCGGGACTACGCCTTGGGAGTAGGAGTACCGGAAAAGACGCGTTAAAACCGGTGCCAACTCCGGAGCACACGTCTTCAGCACAATGGGAGGGACTCCATCGGGCCCACTCGACTTGCTGACGTCCAGGGAGAAGAGTGCTTTGCGAACCGAGCGCTGTGTAAATCGCATATCCGGCATGGAGCACACACATCGCGGGATGGTCGGCGGTGTGTTCCCCCCGTCATCTAGAGTCGAGTTGGACGCAAAGAGAGAGCTCAACAGATCGGCTTTCTACTTTGCGACATGGGCCAGTGAGTCGTCCTCTCTGTGCAGAGATGAAAGAGATGGCTGACAGAAGTTCCCTTGGACAGCCTTGGCGAGAGACCAGAATGCACGGGTTCCCGAAGGAAGGCGAACTAGCTTCTCCCAATTCTGCCGATGTGCTCAGATCTTGCCTTGGCAATGACGCTTTTGAAGGACCTGGAGGCGGAATTATACTTCGTTTTAAGTGCGCTGGTGTTTACATCCCGAGACGTTGATGCGTCAGCCCAGGCCCGGTAGCACTCCTGCTTATAGCGTGATGCTATTTTATAGGAGCGACCAAACCATGGCTAGGATCTGCCTCCGATGGGCACCACAGAGGATGGAATAAAAACTTCCATACCCTGAAGTACCACATCAGCCACAGAATCGGCAACAACGCTGGGATCTTCCGGCGAGAAACAAACCCGCCCCCAAGGGTAGGATGCAAAAAAAGACCGCATCCCGTCCCAATCAGCTGACCTATAGTGCCAAACACGGCGGCAAGATGCAGATCGCAACTGCGATTGGAGCGTGAGTGGCACCGTACTCCGGATCAGACAATGGTCCGAAGAGCCCAGAGGGGCGTCGACGAAGACCTGATATCCGTCCGGATGAGAGGTCAGCAGAAGGTCCAACAGGGAAGGTACATGGTCTTCCACATCTAGGATCCGCGTAGGCAAAGTAACCAGTTGTGTTAGACCATATGCCGACGAACGAGAACCAAGCCATTCAGCGTGGTGGGCGTTGAAATCACCGAGTATCACGATCTCTGCGGATGGGACCTGTTGTAGCACGGAGTCTGCAGCCATTTGGACGTGGTCGATGAGTCGGTCTGTTTCGGCATTACCGCTATGAGACCTTTAGAGGCACCCGTAGGCGCAGGAATGGTCGTCGCTATCTACGCGCAGCCATAGGGTGGACAGGTCCGTACCTTCAAGACTTCCGAGGCGTCAAAAACAGATGTCCTCTCTGACATACACGCAAACTCCAGCCCGGGGCACAAACGAGTGTTCTAATTTGCACCCCGGGTAGGAGAGATACGAAGTATCAGCCAGAGAGGACACCTGTGTCTCGGTTAGAAAGAGCAAGGCCTGCTTAGCTATCTCCAGATGGTAGTGGACGGTTTGTTCGTGTCAGTTTGGTCGTGGATGCTCAGCGAGGGATTCTCCAGGGGTGCGGGTACCCTCCTGGGGTAGTCTTTTATTTAATTCCACTACCATGTTGATGGGGGGGGGGGGATAATTGGGCCTCCGGCCACCTGCACTCACCAAGCGCAACGCAGAGGTAAACCTCTACTTCACGCTGGTATTTTGTGAGGTCGTGGTACCACCCCGGTTCGAGCTGGCCCATCCGTGCGACAGCAAAAGCTACCGCTTGGCTCTACCACTGTTAAAATATATACACAGCCAAATCTTTACATATTAGCAACGAAATTAATACCGCTAAGAATAAAATTAAAATGACGTAGAGTATAATTAATAGCGAAACCGGTAAAGACAAACCTCGTGACACAAATTATCAATTAAAAATTAGTAATGAATTGACTAGATCGCTCACAATCGAATCGAGAAGAAGTCGCAGCGGTGTTTGAGAAATATTTCAACCGCAAAGTTTTGATTGATTTCCGTTACGGTTATTGCGACCATAATAGATATATTTGCACCAGATCTTGCTATTATTTTGAATATTAGTATCGAATCTGGTGTATTTCCTGATTTAAGGAAACATAGTAAAATAATACCTTTATTTAAATCTGGTAGTACATTGGACCCCGCTAATTTTAGACCTATGTATTTTTGAAAAGATAATTTTAGTTCAGTTGTTAAATTTTTTAATAAAACTTAATTACTTCATAAAACAAACCTTGCAAACTTTGAAAGTTGAAGAATGTGGGTTAAGAATAGTTGAGTTAACCGTCAAATGCCTTTTGTACGCCGATGTCATATTTGCATCGTCGGCGGCAGAGTTGCAAATGATGGTTACTTTACTGAACTGGTCATTAAAAGAAAGAGGTATGAAAGTGAACGCAAGTAAGACGAAAGTGATGATTTTTGAAAGAGTAGAAAGTAAAACGTTATGTAAAATAAGAATAGAAAGGGAGTTGATTGAGCAAGTAGATAAGTTTGTATATTTGGGATGTTTATTTAGCAGGTATGGTAGATATGATAAGGGTATAGAACGAAGATTGAACGCAGGAAATAGAGTGAATGGGGCTCTACACGCTATTATGAAGATTCAGAATGTGTCAAAGAAGGCATGTATGGCAATTCATAATGCTGTGTTAGTTCCTACATTAATGTATGGTATAGTTCGGCCGTTCAGAGAATGCGTTCCTGACACGTCGCGATTGAACTGACGACGTAACTTTGTAATGGCGTTGCAGTTACGATAAAAATATTTTTGCTGGTTGTTTACCGTTTTAACAATTGATGAGCATTAAAACAAGATTGTTATATCAATAATCAATGAATGTTATAATTTTGTGCCAAACTGAGTGTCAAATAACTTGGTAAACAATATTTTTCTAAATCTATACTGCGCTATTACAAGGTTATGTCAGCGCTTTATATTTGTAGTGCTGTGCTAACAATAACAGGCAATAACAGTATCGTAATCTGTTATTATACAGTTATACTTTATAAAATAATACATTTTGTTTTTCTTTTTAAGAATTTGAAAATAATGGACTATAAGATAACTTTTATTAAATATAAAAATAAAACTACGACCAAACCGAACGAGCGATAGAAAGTAGCATTTTTATATTTAGGTTGAAAATGGTGACCCCAAATGGCGTTATGGGCCGCCATTATGTGATGCTAAAACAGTCGTCTGTTGTCGTTTCGTGCGCATAGACCACGTTCTTCAAGTATTTTCGATCTGTTTTTATTTGATTACCCGGCTTTCGTTTAATGGACTGTTTCTGCTTTTCAAACTGACATCTGCGCTAAATCGGACTTCGATTGTGTTTTGTATTGCGTTCTTTTTACTTTTGGTGCATAATAATGCATAAACGTGGACAAACATTGAAAAGTGGAGCCCGTGAGTTAATCATCAAACTGCAAGATTACTTTGAGCGGGAGCGGCAAAATGGCGGACCCTTGTTACCTGTCGAACAAGTACAAGAACGCGTCTATTAGGCGCTTGGAGTTAGCAAACGAACCATAACAAATATTAATAAAGAAAAGTTCGGCTCTACTGGCACGGAAGATAATATTTTACGTGCTCCGAAGAAGAAACGTAGAACTAAACCCGTGACAGATATTGACACCTTTGACGCCGATGCAATCAGAAATCATATATATGGTTACTATTCCAGAAATGAATATCTCAACAGGAAGAAGCTTTTGGCATCGTTAAGAGAAGCTGGACTGTTTAGCGGGGGTAGAACTGCTTTAACCAAAATCTTAAAAGATATTGGTTTTTCGTACAAAAAAACAGACAAAAGAAAAATTTTATTAGAACGATACGACATAATTTCAAAACGGATAAGTTTTTTGAGAGAAGCAAAAAATATTGATAACTGGGATAGTGTCGTGTTCATTGACGAGACATGGCTAAACGCCAATCACATGGTTTCCCGTTCTTGGACGGATGATACACAGGCGTCGACGTCGAAAGCCCGTCTGATAATATGCCACGCAGGTTCTGCAAAATACGGCTTTGTGGAGAACGCGTTATTGGCATTTCAATCAAAAACCACAAATGACTACCACGAGGAAATGAATGCCACTACATTTAAAGAGTGGTTCCAGAACGTGCTTTTGCCCAGCCTACCAGAGCCTTCTGTAATATTCATGGATAATGCCTCCTATCACTCGGTTCAAATACAGAAACCACCTACCCAAGCTAATAAAAAAGAAGAAATGGTGGCTTGGTTACAAGCAAAAGGCATTGACGCAAATATGCAGATGCTAAAACCAGAGCTAATTAAATTAGTTAAAGAAAATAAAGCGGCAAATGTGCGATACGAAATCGATGAATTGGCTCTGGAGTACGGTCATCGCGTTCTAAGAATTCCACCGTATCATTGCCAATATAACGCGATTGAGCTAATCTGGGCTCAAATAAAAGGTTACGCTGCCCGTCACAATACTTTCCCGCCATTCAGCACGAAAAAGATGATGACCCTATTAAAAGAAGCCTGCGGGGAAGTCACAAGAGATGATTGGGCAAAGGTTGTTGAGAAGACTAAAAACCTGATTGTGGAACATTTTGACCGAGATATCAGGATTAATTCTGTTATTGATAATAATATAATTATACATGTAGGCGAAGATGATGATGAAGACACCACCTCCTCAAGGGAATCGGAGTCTGATTAATATTCTGTACGCACATTCAATTCAATGTACTTTATTGCATAGAAATACAGATTGTAACTTTGTAACAAAGAATAAATAAAACAATTTTATTATATTAATATTACCTTCTTTTGGTTTCCACTTAAATTACTAAAATATAAATTTTAAATGATTCCGCGAATTTAAAACGAAAATAATCTTAAAAATAACGCTGCGGTTCAATTTGGAGGAACGGTAACGAACTCAGTGTTATGTTGTGCCCATCACTAGTCGTGACTAACGTATAGGTGTCAGGAACGCATTCTCTGAACGGCCGAACTTATAGTGAAAGTTAGGTCTGGCAGAAGAAGCATGAGAGTAGAATAAATGCTGTAGAAATGCGGTCATTAAGGAGTATGCTAGGGCTGAATCTGAATGACAGGATGAGAAATAGTGTGATAAGAGAAGTGTGGTTTGCAAGATGACGTTGTGACCAAGATTAAAAAAGGAATGCTTCGGTGGTTTGGTCATGTAGAAAGAATGAATGAGTAAAGAGTGACAAAGCAAATTTATGTTTCAGAAATTAACGGCAGAGTCGTGAATGGACGCCCTAGACGAAGATTTATCTACCAAATCGGCGATACGTTGAAAATGGGCCAGATTAGGACAACCTTTAACCGATGAGCGTGTATGCGTAGATATATGGATGTAAAGGAGGCGAGAGAGGTGTGTCAGGATCGCGCGAAATGAAAGTCCGTAGTCTCAACCTACCTCTCTGGGTGACAAGCGTAAGTGTTTGTGTTGTGTGTTGTATTGTGTTACTTCATAAAAATCAATTCGGTTTCATAAGGGGTCGCTCAACGAATGATGCAGGTGTCGAGCTTATGAAATATATTTTTAATGCCTGGGAGAGTTCAAAAGATGCCTTTTTTTATAGGAGAGGGGGCAAACGAGCATGCGGCTCACCTGATGGTAAGTGACTACGCCCATGAACAACTGCAACACCAGGGGAACCAGGGGAATTGCAGATGCGTTGCCGGGCTTTTAAAAAGGAGTAGGCTCTTTTCTTGAAGTTCCCTAAGTCGTATCGGTCCGGAAAAATCGCTGATGGTAATCGATTCCATAAGGAAGTTGTGCGAGGAAGAAAACATCTTCTAAGTCGCACAGTAGTGGACCACCAATCATCCAGATGGTGTGGATGGTATCGGGAGTTCTACCGCGATGTTCGTTCGTGAAACTTGGCGGCTGGGATTAATCCGAACAATTCCTCAGAGCACTCCCCGTGGTAAATGCGAAAGAAAATGCAAAAGGATGCAACATCTCTTCGCAGCGCCAATGGATCGAGCCGATCGGAAAGGACTCGGTCGTCAACGATTCGAGCCGCTCTGCGCTAGATGCGGTCAAGTGGAAGGAGCTGGCACTGGGGAGCCCCAGCCCAGAGATGGGAATAATATTCCATGTGAGGTCGAATCTGCGCCTTGTAAAGTTGCAGGCGTTATCCCGGCATGAAATTCTATCCCGCTCTGCTGAGCACGCCAAACTTTTTAGAGGCCAGTTTGGCCTTCTTTTCCAAGTGACCACGAAACTGCACGTCACTCGATATGTCGACGTCGAGGATTCCGATACTGGCTGAGGCAACAACGGGGGAGCTTTAAAACTGAGGAGATACGACAAAGAGGTTCTTTTAAGCGGCAAACGCGCAAACGTCTTCTGAGGATTAAATTAGACTAGATTCAGTCGCCCCTAATCCGGGACTTTGTTCAGCAAAGACTGGACTTCAGACACAAGTTTGTTCCGGTACTCGGCGACGTTTTCCCGAGAAATATTGTCAAGGCCGATGTATAGAGCATCACCAGTGACTCAGTTGAAATGACTTTCAATAAGAATTATACATGTGATCTATATTAAATAAAAAATTATTCTATTCTATTCTATCCAGTGCTATCATCCACATGGCAATGAATGTCACCGGTTTGCAACAAAAACAACATATGCAGAAGAAACAGCGTTGGTGATAGCACGCAGCCTTGTGAAAAACCAGCGTTAATAACCTTGTAGTCGGAGCATACACCGTGTACAACGACCTTGATGCTCTGATCTGCAAGAAAGCTGGTGATCCAATTGCACAATTTCTCGAGAAGTCCATAGGAATGGAGCTTCGAAAGAAGCGCTTTGTGCCAAACCCGATCGAAGGCCTTTGCAATGTACAAACTAACGGCCAATGCCTCCCCCTTGAACTCTGCTTGCCTCCGCCTATTTATGAGTCAGGTAGACCAGAAGATCACCAGCTGATTGACCCCGACGAAAACCGTATTGGCGGTCACTAATAAGCTGGTGATCCTCAAGGTAACCCATGAGCTGGCAGTTTATTATGGATTGGCGATAGGCCTGTAGTTGGACGGGTCTGAGCGGTCGCCTTCGTTAGGGATCGGGTGGACAAAAGCTGTCTTCCATGAATTCGGGACTACGCCTAGGGAGTAAAAGTACCAGAAAAGACGCGTCAGAACCGGTGCCAACTCTGAGGCACACGTCCTCAGCACAATTGGGGGGATTCCGTCAGGCCCACTCGACTTGTGGATGTCCAAGGAGAGGAGCGTTTTGCGAACCGAGCGCTGTGAGAACCACACATCCGGCATGGTGCACTCACACCGCGGGATGGTCGGCTTTTCATCAGTGAGTAAGATACTTAATTAATAAGAAAGTATTATAGATTAATCAAACAAAGTATGTATTCATAAGACCCCCATGTCGGGTCATGGAATATAGATTATGAAATTATTTTTTTCAGATGCGACGTTACTGTAGGTACTTAAGTGTTAGAAAAATTGTGCATAATATAATATGTTTTTTTCTTTTTTGGAGAAACGAATAGAAATATTTATAATTAGGCTAAATTTCTGATATTTATATTTGTTGATTATTCTTCTATTTTATGTTTAGGTTTCCACGTCCAAGCTATGAAAACAGGGAAAGTGGAATAAATTCGTCCAAATTTAACTCTCGCGTGCCCATTTATGGACGACTCTTATTATAAACTAAATAAATATATTTGTAAATTATATGTTATATCAATAAATTTTGTTATATATACAGTTAATATGTTTTATATATTTTACATACATACATACTGTTGCGGACAGCTAGAGACCCGCCGCCCCGTCGCCCCTTCATACCCCGTTGCGCCCCGCACACCCCGCGCACCGGAGCCGAGCGACGACCAATGGGCGTGCAGCATCGTCGCACGGCACTACTCACAGACTGAGACGCTCTCTTGCGGGATATAAGAAGGGCGTTTTGGTCTGTGAGCTGTTCATTCTCGGAATCGGCACTGAAGAAAGAAGACTTAAGACTCCATAAGCGAAGATCTCTCTGTACATATCAGCATAGTTAACAATAGTGCCCAACCATTGTAAATAATTGAATACAGTATAGTTCTACAGTACCATCTTTTCTTCGAGCAGTCCCCTAGCATAGTTAACCTCAGATCAGTCAGTCAATTAGTCAATACAGTCCACTAGCTACAGTAATAAGCTGCGCCCTCTTTTCCCAAAAGAGGGTCGCTTCCGATACGGCATAAGAAGCTTTAAACAGCTAAGTTGCCACTCCCCAAAGGCGGTTTTTAGCGGGTATCACTTAGGTCCCCCGGTAGGCAGTGAGTCCCGCATAACCAGGACGGACCGGCTGTCGTGGTATGCGTAATGCATTTTCCGCCTCCCTCCGTGGTAGCCCTTTTCCAATTGCTTCGGGCGCAAAAAAAAAAAAAATCTGTGAGCTGTTCATTCTCGGAAGCGGCACTGAAGAAAGAAAACTTAAGACTCCATAAGCGAAGATCTCTCTGTACATATTAGCATAGTTAACAATAGTGCCCAACCATTGTAAATAATTGAATACAGTATAGTTCTACAGTACCAGTAGTAGAAATGACAAGGATTCCTCGTTGAAATTTTATGTTTATCGTTCATTGCTTGAAATAACAATTACTTGGTAAAAATAGTTCGTTTTCTTTCCTCAAATAAGCTCGGAATGGATTTTAGATAACTTATTTATTTAATCAGTAATAATCATTCTCCCGATGCATGTTTAGGCAAAAACTCTCGAAGACATGATTTAGGAGCTCTAATTTGTAGATTCTATTGAATATCGACCATCAAAAAAAATATTTTTATCTCCCAAATATCCTACACTTTAATAATAATGGAATACATTTTCGTTAAATGCTTTTCACACTAGGAAAAAAAAATCAACATAATTCAAAAAACGCCCAAAAAGCTTCGATACAAGCCTCTATATTTCCGAAGTTCTAGATCACTTAGACGTAAAATTTATACCAAAATAATCATCAACATTTGCTTAAACTATACTATTATTTTTACTTTTTAAATCGTTACTATTATATTTTAATTACTTAAATAAAAGTACTATATATTTCACTGCGCCGGCCATCTGCGATCATTAACGCGCGAGCGCTTGCCGAGGGTGGACCTGCGTCAGTTTATTTCGGGCGCTGCATCGTTTCGATACTACCGTAGTGTGCGTCGATTGCTATCGTAGTGTGCGTCGAGTGCCTGCATACTAGAAAATCGTCAACTACGACCGCAATTTTTGATCGATCGGCTTAAAACTATTTTATATAGTTATAATTTAGATCACGTCTCTTCCATTAAACATGGTAGGGACAACGAGTCTGCAGCATGTGCACAATTGAGCAAACAAAAAAATATTATTATAGAAAAATGTGGTCTATTCATTGACCTAGATCATTGTTATTTGAGGGCTTCACCTAATGGTTTATACAGCAACGGTCTTATTGAAGTTAAATGTCATATTTCAGCTTTCGGAATAGATTTTGATACGGCCTTTCGACAAAAAAAAAGTTAAAGGTTATAAATTCAGTGATTCAAGAGTAACATTAAATCAAAATATTGACTGGTTTTACCAAATCCAAGGCCAGCTTCATTTAGCAAATAAAAATGTCTGAATACTTGCCATAATATGTATTGGCCCAGATTAATGCAGTAAAAGTACTAAAAATTTACAAATACGACCAATTTTAGATTTTCAATATGTTACCCAAGTTACAAGCTTCTTATGGAAAGTGTGTACTGCCTGAAATTATCGAATCGAGAAAAGTACGGTCAATGCCGTCGCAGCAAATATTTTTCTTATAAAAAATATAGTAATTGACTGTAAGTACCGATTAAAAAAATATTAGTTACATTTGGTTGTTATATTTATTAAAACAGGTTGCAACCGTTTATTTATTTATAGCACTATTCTACCGGTAGTAGACATAATCGATTATTAACATTCGATTACAGCGTAACAATTACAATATTTATGTGTACTTATTTTGACACTAAATTTCATAAATAATGAATAATATACCAAAATGGTATATAATAATAAATAATAAATTATATAATAATAAATTAATAAGATAACATTAAAATGACACACCAAAAAATATTCCATCCACTGAAGTCCATCCTAAGAAAACTTTGTATTATGGAAGATCAAGATCGTTTAATCGCCATACTCACAGTATTATAGTGCGAGCGAGTGAATAGATATGTAAGAAAGTATCGGTCGCGTAGCTTGCCGCCCGCTCGGTGCGTAAAATACCTAAATTTGCGAAACGCCGAAATGTAAGAGGGCTCTTAAATAGTAAACACCTACGATTTAGATGTAAAGCTAAGAAATGCGGCGTCGACGGCTGAAACGCCCCCCACCATGCCCTCCTTCACGCCCGCAAGACCCGCGCACCTGAGACATCGGCAAAACCGGATGAGACCGTGCTCGTCGCGTCGAACGTTGGTAGTAGTGCGTCCGTATTGTTGAAAGTGTGTCCCATTACCTTACGCGGACCGCGTGGTAGGGAAATAGATACGTATGCGCTGCTTGACGAAGGTTTTACTATTTCGTTAATCGACGACGACTTAGCTCGCGAGTTAGGAGCGGAAGAACCGGTAAAGCCGCTCAATATTAGAGGCGTAAATAATAGTCAGCTCGAGGCCGATAGTAGGTTAGTTAACATAGGCATACGTGGCAAAACGCGCAGTGAGGTGTATAATATAAATGCGCGGACAATAGCAAATTTAAAGATAGGTTCGCAATCTGTAAGTAAGGAGTGTTTACGTTTAAAACACTTACGCGACCTACCGAGTTCGGTTTGTTACGACGACGCAAAACCGAGATTATTATTAGGCGCCGATAACTGGCATTTAATAATCAACCGTAATTTAAGAATAGGACGTCGAAGGCAGCCTATAGCTGCACGTACGTTATTTGGGTGGGTAATACAGGGAACCGTGCCGCGGTTCACGTGTAGGGAAGATGGTGAGACCGTATTACACGTCGTAAGCGCTAGCGGACGGTCAGATAGGGACATCCGAACGTTTGCCAGTCAGGACGAGGAGCTAACGGAACTCCTCAAACGGCAGTACGAGATAGATTCCATAGGTATCTCGCTAAAGAGTAGGCAAGAGGTAGGGAAGAGGAGCGCGCTGTCGACATATTCCAGCGCACCGTCAAGAAGGTCGGCGAGCAATACCAAGTTGGACTGCCGTGGAAGGACGACAACGTGCGGATGCCACCCAGCTACGAAATGGCAGCTCGAAGACTACGGACGATTGAGAGAAAAATGGACCAGTCACCAGAGTTTCGGGACGCCTACACAGCCCAGATAGACAACCTCCTGGCAAAAGGATACGCAAGGGAAGCCGAGGGGACAGAGAGAGAGGACCCCAAGAGCTGGTACCTGCCACACTTCGCCGTACGGAACCCGAACAAGCCGGGGAAGACAAGAGTAGTGTTCGACGCGGCAGCGCGCGCATCCGGTAGATGTCTTAGTGACTATTTACTCGACGGCCCCGACTTATTACCGAACTTACCGGGCATACTGTTTAGGTTTAGGGAGAATGAGATAGCCGTGTCCGCGGATATTAGGGAAATGTTCTTGCGTGTAAAAATCGACCGTCGCGACCAACCCGCGCAATTGTTTCTGTGGCGAGGTAATGAGTGATCCAGCCCACCGCGGGAGTACGTTATGACGTCTATGATTTTCGGCGCGAGGAGCTCGCCGTTTCTCGCACATAGTGTTAGAGATTTTAACGCGCGCGCACACGCAGAAACACATCCGTTGGCGCTTAACGCTATCGTGCGTAGTCATTATATGGACGACTATTTAGACAGTTATGCAACGGTAGAGGAAGCGGTAAATATGGCAAGGCGGAACGTACGTTACGGAAGTGCACCAGAAGGCCGGTTTCACCTTGGCAGGCTGGAATTCTAACCACGCAGCCCTATTGGAAGACAAGCCGGAGGAACTACTGGCGAGCAAGCCTAAGGAAGTAGGCTTAAGGCAAGACAGCCCAGGCAGGACCCTAGGGTTGTTATGGATGGCCGACGAAGACGCCCTGACGTTCAACACCTCTATGAATAGGGTGCCACAGGAAGTAAAGGCGCTACAGCGACCACCGACTAAGAGGGAAGCATTAAGCGCAGTCATGTCGGTGTTTGACCCACTCGGACTGCTTAGCTACCTCACCATCACCGCCAAGATCCTGCTACAAGACCTATGGCGAATGAAAAAGGTCGGATGGGATGATGAACTACCCGAGGAGGCAGCGGATGAATTCCAGAGGTGGCTGCGACTCGTCGAGGAGGTGTCACGACTGCGACTGCTTAGGTGCTATGCTCCTACAGGGGGGGTGTTAGAGCGTCAACTTCACGTTTTTAACGACGCAAGCGAACGTGCGTACGCATCCGCGGCATATTGGCGTATACGATATCGTGACGGAACGATTAGGGTACGATTAGTGGCGGCCAAGGCGAAAGTCGCCCCGATAAAGGCGCAAAGCATACCGCGTTTAGAGTTGCAGGCGAATTTGATAGGCGCGCGACTCGCGGAATTCGTGCAAGGCGAGCACAGAGTGGTAGCCGATAAGGTAGTGTATTGGACAGACTCCACTACGGCGCTCCACTGGATACAGAACGATACGGCGCGTTACACCCCATACGTGGCTCATAGGTTAGGGGAGATAGCGGAAAAGACGTCACCCGAGCAATGGAGGTGGATACCGACTGCTGAAAATATCGCAGACCAGGCGACGCGCGTAAATTACGTGAACAAGGAAGAGGGCGACCGATGGTTCACGGGACCGCCATTCCTGTACGAGAAAGAAGACAGATGGCCTCACCGTCAGGAAGAGAAGGCAGAGAATGATGATGAAGTACTGGAGGAAGTCGTGGCGCATCAGAGCGACACCAAGGACGCTCCACACCTGCCAGACATAGAAAGACTCTCTTCCTACGAGAGATTAATCAGGGCCACTGCACGGATACTACAGTTCGTCGATGCCATACGAGGAAGAGCGCACGGACTGACATTGCAGCACATCCAGAGAGCAGAGCGGATGTGGATAGAGCACAGCCAACATGAGAGCTTCGCTGAAGACATCAGTCGACTTCAGCGGGGGAAGAACCTGGCAACCGGCAGCGCATTAAGGAAGCTCGACCCCATACTAGAGGATGGCGTATTACGAGCCAGAGGAAGAATCGACGCAGCCGACGTGGACAGCCAGATGAAGAGGCCCATCATACTGAACGGACGCCACCATTTTGTGAAGCTGCTTGTGGACAAGGCGCATCAGGAAGCAAGCCACGCCAACAGGGAGAGGGTGGTCAACGACCTACGCACCAGATATCATATCCTCCGATTACGACCAACAGTACGAGAAGTGGAGCGGAGATGTCTGCGATGCAGGGTACGCAAGGCAACACCACGGCCAGCGGTTATAGGAGACCTACCACCTGAACGATTAGGGGCATTCGCGCGACCATTCACCTACACCGGAATCGATTATTTCGGGCCTATAACAGTGACTATAGGACGTCGGCATGAAAAACGGTGGGTAGCATTATTCACCTGTTTAACCACGCGCGCGGTGCATTTAGAATTAGTGTACTCCCTTACGACGGACTCGGCGATATCGGCATAGGGGCGCATGGCGGCTAGGCGTGGGTGGCCACGGGTCATATACTCGGATAATGGGACGAACTTTCATGTTGCAAATACTGAGCTACAACGGGCAATGGAAGAGTAAGCACCACAGCTGAAGGACTACACGCTGACTCGGCGGACAGATTGGAAATTCATCGCACCGGGCGCGCCGAACTAGGGAGGTGCATGGGAGCGTCTCGTGCGCTCAGTGAAGACCGCACTCGAAGCCACTCTGCACCAGAAAAGCCCACGGGAGGAGACGTTAGCAACGCTCCTCACAGAAGCTGAGAACACAGTCAACTCTCGACCGTTGACGCACGTACCGGTCGACATCAACGAGGAAGAGGCGCTGACACCCAACCATTTCCTGCTGTTGGGACCATCGAGCCCACCAGTCACCGCGCCGTGCACACCTAGTGAACGTCGGGCGTGGAGAGCGGCGCAAGGAATCGCCGATGAATACTGGAGGCGCTGGATCAAAGAGTACCTGCCGACACTGGTTGCGCGCGGGGACTCTCGGGATGTTCAGCAGCGCCAGATCCAAGAAGAGGACCTCGTCGTGGTGGCAGATAGCAACATGCCACGGAACGTGTAGCCACGGGGAATCGTAACGAGGACCTTTCCCGGACCAGACGGCGTAGTGGGCAACGTGGAGGTGAGGACCAGGGGCGGAGTGCTGCGGCGGCCAGTCAGGAAGATCGCCGTCCTCCCGAGGGAAGCTTAGGCTCGCAAGCTACGCCGGGGGGAGTATGTTGCGGACAGCTAGAGACCCGCCGCCCCGTCGCCCCTTCATACCCCGTTGCGCCCCGCACACCCCGCGCACCGGAGCCGAGCGACGACCAATGGGCATGCAGCATCGTCGCACGGCACTACTCACAGACTGAGACGCTCTCTTGCGGGATATAAGAAGGGCGTTTTGGTCTGTGAGCTGTTCATTCTCGGAATCGGCACTGAAGAAAGAAGACTTAAGACTCCATAAGCGAAGATCTCTCTGTACATATCAGCATAGTTAACAATAGTGCCCAACCATTGTAAATAATTGAATACAGTATAGTTCTACAGTACCATCTTTTCTTCGAGCAGTCCCCTAGCATAGTTAACCTCAGATCAGTCAGTCAATTAGTCAATACAGTCCACTAGCTACAGTAATAAATAAATACAGTCCACTTCGATCTCTTATATTCTTGGTCCTTCGCCGCCGGATTAGAAGCAAGAATCCCTTATACATACATACATATAATCACGCCTCTTTCCCGTAGGGGTAGGCAGAGAACACTTCTGTTCACTTGCTACGATCCTTACATACTTGTTTCGCTTCGTCCACTTTCATTATTCTCTTCATACATGCTCTACGGTTTAGGGTGCTCTTGACCTGACCTTTTTTCAAGACGTCCCTGATTTGATCTTGAAATGCCCGCCTAGGTCTACCCCTCCCAGCACTTTCACTCACATTCGCCTTATACACTTTTTTCGTCAATCGTTCATTCATTCGTTCGCTCATTCATTCTCTCGACATGACCAAACCATCTCAGCATACCTTTCTCAATTTATGTCACTACATCTTCTTTCAGACCACAACGTTTCCTTATCTCACTATTTCTTATCCTGTCACTCAGTTTAACTCCTATCATACTTCTTAACGCTCTCATCTCAACTGCATTTATTCTGCTTTCGTATTTCTTCTGCCATACCCAACTTTCACTTCCGTACATGAGTGTCGGAACCAACACCCTCTCATGCACAGTCAAACGAGCCTCGTTAGACACCTTCCGACTGCTCATAAAGGAGTGTAAAACTCCATTCACCATGTTTCCTGCATTCACTCTTCTTTCGATATCACTTTCACACTTTCCATCTCTTGTAAACTTTGAATCCATATACACAAACTCTTTCAACTGTTCAATTTGTTCATCTCCAATCACGATATTGCAGTCTGTCACTGCCTTATCTGTTTCAAACACCATCACTTTCGTCTTCCTTACATTCATCTTCATTCCCTTCCTAACAAAAGTACCACTCATAGTAGTTACCATCTCCTGCAACTCCTCGGCCGAAGACGCAAGTAATACTTGGTCATCAGCAAAGAGAAAACATTTGACGAGTAACTCATTAATTCTCAACCTGCTTTCATTCTCTTTTAAATCTGTCAAGCAATTGTCCATGAACAGATTAAACAGCCACGGTGACGCTACACATCCCTGTCTAACACCTTTTTCGATATTAAACCATTCAGTGTATGCCCCGTTTATCCTTACACAAGCACTAGAATCCCTATAAAGAAATTGCAATACTCGTACGAGGATACTGCTCACACCGTTCACGCTCAGTGCTGACCACAATTCATTCCTCAGCACTCTATCATACATTCATATTCAGATACATTTTACATAGTTACCTTTTAAAATGAGCCTTGGTAGCTCAGATCGTTAGCGCTCGCTGTGAATTTCACAGTACGTGAGCAACCCGGGTTCGATCCCCGCCGGCACCAATGAAATACCTAGTTAATTGCAATTTTAAGTGCTAATTTACCACATGCTCGGCGGTGAAGAAAAATATCATGAGGTAACCTGCATGTTTGAGAAATACACAAACAGTGGTAGAGCCATGCGGCAGCTTTTACTGTCGCACGGATGGGCCGGCTCGAACCGGGGTGGTACCACGACCTCACAGAAAACCAGCATGAAGTAGAGGTTTACCTCTGCGTTTCGCTTGGTGAGTGCAGGTGGCCGGAGGCCCTTTTTACTGGAAATGAGGCATTCCATCTTAGTCCTCACGGGTGACAACGCATCTACATTTTGATTTGTAATAGAGGATAGATGTAGATGTCTATGGGCCGCAGCAACCACTTACCATCAGGTGGACTGTGTGCTCGTTTGTCACCCTTATCATATAAAAAAAAATAAGAAAAACAAATATTTCGAAGACATCTGAAGTTCGTCAACACGCATTGGGGCAGCGCCACGGACATTTCCTTGCCCTAAAACTAAAACCCTCTCTGAAAGGAGGGGGGGGGGGGGGGACTTGTGCCCAGCAGTGGCACGTATATAGGCTGTAACTTCAACTTTAACTACCTTTTTACCTTTTAAAATATTCAAATAAAAATATAATTAAAATGTAATTGTGATATAATATTATGTAATATTATATGCAAAATAAATGGAGATGGTTCATTTCTGGCCCAGTCTCTGTACAGTATACCGTAAAAAAGAGAAAAATTCAGGGATTTTGTTAAAAATAAAATGAGAGAATAAATCACGGTTATTTGTCAAATCTCATTTCTGTTAAATGATATTTTAATTTATTCCGAGCTTGGTTGTGTAGTTCTGAACTCGTGAATGCGTTTAATTGTGGATTTCTTTGGGAATTTGGTTTTTTGTTTGGACTTTGGATCAGTTACTACTTGTTTGACTCTGCTTTTGTTTTATGGACTTAATGATTTACGTGAGATTTTGATTTCGTTGATATCTGACATCTGTATCCTGTAGAATCACGTTTAGAATCAGTAAGCATTGTGTTTTCATGCGATTGCCAAGTCAATCTATGTATCAATCTATGGACTGAATAAATTAACCGACTTGGTATTACATGGATCTCACAGCTTTTTACGGTAGAAGAACTGAGTTGCGAGACTTGGCTTTTTTTACAAGTTATGTTTTTGATGGCATTATTAATTTCTACATAAGTTCATAATGGCTGCAAAATCTTAATATGGTGTAATTATCTTTCAGTTCACCTGTTAAAACATGTTGCACTGTTTAAAACGCGCTTTTGCAATATAGATAGTTTATTAAAATAAGATTGTTTTGTTCTAGATGGATGAAAATGCACCAATATGTTCACAATGTTTTGCAAACGTATTGTAAGAATTATCTGTCGACACAAATCATGAAAATGAGCTCCAGCGCCCTAATGCCAATACTATCAATATATTGTATGTTTGGTGTTAACGAAGACTGGGTAGCAGATAAATTGTGACCCAATTAATATCATCCCAACAAGACTCTGTTTTAATTAGAGGCCGTATAAAATCTCGCCATCACTTGGGCAGAGCTTATTATACATATACATATATACTGTTGGCGAGACAAGGGACAATTTGGGATGAGATGATTGCACGTTATTATTGCAGTTGCACTTCTGGACAACAGACAGTGGGTTGCTGTGCCCACATAATGACCGTTGTCTGGTATTTGTGTTGGGCTCGGTATCAAAATTCCATAACCGTACCGGCCTCAATTCTGGATGGCATTTTAGTAAGAGAGGATTTTGAAGTAGGATAAATAAATAAAAAATTAAAAAATTAAGCTGTTTTATTTATATTATCTTAAGTATCCAAACATGATTGACCTAATGTTTCACTTTCTATAATTCACAGGACTGTTAACCTTTGTTATGATATTATCCAGGCTTTAAATATCTGTCAAGACTCAAGGCCTACTCCGACACTCTGAGGACCTGTTATATGAAAATATATGTACGTTGGAAACGGCACAATATTTAGGATACGAATTCCTTTGTAACAACTGTAATGTACCATATTATAACAAATAGATTATATTATCTATGATTGTACCCTAGAACTTCAGCAGCCCAGATATACACATATACCTGAACAGAAATTAGTATTCAGGATTATTCTGTTTATCCACTTTAAAACAGTCACTCTAAGGTAAAATAAGTTAAATATATTCTTTATTATTAGTGCAATAAAGTAGTATCTCAGGGTGGATTTTATAGGGTACAGAAACGGAGTTACCCGCTATTCACATATAATCTCGGCTTACAGCTAGCTCGCACAAATTTTTTGTAAAAACTAACAAAACACCTAGGCCTCATTTCCCCATGTAAAACAAAAAAAGTCCTGGATGCCCCTGGCACTGAAGTGTGCATTAGTACACACTAATGAATGCAATGAAATAATTTTGTACGTAGGCATCGTTGATTTATCTCAACAAAAGTCTTGTCTGGAATTAGGTAGTACTTGTTACATTTGTTTTCTCCTGAACTGCATTTATGATATGCAAATATCAACAAGAAAGTTAGTTGTTTTAAGACCAAAAAAGCAAATACACAATCTATAATACACTTTATATTCGTGTTTTGATCAAAAAATAAAACTTTTTTGCCCTACTTTCCTACTAGTTTCGAGACATTTTAGCTATTTTACATAATAAATCTACCTGATAGGCTATAGGTGATATATTTCAGAGATGACAGCTAACATCAAATCAAAACGACATCAATCCGCCATTAGTGTTGCATTTTTTGGTGAGAATAAAATATTAATACCACTGAAATTAAGGCAAATTCGTGGATTTGAATGATCAAAAGTGGTTTAATATTTTATTTTAATTTATTTCCATACTGGTACAAAACTAGGCCTACGCTTCATATAATTTTGGACCGTCTCCTGCCTACGCATAAGCTATGATAAAAAACAACCGCGGAGGCGCGAAGATATGAGTAGCGCACATTTTTTGTTTGAAATAGCTGTTCTAGTATATAAGTACGTAAGTACTAAAATAGTTACTGTTCATTTACTTCAATGCTGCGCTAGCACTTCGTATTAGTTTGTGCTTCAATGCAGAAAACAAGGTTTGAAATTTGCAATTTGGGGAATTTGCGTGGAATTTAAAGTTGGTTAGGTATTTTTTAAGGGATTGGATTGGATTTTGGGGTCGGGAAAATGCGGGGAGTTTGAAAATCAATAGCCCGGGCCAAGTCAGAACCTTGTTTCAAGAAATATTAATACTTATCTTAACATTTTTGTTAGGTCACTTATGAATATCGAATAACTCTCTTTTTTAATTATCTTCATTGCAACACATTTAATTTTCGGTTTTATTTCGACGCATTTTGTGTATAATTTTATGCTTTTCATTTCTTTATTTTTTAATTTTAAAGTAGAGAACGCATGTGTATATAAATGCAGGTACTAGACTTTTTAATGGCAACAAGGGAAGGAATTAAAAATGGAGTTAAATGCTTGCTAAAAGAAAAAAAAATGTTAGTTAAAAAAATAAATTCTATAAAATTAGCTGAAAATTGTTTAATTTCTTAAAATAAAATTCAGGGGAGTTTGTTGAAGTTTTGTCCCTAAATTGGGGACTTTGACATGGGTTTTCAGGTAATTTGACAAATTGGTGCTGGCAACGCTATCCACATTTCACAATCATTAGTGTCATTTCTGATGTATTACTTTTCTCTATGAGTGTCATAATGGCCTAAGGGTCTAGATACCAGGCCATAAACTCCAAAAAAAATTAGTGACATAAGTCATAACTAAGCATGGGCGTTTTCAGATTTTGGCTGCAACGGTTACATAACTGATATTTAGTTTTCATATCGTTATTGAAAACCGTTTTCAAATATCGATATCAGTAGTAATGGTTTACAACCGAAACATAACCTAAAATCAGGGATATGAAAGTCCTCAGTAGCTTGCTTTACGTTGATACTAGTGCCATCTCACAGTGAAAGCACTATTTTTCCCGATATTTTCATATAATCTAGTAAAAGATGGCGCCACTGTGGGTATTTATTATTTATACCGAAGCCTAAATCATGCTAGCAAAGTCTTGAAATACGCCGGTATATATATACAGAACAATGCTTGGTACAGTAAGGAAGCAATTCACGCCATAGTTTTCTCAAACAAACTTTATAAATATTTATTTAAAACAAATAAGTTAATATGAAATTTAATTGATATCCTTTTAATTTTATTGAAATATGTACGAAATAATACTGAACCTAGGTGATAGCGCCCTCTAGTGTAATTTTCAGTAATTTATAATCCCTACGCCATCTATAAAAGCGCAGAAGCAACTTTCCTCGTTTCGTCACCTAATTATTTTTCAGAGTGGCTCATCTATGCCTGAAAACTGTAGAATGAGTGCAACATTTATTTTACGAATTACTTCGATTATTTTAGTTTAGAAGTCAGAGGCTCTAATATAATCTTAGATGTAATATTTAGACATGTATGTTAATATATAATTTATGATTGTTATGCAGTAATATAGTATTATAAATGTCTGAAATTACATTCTTTCTATTCTCATTTATGTCTATAATGTTTATACCCATATTTTTTTTAAAGTGAGACGTAGGATCAGAGTTTGATTTCGAAGTCTATAAATAAACTGTATTCATAAGTAGTAAACATAATTTGTATATATATATATATATAGAAAATTATTATAGGTACATAGTTTATTTATTATTATTATATTAATAATCATTATTTTTTATAATGATTATTTAAGTTGGCGATTTACCTTCAAATACTTAACTAGGCTTAGGACTGACAGGAAAGTTTTAAAACAAATGTACAAAATGCAAACAAATATTACAAATAAATGCACAAACACAACGTCAAAAATTAATAATTTTACAGATAGTCTCATACTGAACGGCACACGCCACCAATGTCAAGTGCGTAATTGTTACGTTTGAAAAAAAAAAATCAAATTCTAATGCTTCCTCTACACTACTGGCGAAGTAACTTCGACGAAGTGCTCGTCGAAGTCGATCACAGTCCGAACAACGTGACCACACACTCGTGCTACTTCGCGAAGAGCTCAGTCGTCTTGAGTCTCCCGTACCGTTAACACGAGTGACGTTCAAGAGGCAGCTGCAATATGTACCTAATTGTGTGAACAGTATGACGTCAATGCGTTAACTAAATAAATAATTATGTACAAAGTTACACATTTAATATTTATATATAAAAAAAAAATTATAACTGGCGTACGCCGAGTAGTGTAGTGAGACGCTTCGTGTAACTTCGGGGTACTTCGTGAAGTCCTTTGACTCTGGCGCAAAAAACCGACAGCGATCGGAAGTCGCTCAAGGCGAAGCGAGGTTGGACGAAATGAATCGAAGTAACTCTTTACACTATTCGCCTCGTCCTACTTCGATCTACTTCGCGAGTAGTGTAGAGGAGGCATAACGTTCACATAAACAAAAGTTGCCTAAACCAAATATAATGTGATGAAACAAATCTAAGTCTAGTGCCTATTGTCCTAAAGATCATTTAAATCTAACAACTCTCACAACTACACAAACTTAAAAAATTAGGCAATTTTAACCACTTAAAATTCGACCTTATTGTTAAGAAGCTTATAATTATATTTCACTACCACCGTTTTATGATAACAACCAAAACATCACAACGAAATCCATATTCGCTTCATCTCTTTCATACGTATTTATGATACTGTCGCTAGAACGAGATACAACGAATATCAAAGGACATTGGTTAGTTTTGGTTTTGGGCCGTTTTTGGTTTTTGGCATATCGTTATGCCCTTTACGTTTCGTACGTTGATTAATTGATTTTTGGTTTTGGTTGGATATGTGATAACGGTTATGTTCTTAGGCTTATCGATATGATATGATATTTGATAACATAACGTTATTAGTTACGTTTTGATATATCGGTCTCATGCCTAGTCATAACACTATACACCATCTATATAAAAAGTACTCTGTGCTCTGTGATACACCATATAGCGTTTCTATATAGTTTGTGACCATAGTGGTTGTCTGCTTTCTGCTTGTCTGTAATATATAATGTACTCTGTAATAGTGGTGGTTTTTGGGGTTGGGATGTTGACTTGATGTTGGTACAATAGGAATTAGGAACATTTTTAATAGATATTATTAAGTTCATTTCATCCACATGGAGCGAATTATTAAATTTGGTAATACAATTCGAAATAATTGGAAAAAATCAGCGGTTGGTGTAGTAGCTCTATGTTATGGAGCGACGATAGTTAAAGAAAAATACCAGTATGTACGTTTAATATAATTTTACATTAAATATTATAAGTGAACGATAATAATTATAGACACAAATTATCCTAATAATTTAATAAATATTGAATGATGATGTAATTTTGAATTTCTTTGTATATACCATATTTATTATTATTTATATATTAATATTTAAAAAAGAAGTTATTAAACATAATTTGATAGGTTTTACACGTTGTTCATTACAGTTTGAAGTTAAATTACAGTTATATTTATTAACAGAATCAATGTACTCATGCAAGCAGCGTGTAAAGAAGCAACAAAATATGGGGACTCTCTTATACCCATGGATAGAAATCCAACTGTAGTCACAGTTATTTTAAACCCAGTGGCAAATAAAAGGAAGGCGAAGCGAGACTTTGAGAAATATTGTGAGCCCTTACTTCATTTAGCAGGATTGCAGGTAAAAACATCATACAGTCCATTATTTTGCCATAGTTTTTGTATAACATACAGAGATATATTAAAGATTTAATATGCTGCGTGACATCTGAGTACGTGTGCCACTCAAAGCCCATCTACACTCTCAAATGAAAGGTTAGACGACTAATATTACGGGTCCCCATGGAACGGTCCCAGTTTAGACGTCAGTCATCAGTGGATTGTATATCGTGTAGTCAATTCGACTCTGACAAAATGAAGCATTGGTTATTCTTCATAAATGCCCTTTGGAAATGTGACATTGAAAATTTAACTTTTTCCTATCACTTTTCCCTATTGTATTTTTTTCTTGATTTAAACTGGAAACTGGTCCAGTACAACTTATAGTACTATAAAAGCTATATGTGAAGGAGAATACACACAAAAAAGTCACATTATATTCACAACATTGCTATCCTATAAAAACATATTAAACAAGTGGGATATGGGAAGTAAAGACTGTGTAAGGACCTCCGAAGGAGGTGTAGTTATAGCCGAACTAAGAATTTAAATTTTGTTGGTTTTGGCCATTTTGCCCTCCTAGTGTAATGAGAACTTTTTGCCCTTATTCAACCATGACCCTCATAACATCCTCTACATGATAGGCTATTCAAACTGACTAGGCCTAAAGTTCGAGTCAAACCCTACTCATTTCTAGTCTTTACTTCCAATTATTTAACAAAAAAAAATAATTTTACAAGATATTTATAAATTCATAAATCTTAAATATTTAATACACACATTCAAAACAATAATTTTTATTAATAAACATGAATATCTTAACTAATACAATAGTTTAATTAATAAATTAAAACCTTTAAGCAGCATTCTAGGCACAAAATTAAACACTTATCACATTTCTTATCTTTTTATTCTATACAATAATTCTGAAACATTTATCTATTTTTCATACATTAGTGAAATATTCATAAATTAATTAAATCTTTTAAACACTCTTATTTTTATATTTTTGTATGTTATTTTGACACTGTTACATATACAGTCATACACGTATATAATCCCATACAAAATGGACAACTGCTTTCTGCATGACCCTTGGCACAACAGTAGAAGGCTAGTGCTTTCTCTGTCAAATTACAGCTATCTCTATTCATTATATAACATTATTTATTTACATATGCTATTCTTATCTAGCCATAATATAACTTATCTTTTTTTTTTAAACTTATCTCTTATCATAAGAACATAACATATCTAATTTAATGTAAATCTTTTATTTGTATTACATAGCCATTAATATATAACACATGACTCTAAGTTAATTAATAAAACAATTTCTGTGGAATTAACTCTCGGCCGGGGAATGGAGTTCCATTCAATTGTCATTTGAACTCTTGCATGACAATTGAATGTTATTCAATATCAATATAATGGAATTTATTTACTTTTAACATAGTTTATTCTTTAATTTGGAAACATATTTATTTTTAGCATAAATTGTTATTAATGTAAATATGCTTGTTTTTAAAAATGGAAAAATATTTTAATAATCATTTAAGCGCGTCCCCAACAGTTACATATCATAATTACAGCCTATCCCAAGCTCATTGCTGAACGTAGGCCTCACCCAAGTAATGCCACAAACAGTGGTGTAGCTAGGCGTGGGCAAAGTGGGGCCACGGCTTCGCACTTTAAAGGGGCCTCTTTAAATCCGATGACCCGACTTTACCACAGATGACTAATTATTTGATCACTTTAACGGTTTTAAAATTTAAAAGCGTGTTTGTTTGGGGCCTTGTAAAAAGCCCCTCTTAAGTGAGACTGTGTGGCTGTTGTAACGACCTTCTAAGACCGTGACCGTTAGATTGACGGAGCAAAAACTAAAGAGTGATAAAAAAGCGTAAATTTTCGATTGTAATAGAAAAATCTTTATCAATATAGATTATTAATCATAACAGCCCCATTACAAGGGCACTGCTGAACTTCGCCTTCCCCAAGAAATGCTGCAAAGTACTGTCGTGAGCTGTATTAACCCCAACATATATAATTATACTAGCTGGCTAGGCAGACGTTGTTCTGCCCTTTCTGACAACCATTCATATAAATAATCCTTAAATTAATCAAATCAAAAAATAATTTTGAAGGTCACTTATCGGGATAAAAAGTATCCTATCTCTCAAGTTGGACCAAACTGCACACAGTGTGCGAAATTTCATTAAAATCAGTTCTGTAGTTTAGGAGTTCATGGCGGACAAACAATGTGACACATAATTTTTATATATAAAGATGTTATTTCAGGTTGATGTTATACAGACAACATCTGAAGGCAATGCTAAGGAAATTGTGGAAACCTTGCGAGGCACTGAGGCTATCATTGTTGCTGGTGGGGATGGGACTTTCTCGGAAACTGTTACAGGTGAAGTTGATAGTGTTTAAAAAATTTATGTAACAAGGAACTATACTATAAAGTTTTGGTCAATGTGAATTGTGAATAATAATAATAATAATTTATTTGCCAGAAATATGGTAGTTACAGATGTTGTAATTAAAGATAGTACAAGCATATTTCACCAGTGGCATGCAAATGCATAATTTTATAAAATGTAAGATTCTATTAAAAGAAAAAATTCTAGTTTTATGATAAATTTAAGATTAAGATTAAAAATTCATAAGACACATAAGATGAATGTCATTAATAAAACAAAAAAAAATACAAAGTTTTATCTAGTCCTAAATTAAAAATTACATTCATATTATATTTTATATATATATATATATATATATATATATATATATATATGTATATATATATATATATATATATATATATATGTATATATATCAAATGAAGTGTACATGTCAATAGTTATTATAATTTTATTTAAATGTATTTAATCAATTTTACACGAAATGTCTTATAAAATACTTATCATTTTGGTTTATATAACAATAAAAATCATCTAGAGAGAGAGGGCGGCACTGAAAATTTCGGGAATCAAGGAAGTGACACAACATTACTATTTAAAAATGTATTTATTGCTTTTCAAAGTATTCTCCGTGAAATTTGACACATTTTTCCATACGATGGAACCAATCATTGAAGCAACCATTTAAATTCGAAAGTTGGGGTCTCCAAAATGGCCGTTTTGTAGGCGTTCACAGCTTCTTCAGGTGATGAAAATCTCTGTCCACTCAATTTATTCTTTATTTTAGGGAAAGTATAGAAATCATTAGGGCTTAGGTCGGGGCTGTACGGCGGATGGTCTAATAATTCTATGTTTTCTTGCTCTAAAAACTCTTTTGTTCTGTGTGCGGTGTGAGAACTCGCATTGTCGTGATGGAGGATGATGCGGCGGTTGCAGTTCTCTTTACGGAGTTCAGAAACGACCTGTGGCAAACAAATGCTAGCATACCATTTTGCATTAACTGTTCTTTGTCCCTCAAGAGGAATAGTCGTAACATGGCCGGTTTTGGAGACAAACGTTGCCACCATTTTTTTTGCAACACTCCGTGAACGAACTATTTTTGTTGGCTTTAACTCATTTTCGAACACCCAAACTCGTGACTGGTTTTTTGTTTCGGGTTCGTACGCGTATATCCAGGATTCGTCAACTGATACGATGTTGTATACAGCATTTGAGGATCCTGCGTGGAATCTTTCGAGAGTTCTGACACACCAAGTAACGCGAGCCGCTTTTTGCTCTTCACAGAGCGAATGCGGTATCCATCGGGAAAACAACTTTTTTACACCTAATTGTTTATGCAAGATTATTTGTATTTGACTCATGCCAATGTCCAAAGTTGCCTGAATTTCGCGGTAGGGCACATGTCGATCTTCCTCAATCAGCTTACGCACAGCATCAACGTTTTCTTGGGTGACTGCAGTTTTTGGACGACCTTGACGGGGATCATCACTGAGCTTGACACGTCCACGTTGAAATTCAGCAAACCAGCGATAAATTGTGGTTTTGGATGGGGCTTCATCACCAAATGCAGAAATCATCCGGTCAACACACTGTTTTTGTGTTAAACCACTTCGAAAGTCATAATAAATCATCGCTCTTGAATTTTCTCGAGTCAATTCCATTTTCTCAACGACTAAACAAGTTTAACAAAATCTTGTGACAAGACCGAGAATCTTTTTTGAAATAAATAAATGGTATTCGATTTTTAAGACCAAGAGTTTTCAATTAAAAAGATTTTAATATGACAGGAACAGTGGAAATATTCCAATCCTAATACTTTTAGTGCAGCCTTTGTATAAAAACAATTTTAGATGAGCCATTGTTTTACTTTATTTGAAAATGTTTTAATGGAAGTTCTCAAATTTCATTGAAGATTGCTTAATACCACCCATTTTGAATGTAAAAATGCAGTATAAAAATATTTACAACCACTGACGAAATTGAATCTCTCCTTGAAAAGGCGCTCATATGAATACTCAAATAATTACAGCACACACACGCACACACGCGCGCGCTCGCACACACACACACGCGCACACACACACACACACACACACACACACACACACACACACACACACCACAAGCATGCACGTTTTTATATTAGTTATCTAAATGTATTTCATAAGATTTTGTTTGTGAAATTGTGGAAGAGCGGAGCCTCCTACTACAGGCGCTCTGTGCTCTAGCCAGTTATTAATGTTATAATTTAAAATTAAAAATTTTGTACTGCCGACTTCAATATAAGTTATTAAGAATAACTCAAAAACTATTGGTCTGACTGACTGAAAAAAAAACATACAGTGGAATTTAGTACCGTTCTCTTTTCAGAAGTCGGCAGAAAATACCTTATGAAATAAATAAAGACATTATTATTATTATTATTACCACTACCGTCAAGGCTTAAAGTTTTTTATAGTTTTGCAAGGTACCTGCATAGTAGCAACTGCATTATTTTATAGGGTAATGTATTATGATTCTGTGTTGGTAGTTGTAAAAAAAGGTCATTTTTATCGCTTTCTATCAATTTTATTTTATTTTAAGCAAAATATGTTTACAGGATTATTGAGAAGAAATGATGATGCAAATCAGTTTCCTCTTGGCGTTCTGCCACTTGGTCGCACAAACAGGCTTGGGAACAGCTTATTTCATGGAGGTAAAGGAGTAGATAGGGTTAAACAACTAATTGAAGCTAGCATGGCCATCATAAAAGGGAACACAGTTTGGAAAGATGCAATGAAAATTGAACCAATCGTAACTGAAGAAGAAGTACCAAGCAAACCCATATATGCAATGACTTCATTAGAATGGGGAGCATTTAGAGATACAATGGCCAAGAGAGATAAATACTGGTTTCTCGGACCACTGAGAGATTACGCATCATTCATTTTTAATGGATATAAAAAGTCCCTAAACTGGAACTGTAGCGGGGTAATTAAATATACGCCACCTTGCCCCGGTTGTAACAACTGTATAAGGAAAAAACCAGAAATAAAAAGGAAATGGAGCTTTTTTATGCCAAGCACACAGACATTACAACCAGACTCCAAAAACATTGTAAACCCAGATTGTGCGACTTCACAAGAGCTGTGCTTCAAAACATGTGACTTTAGAATACGCACTAGAAATTTTGAACACACGGACGTTCCTTCTTTGAGTATAGTTATTGGCAAAAATAAGTACAGTTACTCAGAATTTATTACAGAAGGTTGGAGGCGTCTTAAAGGCTTGGATGAAAACACAAAACGCATAGAAGCAAGAACAGTAGAATTCTTGCCCAATGAATCTGGCCCTGAAGTGGTTATAGGGATAGACCGTGAAGAATTTGATGTGAAACCAGTAAAAATAACACTGCTGCCTAAGATTGTTAAGTTGTTTTGTAATCCAGATTAAATGACTTGAAATTGTCATTGATAATGTCTTATTTGCTATTTGAATTTTTGATATACTAGTGGTTGTCTAGTATTTGAAATTCTACCGTAGTTCATAAAATTTTTGTTTGTATATTAAGAAAGCTTTATTTCACTTTCAACTGCACATTAAAACAGATATCTCGTAAATAACATTTAAAATCAACACTTTTTGCCTTAACATACACTCCACAGACTATTTTAAAAGGAACATTTGAAATCACACAAAATTTAGTTAATTATTTGTTACGAACATTTTTCAATTCGTTGGCTTTTATCTCTACTCTGTGCGACTGTTTGATTATTGTCTTTGAGAGTGGCAACATCCCTGGTATGTAGTGTATTATCAACGATTGGCAGTATGAAGCCGCTTATCGATTATGCGCTCCAAGAGCTCGAACATAGCCCGCGCGAAATGGATACCACCTTGGAAAGCGCGCCAAATTACTGCTTAAAAAGGGGTACAAAGTTTTCCATTCACATATTAATTCAAAGATATTATAGAGACAAGAGCCCTTCGGAATTATTTTTCTTGATTTAAAAATATTGGAATAAATTAGGCTCAACCTATTTGTATTTCTAAAATATAAAAATGTTTTACCTGTTCTTCATCAGCCGCTTACAGTTCACAATTTGATTTCTCCCATATTTGTAAAGATTTGTTGTAATCGCCGCGCCGGGTAATCGGATTTGTGCGATAGCAGTAAAATAAAATACGAAAGCAATAATAACATCAATATTTATTCAAAAATAATTTACAAAATGATTTGTCTCGTGTACTCCCAAACAAAGATGGCTGCGGTGACGTGAACGTTTAAAGACCTAACAACGCCTTGTTGAGGAATCTCAACACAATAGTCCATTAGAGGTAGAAGATCACATGGAACACCTTCTTTCTCATGCCTGTAAAGAATAATTTTCTTAACACTTGCATTCCTTACACTCTATTAAATCTACTTTATATGCAAAGAATTCTATGTATAGGTACCACTAGACAGGCTCTGCGGTCTTAATATATTGCGCACTAAGTTACGACCAATTCTTCGTAACACCTTTAGTCGACTGTGAGCGAGAGTTCTTTGTTTTGTAAATTGCGAACATTGTTTTCGACAATCTAACAATGATTTTGGAACGAAGTTCTTTATCGGACGGTACGAATTTGGCGGATGGGGGCTAGGCCAGAAAAAGTGTAAGATTTTTTCCGTCAGGACCCCTTCTGCCGTAGTGTAGACCGGCCTTGGCGGCTATAAGGAAGCGAGATCGAATAATATCCATCACCCTCGCACTTTTTCTTAATTTGCCATGAAATATAATTTATTTTAAAAGATACTTTTGATAGACGCTAGTAATTCATTTATTTGTATTTGTTAATAATATGAGACGTTTATCAAGATACTACGAAAGAAACTTCGTTCCAACAGTGTTCTAACGATACTCACGTATGTTTTTGTTTTATGCGACACTAAGAAAACGCTGTCATTATTTATGTGTGCACTTTGGCAACGTGATTTGAAGTATATTTCTGATCAGTGTGAAACTTTATTTCGTATTATCCTAAAGCAGTAGCTGTCGTAAATGAAAATACAACCGCGTGGCACATTTACTGGCCCATCCATAGCTGTGACACAGTTTTTGTTCTGGATTGCCGATGTAGTTATACGTGGTAGAGCCATGCTGCAGCTATATTAGTTGTATAGTTGTAGCACGAATAGGTCGGCTCGACTGGGGAAGGACCACGCTCTCACAGAATACCAGCGTAAAATAGCAGTTTGACACTGTTGTGTTTGGTATGGTAAGTGTAGAGAACCGGAGACACTTTTTATTGGAAACCGAGGCATTCCATCTTAGTCCTCACGGGTGACAACGCATTTGCATTTTGATTCATAATCGGAGATCTATGTAGATGTCTATGTGTAACAGCAACCACTTACCATCAGGTGGACTGTGTGCTCGTTTGTCACCCTTATCCTATAAAAAAATAGTCGTATACATATAGATGTCTGACTATTTGCCGTGTGTTCGCGGCGTAAGAAAATCCATTCATTTGGTCCCGTGGCCCGTGGGTATCGTAAAAGGCGAATATGGGAAATCTAAGGAAGATCATAATAAAGCATCCGATAGATGACACTATAAAGTTCTACAACTGACGTAAATATAAAAAAAAAAAATTTTGAACAGTGGCAGAGCCACGCGGCAGCTTTTGCTGTCGCACGGATGGGCCGGCTCGAACCGGGGTGGTACCACGACCTCACAGAAAACCAGCGTGAAGTAGAGGTTTACCTCTGCGTTTCGCTTGTGAGTGCAGGTGGCCGGAGGCCCTTTTTACTAGAAATGAGGCATTCCATCTTAGTCCTCACGGGTGGCAACGGATCTGCATTTTGATTCGCAAACGAGGATAGATGTAGATGTCTATGGGCCGCAGCAACCACTTACCATCAGATGGACTGTGTGCTCGTTTATCACCCTTATCCTATAAAAAAATAATAAGATGCCAGACGTAAAAATAACTAGACCGCAACAGCGTCATAAGTACGAGACGTCTGGTTCTACAATCGTCAATTACCAGTCAACCGTGACAATTAAGGGAAACGCTTCCTGCAAGGATATAGATAGATCGAGAAGAATCTTGCTTGACCAAAAAAATCTTATTTGAAATCCTCCATCCCTAAAACGTGCAAACAATGGATTGGTCCCATAGTAGCAAAGATTTGCTTAAATCACTATGTTTGGCAGGCAGATTGGGTCAATTATCATAATATAATTTTACGTGGTTTACAACCAATAATATAGCTATAAATAGCAATATAAAGCATAGACACACTTTTAGGCAAATTTAAAAAAAAATCTGTCAAAGACAATGTACCAATTTGTCCTGCCTATTTGGATTATGCGTAAGCCTTTGGTCCGTCGAAATTGGGGCGACGCTACAGTAATATCAGCGGTGAGTCGGCTATCGTTAAATAAAAGTCTGTACAGTAGGGCCTCGATGGCTCTCCCAGTATAGAACCTGAGTACGAAATCTATTCAAATGCAGATAGGATAAAAAAAGGTATAGATCAAGACATGCTGCATTGGAGGGCATTTTCAGGCTACTGGACTGGAAAGGATACGGTATCTACATCAATGGCGAATACGTTAAGATGGTTTGGTTACCAGAAAGTACGGTCCTGAGCCAACTACTTCCATCAACTAACGAGATGTTTCATCAGGTCGTCACTTCACTTAGTGGGGAATCGCTCAACACTGTGCTTGCCAGTACGAGGCTGCCTTTCTTCTCCATCAGTTATCGGTTCCTCGGGCTACTCATTACAGTCCATCAAAAGCCTACTGCTGAACATACGCCTGTCCCATATTTTGCATAGGAGATAATGCCATAGCTGCCACGTTTGGCAAGCGAGTTAGCAACCGCGGTTTTTTTTATTTTGAGTTGTTATCAGGAAGATGCCTGACATCCAAGAGATGATTTGGGGTAGTGGATTATCTTACGCCACTATATGGCGATCTGGCCAGTCCGAAAAGTGCGTGTAAAATAAATAAATATATACCCGAGTAACAGCAGCGTTTTCTTGGGAAATTTAAATGTTTGTAGCTGACAACTGGTAGAGGTCTGTTCCGCGGCTACGACTGAATAGCCTTCACTTTTCTTCTCCATAAGGTATTCCTTAAGTTTGTTTGGACGCACCTCCTCCACATCTATCCAACGTTCTGCTGATACACTGAAATAATTTATTTTTATTATTGGAGTTTACTCCCTAATATAGATAGGAATAGAGAACGAAATCGAGTGTTAACAAAAAGTGACGAACGTGGTAGAGCCACTGCAACTATATTATGGTTTACCACAATATTTCTTTACTTATTAATTTATTTATTCCACACAACAATATAAGCTTACAATACTAGACCAAATCGCTTATATGTTATACTAACATGATATTACATTTTATGAGATCACTTATTTAGATAATATCCTATTCCGATAAGAAAACACATCCACATTTTATACATGGTAGAGCCATGCTGCAGCTATATTAGTAGTATAGTTGTAGCACGAATGGGTCGGCTCCACCGGGGAAGGACCACACTCTCACAGAATACCAGCATCAAATAGCAGCTTAACACTGCTGTGTTTCGTATGGTGAGAGTAGAGAACCAGAGACCCTTTTTACTGGCAACGAGGCATTCCATCTTAGTCGTAACGGGTGGCAACGCATTTTGATTCGCAAACGAGGATAAATGTAGATGTCTATGGGCCACAGCAACCACTTACTATCAGGTGGACTGTGTGCTCGTTTGTCACCCTATACTATAAAAAAAACATACTTTCTAATTACATCGACTGCCAAAAAATATATCGGCATCAAAGTTGCTTTGTAAAAAATCTATTGTAATATCCATATTGACGTTCGTAAAGGTACCGGGCAAATTTAAGCTGTAGCACGAATAGATCGGCTCGACTGGGGTTGGAACACGCTCTAACAGGTTACCAGCGCAAAATAGCAGCTTAATGCTACTGTGTTTTGTATGGTCAGTGTAAAACACCGGATACCTTTTATACTGGAAACGAGGCATTCCATCTAAGTCCTCAGGGGTGATAACGCATCTACAATTTCATTCTTAATCGGGGATATATGTAGATGTCTATGAACTAAAATCCACTAAAAGTGGATGCCACTTACGATCTAGTGGGCTGTGTGCTCGCTTGTCACTTTTATTCTATAAAAATAAATAAGCTACTAACAATTATTTAAATTACCTACTAAGAGGTATAAAGTGCCGGTGCAATAAGGGCGTTTGATAAACCATCAGCACAGTATCATCACACGAATGTGAGACTATAGGACATGCTAAAAGAGACATAATTAATAGAATCAGGCGTTACTTTGCGGAAATCCATTATATAAAAGCTTTTAGAAAAATTTACTTCGCAAATATCCGCGCTATAAAATAAAATGATGTGTCTTACCTAGTATGAAGAAGCACCTCCCGCTAAGATACTCTACGGTGGCTAACCGCTAAGCCACCGTAGAGTCTATATCACCTGAGGATGCCTCGTGTAGAGGCGAAACACGTGTCGTATTATCGTCAGTGGTGTGTCTTGCCTAGTGTAGTGGTGTTGAGAGTAGCGGTGCCGGGATTAGTGGTGACGGGGATAGTGCACGCAATTGAGGGAGGGCGGGAGGTGCTCTTCATACTAGGTAAGACACATAATTTTATTTTATAACGCGGATATTTGCGAAGTAAATTTTTCTAAAAGATGACTGCCTAGTCTGACCATTCTTTTAATCTTTACCTTTACAACATATCAAAATCCACTGCTAAACATAAGCCTTCCCCATAGATTACCGAACAGGGGGGGGGGGATTATTTGCCATAGTTACCACGCTTGGCATCCGCAGTTTTTTAATTTTTATTCAGCTGTTATCATAAAGATGCTGCTGCCCATCTCCTGCTTCAGTTTCCCTCTGTCGCTTTTACGACACCCACGGGATGGTTTGGAATAATGGATATTCTTACACCGCCACTACACGGTAAAGTCCCTTTAAAGCTCGACGTAAAGTATCAAAACCTGGAAGAGCAGCAATTAATGGTGCAAAACGTCTTATACAGCGATGGTAAAACCAATTATATAGCTTGACGATTACGGTAAAATCCTAAAACAAGAGGCACAGTTACGGACTGAAGAAGGCATAAAACTATAATTATTTGCAGTTTCTGCTAACCTTAAACCCTGGAATTGCTTGTCCTGTAAGTGCCGTAGGCTGTCAACAACGTATTTCTTAACGCCGAAAACCTCGCTAGTTCTGGCCAAGCCCCCCAGATTTGGCAGCTTGTCGATCAAGGACGCCACAACTATAAGCTCACCCTTATTTATTTTCTGTTAAAATGTTTTAAGTTTAGATAAAATTACGTTTCTAGTGGAGGAAAAAAATCGGTAACAATAGAGAAGACTAAAGACAGAGGTAAGGAGGAAAGAAAGGAAGGTCGATAAGAACTTATACAACAAGAAAAAAATATTACAAGAAACGACAGTAGCTACTGATATTTTTTTTATAGGATAAGGGTTACAAACGAGCACACATTGGATGGTAAGTGGTTGCTGTGACCCATAAACATCTACATCTATCCTCGATTACGAATCAAAATACAGATGCGTTGACACTCCTGAGGACTAAGATGGAATGCCTCGTTTCCAGTAAAAAGGGCCTCCGGTTCTCTACACTCACCATACGAAACACAATAGCGTTAAACTGCTATTTTACACTGGTATTCTGTGAGAGCGTGGTCCTTCCCCGGACGAGCCGACCCATTCGTGCTACAACTATACCAGTAATATAGCTGCAACATGGCTCTACCACGTAAAAATCAGCCATATAACCATACCAAACTATTTCCATAAATGTTGGATCCAACAGGTAGGCCACATGATCGTCTATTTCCAATTTTAGTATTGCCGCCGGTGATCGGACTCAAGTTTTTCGAATTTTGTGCATTATCTACTACGACGTCGCTCCGCTTTAATCAATTTCAGCATATCTTCTATAATTGGTGATATAGTTTAAAAAGAAAATAATTAAGACGTTAGAGAAAGATGAATGATTAAAAAACTTCGACAACTCTTTAGTGCAGTGACTAAGCGTTTCGCTGTATTTTGAATGCGAGAATGACATTTCGGCATATATATTTGTATGGATATGGTGTTAAACTGATGCATCTGGTTTACCGTGAAGAGATAATGTAAGAGAATTCACTACCCCATCCCACCTCATGGGTGTCGTAAGGAAGACAGAGGGAAACAAACCATGAAATTGTCAACAGCATCTTCCTAATAACAACTAAAAATTATAAAAAACTGTTGTTAGCAACCCGCCTGCCAAATGTGGCAATTATAACAAAATATTTTCTAAGAGGCAATCTATGGGGGCGGCCTTTGTTGAGCAGTGGACTTTTATAGGCTGTAATGGATGGATGCACGGTATTATGGCAATAACTTTTGTTTGAAATTACCTTGTCTTTAACCTCATATATATTTATATCACTCATATTCTTCCAGGGAACATATTTCTTTTGCAATGTTCCCCACAGTTCCTCCTCGTCAATAACTTGTTTAACATCCGTTATAAATAAATCATGAATATTGTCGTGAATCTTTTGATATTTTGTCCATTCGGTCTTAAAAACGCTAGTGGAAACTTTTGCAAATGAGTTGTCATCTATATTTTGAAGAACGTTTTTTATGAAAGCCTTATCTAGTTTCTCATTTACATACATATCGCAATATCTTGGTAAGAAATAATATATAAAACTCGGTATGAAATCAATGACTAAATCGAAATCGTTCGCGAAATAGTCTTTTTGCAATCTCATAAACCCTTTGTCACCGGCACCTTCACTGAAAGTTTTTCGTATTACTTCAATCATAAAATCGTATTTCTTTGATTTAGGTTCATTTAATTCATAGAGTTTTGTAGCAAGGTATTGAGCGTGTAATCTTAAGTTAAACATCTGGCCCATCGTACAAAACAGCAAAGTATCCATAACAAATTCATATTCTTCGCTCTTCAAGGGTCCATGTTTGATTTTAAATTTCATAATCCAGTACAAAATTAGAAATTGCGATGTTAGTGGAACATTTTTCGACTTAATTTGCTGGATCATTTCTTCAGTTATTTTCACTTCCTGAAAAATATATTTAGTGGTATTCTAACATGATATTTTAGTTTAATAAATACCAGTATCGCGTCTGATCAATTTTAATTTTTTTTTAGTATTAATATAATTTAAAAAAAAAACATGATTGCAGTACACACGCGGTACAAATGAAACCTTCAGAAAATTGCGAGTGAAATTGCTTTGTAATAGCGGAAAATCTACTTCATTCTCAAGGTAAAGTCATTTTATCGAACAAAAATGTATTGACTCTCAAGGTGGTTTGTAAAATAAGACGCTAGATGGCGTAAACACGACTCATTTAAAATAAATCGGTAAGTTATGAAGTCGTGGATTGTTATGAATGGAGTGGTTAAGATAATTTTAATCAATATGGTTAATTTTATTACAATTCTGTTACCTTAAAACAAAAATAAAGGGCTATGTACCACTCTAGACAAACTCTGACACTCGGTTGATGAGGAATGGAGCCCAGCAAATCCATACACCAGTTTGCAGTTCTATCCATATTGACATCTCTAGACTTCAGTAATATTAGAAGCAAATTTTGCATTGCTGTTAATAATGTTCTATGGGATTGCGAATTTCCATGGTATCGCTTTTTGTTCGCAAATATCTCGTTGACCTTATTCGTAATGAAAGATATTATTGTATTCATAACTTCTGGATTATCGATCTTACTTAAAACACAATATGACAAATATTGTATGTGGAAATTGAAATGCACATCAAGGCTGAAACAGATTAGACATGAAATACAATTCTTTTAATTTCTTTTTATAAGGTAGGTTGACAAACAAGCACACAGCCCACCTGATGGTAAGCGGTTGCTATGACCCATAGACATCTACATCTATTCTCAATAAAAAATCAAAAGGCAGATGCGTTGTCACCCGTGAAGATTAAGATGGAATGCCTATTTTCCAGTAAAAAGGGTTACCAGTTCTCTACACTGACCATACAAAACACAATAGTGTTAAGCTGCCATTTTACGCTGGTATTCTGTGAGAGCGTGGTCCTTCCCCGGTCGAGCCGACCCATTCGTGCTACAACTATACTACTAATACAGCTGCAGCATAGCTCTACCACGTATAGAACTGATATTATTTTTATCACTGGAGAATTGAAATATTTAAACGTTCATGCTATTCTTCTGTTCTACATCTTTATTTATCATTATACGTGAAGTGATAGAAGATAAAGGGAAGCAAGTCAAAACTTTTAATTCAATTTGGGCTTGTTCAAAGCTCTTATGAACGTTATAATATGTACCGGTTTGCAAAATTCAGCAACGGTGACTTTTGATGCTTCTCATCTCAAACTAATAGGCGCAATGCTGATTAGCTTGTAACCAAAGTCAACAGATTTTCACAATCCAACTAAGAACTTTGAAAAATTGCTCATTTGAAAATGGCAAAAAAATCAAGTTCAAGTCCACGAAAAAGAAAAACAAGAAAGTAAAGAAAATAGACTTTAATAATTCCTTAAAGGAATCAGAAAACCAAAATTCTCCTCACATAGATCTTGCACCGAGTAGTTTCCCCTTGACGCAACTAGATGGCAGCATGCTAACAGATAGCCATAACATTAACACCTGCGTTACCGCTGGGACCTCACAAGAAGGTGCAACACCAAAAAAACAAGAAGTCGTCATCTTAAATCGCAAAAACAATCGCATTTTCATTCTTGGTGATGACCAACTACGTGGATTGTCTTCAGCTCTAACAATGTCAAGATGTGGAAATTGGAATGACACCTATAAAATCTATGGTCATATTATGTCCGGACCAACCAGTGCAGAAATATTACTAAACTATGATCATTCTTTGTTAAATGAACTAACGGAAAACGACTTTGTAATAGTTGGTTTCGGTAGTAATAATAAAGATTAACATAGGCTACATTCTGACATATGTATCTTAATCAACAAATTATGTAAGGCGACTGTACTTTTATTACCAGTCTTGTATAATCCATATATGAATGAAAAAACATTAAATTACAATTTAAGATTATGGACAAAGCATTTTGAAAATGTTAGATATATTGACATTTTTAAGAATTTAAATTATTTTAATTATTACAAAAATAGTTATTTGACAAATATATGTGACAAAATTAATTTATTAATTGATTATAATGACTATAAAAAGAGATTCTTATGTTATGAAAACATTAGATTATATATAAAACGTCCTGTTCTAGCCTCTTACAAAACAGTTCAACGGCTCCCAAAAAAGGCACTATACCATTCTATTTTCAAAAAACAGAGAAAAAAATTAACAACTTTGAAAATCGAGTAGAACAAACTTTAAATGATAGTGCAATAATTAATAAATCCACTGATAAGTTATTTCGTGACAAAATATAATGATTCAAATCTTAGAATATTGCACCAAAACATACAGAGTTTTTCGAGTAAAAAGGAGATTCTTGAAATTACGTTGACTGAGCTGCATAGCAAAAATATAGGTCCTGATCTTAGATTATTTACTCTCTAGATAACGCGTCACGCAATGAGCGATGCAACAAAAACAGGCCAATTTTTACAAGCGTGTTTGCGTGATCACGCACACACGCTTAGCGGTTGCTATGGTAACGGAATAAATAACTATGACCTACACCAGTGTCATTTGTATCTGGGAGGTACCAGCTAATGAATCTATCTCGATAAAATGGGGAAAAACTGTAAAATTGTCATGTTAATAAAATCATAAATTATAATATTTTAATATGGTGCTTTCAATTGTGTGTTTAGTTGTCGGTTGAGTTAGAATCAAATTTTTTTTTGTAAAGAAAAATAATATCAAATTAATATCAATTACGCATTTACAAAATACGTCTTATTGTTTAAAGTATGATATTGACTTATAAAAATAGAAGAGATTGGCTGGCGATTTTGTTTGCGTCATAGTTAAATAATTTATCCCGCAGGTACCCTTTACCGTATTTTTTTTAATGTAATAGATTATTTTAAGAAGAATTGTTCCGTCCTGCATTTTTGTGCCAGCAAGAGTTGATATATGGGTGCCCCATTGAATCTTTGCATCTAACGTCAACCCCAGGAACACAGTCTCTTCTATTTTCAACCTATCATTATTTAACATTAAATGTTTGTAACTACTAATTTAATGGCCCTCTTTTTGAATTTGTTTTTTAAATAATTTGCGTTTTGAGGTTGCATCACTTTTTACATTATCTAATTTAGCTATATGATAACAGAGTGTGGTCAAATATTTTTCAGCGACCAGTCTTATTAGGTTCACTTGGTGAAGAGAACCACATGCGTGTTCAGTTGCAACTAAACTACAAGTCTTTTTCACGGAAATGTTCAGAGCATATCACTGTGGTTTTGGATAATTTTTAGTACACTTCTCCACGGCTTTTTCTCATTATGTTCACCCATAATTCTAATTCTAATTATACTTCTAATTATAGGATCAATAGGTATCCTAACATCACGTATCCAAATGGACACATTCGATTTTGACAATTATTATACAATACTATTTAGTAATACAAATAAAAAAGAGAAACAAAAAAAAGAAAAAATATTTAAGACTAAATAAAAAACACCCGACTGCGCGGAAGCTTTTAAAACAAGAACAATCGGCCTACAGCCTACAGCCTAAACGGATGGACCGTTTAGGCTGTAGGCTCAACCAAACAATTTTTGAAATATACCTACATACACATACATACACACACCATGATGTATTTCCTCCTTCTGGTACAGTCGGGTAAAAATGAACATACAACAGCTTTTAAGGGGAAATTTGCAATCCAAAACTAGCAACACCAAAAAATTACGCGTTGATTTTGTAAATAAAATTATCAAATTATTAGTTTTGTTTTCGTAAATTACTACAAGTTTTGAGTTACTCACCGATGGTAAGAGATTTTGTTAGTTGTTTGTAAACATCTTTTGTAATTTCTGCAGATTTTGATCGCGGAACTTGTTATTTTCACCAAAATAATTTACCTCAAAAAATTAGCCGTGCGTGCGTATCTCTTGGCGTTACAATTGACAGTGAGGAGCGGGGATCGTTTTAGAGGCTAACTATTAGCTGATATTTGTTTTGATATTTTTTTCGACGCTTTTGAGCCGCCGGTACTCTATCTAGAGAGTAAATAATCTAAGGTCCTGATGTATTATGCTCGAGTGAAACTTTTGTCGAAGCAGGTAGCAAAAAAATTCTTCGATTACATGGTTTTGATCTTGCTGCCTCTTATTGTAGAAAAAAGAAAAAGAAAAGGGGTGGTGTGTGCATATTGGTCAAAAAGGATTTATGCGTTAAGGTACTTCAGGAAGTTAATAGTATAGGTCAGGATCATTATCTTGAATGTTGTGGTATTCTGATTGTTAAATACAATATTAAAGTTATTTGTATATATTGAGTTCCAAGAAGGAACATACATGATCTAGACTTGTTCTTTAGAAATCTAGAATATCTCTTTTTCAAAACCTTAAATAAAAGTACAAGGACTAAGTTCGTATTTGTAGGTGATTTTAATATTAATATTATGGAAAATAATAAAATCACTGAAAAGTTACATAATCTCTTAAATTTTTTTAATCTAACGTCACATATCAATCAACCAACTAGGTTGAACTCCTGTACTGATCTTATCTTTAGTAATGTGAATGATGCTACTGCAGAGTTATTACCACTTGCTCTATCGGATCATGACATGGCCCAAATGCTACATGTTCCTGTATTTAACAAAGAAATACCACTCTATTACTATTATAAAACGAGACTATTGCAAATAAAATGTTAATAAATTTAAATATTGTATATCGAAATTAACGTTTTCTGATGTTTTCTATGAATCAAATCTGGATAAGGCTTTCCAAAAATTCTTTGATACTTTTATGTTATTTTATCAGTTATGCTTTCCTAAAATTAGGATATGTTTTAATAATAGAGTACGTTGACCGAAGTGGATATCAAAATGTCTGAGAAAAAGCTGTACAATGAAGAGGAAGCTTAGGTTTAACTACTATAAAGTAAAATCGAACCAGAATAAAATAAGGTATAGGATTTATTTCATTTTACTAAGACGTTGTATAAATCAAGCGCAAAAACTTAATAATGATAAATATATTGAGCAATCAAAAAATAGATGTCGTGCTTCCTGGAATATAATAAAAAATCAGACTTGTTGCATAAATAATAATTTAATTGAAAAACTTTGTATGAGTGATAATTCTTTGACAGACCCTCAACAAATAGCTGAAGCTTTCAACAACCACTTTATTCAATCAACAAATATCAATAATAACAGTAATCAGTGCCAAAACACTAATAGTCTAAGAGTATGTAATAGCATGTATTTAGAAATGTATACTGTTGATGAAGTATTGAAATTAATACAAAAATTAAATAATACGAAGTCGGAAGGTTTTGATGGCATTTCAACGGATGTTATTAAAATTTGTTGTACAGTTTTAGGTAGAGTATTAACTTACCTAATAAATCTGTCATTTAAAAAAGCTACTTTTCCTAGTGTCTTAAAAAAGTCAGTTGTTAAGCCGATACATAAAAAGGGTGAATCTAAAAATTTAAATAATTATAGACCTATTAGTATAGTCTCAGTTTTATCTAAAATATTTGAAAAGGCAATGGCTAAACGCATTATAGACTTCACGACGAAATATAATTTAATTAAAAGTGAGCAATATGGCTTTCAAAATAATAAATCGACAAGCCTTGCTGGATATGATCTTGTTGACTCAATTGTTAAAGCTATCAATAATAAGCTAAGAGTTACAGCAATCTTTTTTTATAATGTCGAAGGCCTTTGACTTTGTATCCCACAAAATACTTTTACAAAAACTCGATAATTTAGGGTTTCGAGGCCCTGTCCTGGATTGGATTGATAGCTATTTAAGAAACAGGATACAATTTGTGGAAGTAACAAATATTGACAATTCACAGACATTAACTTCTTACAAATCCACTGATAGATTAAATTCATTTGGAGTTCCACAAGGTTCTGTATTAGGGCCAATTCTTTTAATTTTATACATAAATGACTTACCTGACTCAACTTTATATAAATGTATTTTATTTAACGATGATATTTCAGTTATTGTGACATCTAAAAGAGACATTGACATAGACATTTATGAATCTAATATTAATAATACTATTGACAATATTTCAAAGTGGGCGACATATAATAATTTATGTATTAACGTAGAAAAGACATGTTATATTCAATTTAGTAATTATGGAACATTGAATAATAATCTTAATATATATTGCAATGGACAATCTGTTAATGAAATGACTGAAACAAAATTTCTGGGAATATTATTGGACATACGTGTGAACTGGAAAGCCCAAGTTGAAAAGGTCTGTTGTAAAATAAACAGTTACATTTTTCTACTTAGCAGACTGAGAAGAATTACATCTCATGAAACTATAATAACGGCGTACTATGCATACATTTACTCTGCACTTGATTATGGTCTTTTACTTTGGGGTAACAGTACAGATGCTGTTAAGGCCTTTACAGCCCAAAAGAAATGTATTCGAGCTATGCATGGTTTGGCACCAGATTCATTGTGTAAACCATACTTTAAAAAATTACACATTTTGACGCTGCCATGTATGTACATCTTAAATTTGGTATGTTTTGTTAAAAATAATATGCTTTTGTTTACAAAGATAAGAGATACTGTACAGAGGAACTTGAGGCATACTGAAAGACTGACTTATAGTGTAATGCCAAGCACTAGCCTCTATAGGAAAAATTGTTCAGCTATGTGTATAAAAATTTTCAATGCACTGCCTACACAGTTTCAATCACTCCCAAAAGTACGTTTTCGCAGGATTGTTAAACAATGGCTTGAGGAGCAATGCTTCTACTCTGTTGAAGAATATTTAAATTTTATGATTAGGATTAGGCATCGGTATTAAAATGAATTAAGTAATTACGATTATATTATTTTAATTAAATTAAATGTAATAAAATGTTTATGATGAATTTGAAAATATGTTATTTATTATATTAGTTGCGAAAATGTAATTTAGGTATTCGATAAATATTTGTATGTCATCATTATGACAAAACATGCTGGTCTAAAATAATTTACCAACCTGTAATGTACCATGTTTTCTGCAAATAAATTATGATTATGGCACTTGCTTGACAATATATCCTTTTTAGCAGAATTCAAAAATAAGAGGCCCTAAATTACACGCGGGTGATGTCGCGGGGAACAGCTACTCCATAATAAGAATATGCACAAAAGAACAAGAGTAACTGACAAAAACCAATGGATCAGTATGATGTAGCAATGGGATGGTCATATAGCTTGAAGAACTAGTAACTGATGGTGACATCATGGCAGAAACCACCACTGGTAAGCAAAGTATTGGGCGATCTCACACTAGATGGAGTGAAGAGCTGTTGAAACATGCACGGTTAATGGATGCAGAAGGCTTAGGACAGTGATTTATAGCAGGGGACATTACCTACCTACATTTATCAGTTGACTTGTGATATGCTGTAATGATTCTGTTGAAAGGAGCCAATGTCCAAATGAGCTGTTTCTAGGTCAATGGATAAGGAAATTCCATTGATGAAGAACAGGATCCAATTTATGAGTTCTAATACTTCTAATCAATGATAAAAAACATACATTTTAAACTTACTTCACATTATTTATGCCATACTTTGGTTGATTTAGTATTTCTATTGAGAGATTTTCTGCGATTCTGAAACAAAAAGTTGTTTACATTGAGATTTTATTACATTTATAATTTATCAGTGTTTTTGATTATACGACTATAAAAAGAAATCTCACCTTTGATCTTTTCTTGGAAGAGGAGAGAAAAGCAAGATTTCACATAGAACATATACCAATTGAGTGAACTTTGATAAATCTTTGCCATTTATTTGCCTAATCAAGAAGAATAATGCGGTGTTTTTTAAGGGAGCATACTCAATTATTTTATTATAAAATGATAGAACTACATTGTTATATACAGGTTTACACAATACCGAATCATCTGTAATTATGTTTACAAATTCTTCAATACATATTGAATATTGATTGTTAGATTTTAGCTCTTCTATCTCTTTCCACATCTTGTTTAAAAATATTGAGATTTCAAATTCTGTGTTACGTTCTAGTAATGCAGGAAGAACTTGTTTCATTATTTTCAGTATCCATATCAAGCAACCGTAACCACCACATTCTATTGCATTGTCAATAAAGTTTAGAAATTCTTTGGCGACTGCGTAAATTGCTGTTTTATTTATTTTTATCAAATAATACAAAATTTCACAGTATTTTTCGTATAAAGTATTTTTTAGCCTGCCACTTGTTTCTTGAATGATTGACTCTTGCAAACCTAGTATTTTTGAAAGGCTCAAAAACTTATGTAAATTTAGTATTTCATGTTTATGGTAGTTAATGATTAATGGACTAGTTAACAATGCAGTTACAATATGCACAGCCAATATTTTTTTTTCTAAAGCAACATGTATATCTTCAAGCATAAATATACATGATTTATATACTTGCAACACAATTTCTATTGCATTGCAATCACTTAATGTAGTAATCATAGCTTTTAATCCTTGGAAAAGTGCATTTATCTCTTCCATACTTAGACATTGATCACTTTGTAATAGACATATCAAATACTCTAATATAGTCTTATAAGCTGTTGCAGTAACCATATTTATGTTTTCCACAGCTGGATTGTTAATTTTTGACGTTCTACTGAAAATGTTTGTTAAAGATATAACATTATTTAAACATTTCATTTTATCAGCAAATTGTCTCTGGTTGATATCTTGTGCATTCATAATCATTTTATTTATAAGAGTTAATAGCTCAGTAACTTCAATAGCATGTGTTTCAATATAGAGAAGACCAAAGTCAATGCTTTTTTCCATAGTGGTCATTAACATGAATAATAATTGAATATCATCACCCTGTATCAAATTATTTTCTTTTAAATACATAATTAGTGGGTTACTGTTTCTGCTTTCTTCCAGATAAGAATCAAATTGGAAATAAGAATACAAGTGTAAGTACTCTTTCCAACGGAACCCTCTACAACAATTGCCAACTAAATGTGAGACATTCACATGTATGGCTTTACGTATGAGTATATTGTTGCATGGTATTTTTAAAATACTTAGTATGGTTTCACAAACATCTGCTTGATCATAACTGTTCAATAAATCTTTACGGACACTTGCCAGCACTTCACTAATATGAAAGAATGGAACAGGGGACCATTTAATCTGAGGCATTGTTTTTAGAATACACATTAGTGTTTTCAGATCGGAAAATGTAACACATAATTTACTTTTAAGCACATTGTACTCTGTACATTGATCAAATAAATATGTGTCATTTAGAGCTTCTAGGAGTAACAATGCTTCGGTCTCTTTGTTGATTTTAATTTTTAGCCTATATTCAATACATTTGAAGCGCACTTGAGTGTTATCATGTTTCAAACCAATATTAAATACACAATTTAACCAGCATCCTTCCATGTCTTTCAAAGTATCTAGGAGCCGCAAGGATGGAAGAATAATATTGCTTTGTTTTTCTTCTAAACTGTCTAACACTATAAAGTAATTATCCCACATGATCTTTAACTGTTTCTCATTTTTGTGCTCCCATTTAAATATTATGCTATTTTCAGACTCAATATAGACGTCCCTTTTGCGTGACATTAAATAATCTAAAGCCCTTTTAGCCAAATATATAGATATCCTTCTATTTGTTGCCTCTGACAATAAGCCATTCAGAATTATTTCCCAAAACTGACTTTTAAATACAACATTTGACTCTAAAACAATCTTTTTATCATCTGTTATGGGCAGGTAGTAATCTGAGAGGCTACTCAATGTTTTAAGACATACTTCAGTTTTGTCTTTGAGTTGTATGATGAGCTTCCAAACTCTATCCAATATACTATAACCATAAACTCCCTTAAAAAATAAAGGAACTATACAAGTTAAAAAATAGCCTTTAAAATTTTCTTGCGTACTTAATAGTATATTTTCTAACGGTACGTCTAAAAACGGCAATGAAAGAATCTGACCATTATTTACAACTGCTTCTAAAATACTACTGCAAATCTTTAAATGCAGCAATGCTTTCGAAAATTGGTCCTCATGAGAGTTCGTTAAACTTTTATGAATTTCCGTTGGCAGTTCCAAAATGCATAATAGTTGTTGCACTAAATGCTCAGATTTTGATACCAAGCTTTTTGGGTTAAGCGATAGCACAATATTGACGATTTTACATATATTATCCACGTTATCTTCGTGAAGATTAATAACTAATTTACTTACAAAAAGGTATTCTTTATCATTATCACACTCTGAATCTTCTTGCAAATTAATAAGATATTTATACTGCAATAGGTGTATGGCATTTTTTAGATGTTTTTCCGTAAAATTAGATCGTTCCATTATTGTGGTTAACCGACAGTCTATAACTTCTTCGTCTAGGTCAAGTAAATCCATAAAGGATATTAATTCATCACGACAAAACATTTTGTTTTTTATTTATATTATCTTAAAATTAAAAACTAAGATTCACCATGTGTTTTTGTTTACTTTTCCGTACATATTACTTTACTCTATGACTTTATCATTGAATTGAGTTTTTTTTTGGAGTTTATGGCCTGGTATCTAGACCTTTAGGCCAAGTCTTCAGTACACAGTCAGGTCATAAGTATTGTCACACAGTAAAAACTTTTCTTTTAGAATGCTGGCCACAAAAATGTTTATTGAATTTGAATTTCGAATTGTTCATGAAAATAAAACTGTATACTTTTTAGAATTTTACTCATTTTTAAATATGGAGTGGACGCTTAAAGAAGACCGTGTTGCAGTTATTGCGTTGCATCGTTGCGGTTACGCGCCAATTCAAATTTTTGACATACTGAAAAATTTGAATATAACCAAAAGATTCGTTTATCGTACCATCAAATGATACAATGAAGACTCTAGTGTAGATGACAGGTCAAGAAGTGGTCGCACTCGGTCTGTTAGGACTCCAGCAGTGATAAAAGCTGTGAAGGCCCGAATTCAAAAAAATCCCAAACGTAAGCAGAAACTGCTGGCCCTTCAGATGGGGTTAAGCAGACCCACGGTGAAAAGGGTGTTAAATGAAGACTTAGGGCTTCGGGCATATCGAAGAAAAACAGGACATCGTTTGAATGCTCGTCTAATGGACCTGAGACTGAAGAGATGCCGCGCTTTGTTGAAGCGGTACGCGGGAAAAAATATCGGGAATTTCTTTTTTTGGATGAAAAAATTTTTACCTTAGAAGAGAGCTACAACAAACAAAATGATAACGTGTACGCACACAGTAGTGAAGAAGCGAGCAACCGTATTCCGCGTGTCCAACGAGGTCATTTTCCATCCTCGCTCATGGTATGGTTGGGAGTTTCATATTGGGGCTTAACAGAGGTACATTTTTGTGAGAAAGGTGTAAAAACGAATGCAGTTGTGTATCAAAATACAGTCCTGACGAACCTTGTGGAACTTGTTTCTCATACCATGTTCAATAACAAGCACTGGGTATTCCAACAAGATTCGGCGCCATCTCATAGAGCGAAGAGCACACAAGACTGGCTGGCGGCGCGTGAAATCGACTTCATCCGGCACGAAGACTGGCCCTCCTCCAGTCCAGATTTGAATCCGTTAGATTACAAGATGTGGCAACACTTGGAGGAAAAGGCGTGTTCAAAGCCTCATCCCAATTTGGAGTCACTCCAGACATCCTTGATTAAGGCAGCCGCCGGTATTGACATGGACCTGGTTCGTGCTGCGATAGACGACTGGCCGCGCAGATTGAAGGCCTGTATTCAAAATCAAGGAGGTCATTTTGAATAAACTTTAGGGTCATAAGAATCTAAGTTTTGTTAAGTTCATTTTGGTATATAAATGGTTACATAATGAGTAAACTTGTTTCAATTATTTTATATTAAACATGTGACAGAATTTATGACCTGACTAGGTATTTTTATTCGGTTTATTATAATTTCCCCACTGCATTTTTGATGAATTTATATAGAGGCACGTAATAGGATCTATTTTTTAATATATCACTCAGGCGGCGGGAGCGATCTTGCACTGTCACTTGATTTTGCACTATGTCACTAATTTCACTGACAAGAATCCATCTGGCAAATGAAAAGCACTCACACATAAATATGAAATGTTCGATATCACCAAAAGAATTATTGCAGAAGGTACAGTAGCTGCTCTCCACTATGCCCAACCGAGCCAGATGGTCCGGGACGGTGGAGTTTCCACTAGGAGTAAAGTATTCTGTGCGGTGGAGTGACCAAAACGCAATCTGTTTATAATTCTAATAAAGTTCCGACTGGCCATTTTCAGTTTGTTATACCATGGTAACATTTTCATACCATTTACCCTTCTGTTCTTGGTCTTGTTTCCAAAATTCGACCCATAAACTATTGATCTGGTTGTCAATAGATTGATAACAGTTGGTCAATCTATTGACAACCAACAAAACAATTGACAAAAACATGCTAACATCCAACATGTTGGTTCCATCACGTGCAATTTTACACACATAAAAGAGACCTGTCCGTCGAGTTGGAGGTTGATATTTTTTTTTTACAGAAAGCATACATTATTATAAGCACACAGGCAAAGTTTCAACATGCGGAAACGCATACTTTTTGAGAATTTTTTTTATTGAAAATCAATTATTTTTGCAATATTTATGTCAATTCCTACCGTAAAACTGACGCTATTTTGTATTGTCATTGTCAGCAGGGATGTCGATTCTTTCCGAAAAAAAATCGATTTTGAAATCGATTCTAATCGTAAGCTGATATATCGATTCACAAAAAATCGATTTCTAAAATATCTATATTTTTTCATGTTTGCATTTATAATGTAAATATAATTCCACTTTATGAGAAAAAATCCCCTTCATCATAAAAAATAGGGTTACTGATTCAGAAGGATTTCTGTTCTGTATCTATTTTGAGACTGCTACGTCTCCGGCGCTGCGGGAAGAGCAGCCTCTACGCCTTTGATACAGAAAAAGGCAATTGACATAAATATTGCAAAAATAGTTGATTTTCAATATTTTTTTTCTCAAAAAGCACGTGTCTCCGAATGTTGAAACTTTGCGTGTGTGCTTATAATGTAACATTTCTGTAAAAAAAAATATCAACCTCCAACTTGACGAATGTCAATGGGGATTGGCATATATATTGCAAAAATAATTGATTTTCAATATTTTTTTTCTCAAAAAGTACGCATTTCCGCATATTAAAACTTTGCGAAACGTTTTCTTTTAGTGAGTACTATCTACAAAAAAAAAATAGGGGCATTTAAATCGATGATCCATATTGGAAAGTTTATCCCAGGAATATTGACACAAAGTTACTTCTGCAACGGCTTCGGCGCTGCGGGAAGTACAGCCCCTTCGCCCTTGCGTAGCAAATCACAGGCACCCATGTTCACCTCCGCAGCTTCGGCTTATTGTTCGCCTTCGGCGACCAGCCTCGGCGGGGGCTGCTCTCCCTCCGCGCCTACGGCTTACAAAAACACTCTAGGGGTAGGGCAGACAAGACTACGTGGAGTCGGGGTGTTCTGATTAATTTTTAGTACAAATTCGACCTATCTTATCTATAAAGTCAGGTTTCCCTAAACTGCTATGATAGTGATAAATGAAACAATGTAATTTTAAATCGAATAAGTTCAAAAACAGAGCAGAAGTCGTCGAAAAAACAGGGATAATACCACTAAGCACAAGAGAGAACATTCGCATTCGTGTGACCACTAGAAAAACGGAAAATCAATTATTCTTGCAATCTTTATGTCTAATTCTACCGTAAAACTGGCGCCATTTTGTAATGTCATTGTTGTCGTCAGTAGGGGTGTCGATTCTTTCCGAAATAGGTCGATTTTTTAAATAGATTTAAATCGTAAGCTGATGATTCACCAAAAATCGATTTCTATAATATATATATTTTATTATGTTTGCATTTATAATGTAAATATAAATCCATTTTATGAAAAACCATAAATATACGTTAGTAAATAATCTCTCATTGAAATTTGTTTCATTTTAATTTATTTATTTTTATTAGGGCAGGTAACAAATAAAATAGGTTCAACTTATGTCAATGAATCGAATTGATTGACCCCGACTCCACCTAGTACGAGTCTGTCCTACCCCTAGAGTGGTTATATAGAACCGGAGGCGCGTAGGGGGAGCAGCCTCCGCCTGCTGTAACAAATCGTAGGCAACGGACGAACCGGAGCGGCTGAGGCTGGTCGCCGAAGGCGACCAACAAGCCGAAGCTGCGGGGGTGAGGAGGGATGCCTGCGATTTGTTACGCAAAGGCGTAGAGGCTGCTCTTCCCGCAGCGCCGGAGACGTTGCAGTCTCAATATAGATACAGAAACCCCTTTTAATCAGTCCCCCTATATTAGATCTGATAAAGGGGATTTTGTTCTCATAAAATGGATTTATATTTTCAATATAAATGCAAACATGAAAAATATCGAAATTTTAGAAATCGATTTTTTTGTGAATCGATACATCAGCTTACGATTCGAATCGATTTATAAAATAGATCTTTTTCGGAAAGAATCAACATCCCTACAGACGATGATAATGAAAATACAAAATAGCGTAGCCTCAGTCAGTTTTACCATAGGAATTGACATAAATTTGCAAAAATAATTAATTTTCAATAACTTTTTTCTCAAAAAGTATGCGTTTCCGCATATTGAAATTGCAAAACGCTTTTTTTTAGTGAGTACTATCTACAAAAAAAAATATGGGCATTTAAATCGATGGTCCATATTGGAAATTTTAACCTATTCATGTGTAAAAAAGTGAGGTTATGATTTTACAAAAAAAATGATTACTCATAAACTATACATTCTCTACTACTTAACCTAAATGAACAAACAGATACACAACACAATAACACTAATGACCCACAAAAACAAAAGTTAGAGGACTGGAAAAAGAAAGTCCTACACGGACGACACCCACATGACCTGGAACAACCACATGTAGATACAGTAGCATCAAATAAATGGCTTAAAATTGGCAACCTATTCCCGGAAACTGAAGGGTTTATCATCGCTATACAAGACCAGATCATCAACACTAAAAACTACAGGAAATATGTCATTAAAGACCCCACAGTAATCAACGACAAATGCCGCAAGTGCTTCACCCAACCAGAGACAATACAACACATAACATGTACAACTCTCACACAGACAGACTACACTCAAAAACATAATTCATCAAAAACTAGCACTCAAACATAAACTTATACAAGATGCAAACACACCCTACTACAAATATACGCCACACACTGTTTTAGCAAATCCTACACACAAACTCTACTACGACCGCGCCATTCTTACCGATAGGACCATTCACTATAATAGACCAGACATAACACTACACGATAAAGTAAGTAAAATCATCTACCTAATAGATATTGCAATACCCAACACACATAACTTACAAAAAACAATAGGCGAGAAGATAAGCAAATATGCAGAGCTTAAAGAAGAAGTGACCAGAATTTGGAGACAAAATAAAGTTTATATAGTAGCCATAATCGTCTCCACCACGGGCGTTATACCCAACCATCTCCACCATAGCCTCAAATTAATAGACCTGAAAGACTCAACATACATTATACTCCAAAAAGCCGCAATTTTAAATACGTGTCGAATTGTAAGAAAATTCATGCAATTGGAAGAAAATGAAATAGTTACCCAGAACACACAACCTACATAAATACTTACTCCATGCTACATTTACTTGGCTTCGGCCCGTATGTGCAGTAAAAACTAGCCAAAGAGCTAAGAAACAGAAATGTTTTCCCTATCATAATAATAAATAACAAAACGTTTATTTCGGACATCATGATCCATATGGGTTAGTAACAATTGAGCTTATAACTAAAGTTAGTAATTTAACAATTCAACATAAAACACAGACAAACAGTCAAGACACACATACTCGTACAAATAAACATGGCACCCGCCGCTTCCAACAAGATGACTACTTGACTGCGTGCAGCCGTATCCATCGAGCAAACATCGGCGAGTCCCAACGGTCTGTCAACGCGCGCAAGAAACTGTTGGAGCTGTCGCGAATGCGCCTGAGGTGTGAAGCGCAACGTTTACGAATTATGGCGGCGAAACCATCTACATGAGCATCCGCAAACATAGCAGAAGCGCTACAGAAACGCGGCAGCTCCATCAATACCCGGAACGCGTTATTATATTGTACGCGAAGATCATTGTATGTCCTCTGCGTAAAGCTAACCCAAGACTGCACGTATAAAATGACTGACAGTAGGCTTTGAAAAGCGTAATCTTTGCTTCGTCAGTACATTTAGCAAATCTGCGGGCCAACATATTACAGCGGACAGACAACGACCTCCGCTCCCTCTCAATATCCAGGTTGTCTTTCAGGTCTTCTGTGATCTAGTGACACAGGTACTTAAAGGTCTCAACTTTTTTCAAGAGGGTTTCACAGAGCTTGAAAAGTGGCACATTGGTGTATCGCTTATGGTCCGGATTGAAAATCATGAATTCGCTCCTGACAGCATTGTATTTGAGCCCTTGGGCCACAGCGTAAGACTCGCATATGGTTAACAATTTCTTTAAGGCTGCACTTGATGGACTCAGCAGCACCATATCATCTGCATAACTTATGTTATTAACACAAACTCCGTCTATGTGGCAACCGATACCGGTACTGCTGAGCTCATCAAGGAGCCTATTCATATATAAGTTAAAGAGCGTAGGAGAGCTTAGACCGCCCTGCCTCACGCCACATTCCAATCTGTATTCTTCTGAGAGCGAGCCTGCCCATCTGACATTGTTCTTTTGGTTGCTATACCAGTGCTGAAAGAGCAATATAACTTCTTCGGGCAGGCTAGTCTCAGATCTCATCTTGTCCAACAGGCTTTGGTAAGCTACTAGGTCAAACGCCTTTGATAAATCCAGGTAACATACAAACACAGGTGTCTTCCTTGCTGTGTAATACTGGACAGTCTGCTTGAGATACAGGATAGGATACTCTCGGTGGAAATACCTAGTCTAAAGTCGAATTGAGCATCATTAAGCAAGATGTGCTTATCCAGAAACCCGTTAAGCAAACTGTCCAGTACCTTAGCGATCACAGAAGCAAGGGAGATGGGGATATAGTTGGTCATGTCAGAGCGTCACCGGTCCCGTTTTTTGGTATAGGAATAACAATAGTTCGCATCAATTTGTCAGAGAGATAATGAATGCCCAACACACAAATTAAATAACAAAGACAAAATCCTTGGCAAATGAACTCTAGCATGCTGCAGGTGTTCGATGCTGTGATGGTCATGCCCAGGCGACTTGCCTCTCACCATGCACTTAATGACTTTAGCTACATCTCTGGTGCTAAAAAATACACTACGCTTAGGATTACCTGCTTCAGCATCAGACATCGGCGGCTCTGCCGGTCCCAGTGGTGATTCCACTCTAAAATATTCTCTGAAAACATTAGCAATATCACTATGATCATAAGCTCCTGAAACACTCACGGGAAAGCTCGACTTATGATTCATTTTATTGGTGGCTTTCCAAAACTGACCGAAGTTCTTTCTTTTGTGCTGTTCAGCTATTATGTCCATTTTTATTTGTGTCTGATTATTTTGGCACCATTTTAATTTTGCTTTAAAAATGCGTCTCGATTCACACATTTCATTATATACGTGACCAGAGCCGGGTCTGCCATGTAGTGACCAACTTTGAAAACAAAGTCGAGCCCTCCCATGCGCCTCGCGAACGTGTTTGTTCACTTTGTTCCAACCAGGTAAGTATTTACCTTTTCGCCCTGTCCTAACACTATAGCTACAGACAGCGGCTTCTGAAAGTATACACACAATACGTTCATACAATCTGTCAAGCATTATTTTGTGTTGATGGTTACTACACATATTATCGCAACATTACGAAAATTCTGCTGGAAAATCTATTAATTTTAACCTGGAGTTACATTCATTATAATATTCATCAATTTGATCATTATCACGTTCTCCCCATATGATTTTATTAATACAGTTATTTGACTGCGGTAATTGTGGTGTTACAACATTGAAATTACACTCTATCAATACAGGAAAGTGATCGGACCAGTACGTGTCGTAAAGAACACATGCAGAAAGTACAGTGGGCCTCGCCGCGGTCGTGACCACAACATGGTCCAGCCATCTTAAACTACCGTGTGCGTCGCTCACAAAAGTATAGGCATCCGATGGTAACAAGTCTCTGTCTACACACGTCCATAATAGTTCAGAGCAAAACGACAATAGTTCTGTGTCAAAAGACTCACCAGAGTGCGCGTTCTAGTCCCCTAACATAAACACAGTTTCCACATTATGACTTTCAATAATAGCCGCCATCTCACCAAGACAGTCTGTGAATTCCACTAGATTTTCTTTTTTATCTATCGGCATATACACTGAAAAAACTATAAGACAACGATCACTTAGCTCGATTTTAATCGCCGCAAACCTGACACTTCTACACTTCACTATGGTTACATAAGGAAACACAGCTTTTCTCCAGAGAAGGGCCACACCTCCATAGGGTCGCCCGCATAACACACCGGCTGCAGTATCGACGGCTGAGGTGCCCGCAAAAGCGAAGTCACTGTCGATGGTTCCCAGGAACGCGAGGTCATGTGACAGCAGCTAGGTCTCCTGTAGGGCGACCACGTCCGCTGAGCGACGTAGCCGTCGCACACACTCCACTGATCGAACTACGTTCTTACAGTTAAAACTGACTAATTTGTTGTAACCTATTTTGAAAGTTGATTTTTCACCCCGGCCTTGACGGCACTTCCCTTTTTTGGTATTTGAAGTCAACAAAACGCATATAGGCTACTCCATCTGGCCAAAAGGTTTCTGACATAAATACATTCAATTTATGTTTAGGTACAAATATTTTGTACGACTCGTAATCTTTTATTGTCTTCATTTTCATCTGTTCTACGTTGACGTCAAGTTTACTCTTTTTCTTTACGTAATCGGTTATATCACTCACAGACACTCCCTTCGACACATTATAAATGTATACCGGGACTTTAATCTCTGCCGCTCTGAAATTATCTCCAGGCTCCGAAATAGCCTTCCCTCTGTATCCATAAAACCGATTCCGCAACCTTTTCTTTTGAACTTGTATCTACTCATCACTATGTACTTCTGATCTCCAACTGCCTTCGCGAACAATTTCTGACATAGACTTTGCATGCCCTTTACTACGTGTATCGAGTAAGTTCGTTGCTGTGTTATCAGCGTTTACGCTTTTATTAACCGGCACTGATATTGGGTCGCTCGTTTGTATGCTCACGACGGCCGTATGTCCCGCGCTTGCGTCGGCACAGGTCTCGGTGTTTACGCTCTCAGCTGTAGGCATCGTTGGCGGTGGCTGGCTCAGCTGAGCCTGCGCCGGGTGAGTCATCATAACCGCCTTCTCGGGTGATTCACGCAACTTACTATTGTCGGGTAGCGGCGCAATGCCATTACCTTCTGATGAATTTAATTTAATTTTTACGTCCCGATATGTTGATTCTCGTAATGAGGTATCGTTTACATCATTATGCCCTTCGACAGGTAAGGGAGGTAATCCCATAGGACCACTTTGGCACTCGAAACTATTTCGTAAGAAACCTCCACGATGCAAGTTAATGTTGCGTCCGTAGTTATTTACCACCGATGTATCCTTAAGGATATCAACCTCAGACTTTAGCCGGTCTAGGTCCTCCTGCTTCGCACAGTCCTTCATAATCATGCTAATATCTCGTTGCATTTTGAGTATGTCTTTTAGAATTCTTGTCACATCTACATGGTCCCATAAGACGGGAGGGAGCTTTTCAAGAGCCCTAGCAGTAAACACGGGAATGTCTTCGGAATGTGTACCCCGTAGCAGACAGATAATATCGTCCTTTTTTCGATTATCTTTTCTCCGAACTATTTTGCGCTTCTTTTCCGGGACCAAACAACAAGTTCTTTGCCGTTTCAATATCACTTTCTGAGAAAGCACTCACACATATGTTTATAAGAATTTCGTCGTCCATAACATCTTTCTTGTTATCAATAAAAGCTAGTCTCGTTTATTACAATGTTGCAGCTCGAACATTTTAACACTTTTGAGGACATTTTAAATCCTTCACATACAAAACACGCACAACAGACAGCGCGACCGGGTAGATGTGCGAGCGGCGCGTGACTGCGTGTAATATAATGAAGAACAGATAAAATCTTCTTTTCAAATTTCCACCGAGTTGTAAGTAGAAAGCCAAATAGGTCGTGTGTCAATTTTAATTAAATATATTTTATATGGAGTGATCTTGATTACGTTTCATCAATTAACCATTGGTAAAAATGAAAAGAGGAATTTTATAATTATGTTTACAAGAAACATTATTAGTTGAATCTTGTAGCTTGTTCATTATTTTTATTATAAATACCTATAAATGTATATAGTATTTATAAACAATTCCCATAATATTTTGTATTATTTTTTTTTGCCCTATCTGCAACGCTCTACGCTCTATAGAAAATGTGGCGTATGACATGACTGACAATCTCTCGAACATTTTATCTAGGTACAAAGATGTTTCACGTTTTCGTCGCCTCCACATGATATTTTGTCAGCATAAGGTACCCTTCTGTATTTGAAACGAATATGAATATTGCTACAAAGTAAAGTAATTGGCTATACAAGTCCCTCTACTGGGCACAGAACTCTTTTTATTTCTGAGAGGGTTTAGGGCAAGGAAATGCCAGCCGCGCTTCCCCAATGCGTGTTGACGAAAAATTCATTTACAAATTTCATTCGTGCTGTCGGGGATCAAATCCGGGAAAAATTAACAGCGAATGCTTTGACCCAGAGCTACTAATACGACACAAATAAATACGATTTAACATATATAATAAAAACTCTTACGTCCTTGAAACTTGAACCCTTGATAGTACGTGATGCCTACCGAACAAAGCTACAGCACCACACCGTGCAATGTAATTAAAGATGCGTAACCGCGACATAATTCTCAGTGATGCGCAAGCATAACAGGCAGTATGTCACTTATATAATTGTCACCTTTGCAGTCTGTTAATCTTTGCATTTTATAAGTAATACAGAACGTAGTCGCTAGACGGTGTTGACGTCGGCTAAAATCTCAGCGATCGCTGTTTCGTCAAGGTCATTCAGGCTAGTTAAAGCCTTAACAGCTATTTCTGATAACACGGATGTAAATCATAAGACGCCTAAGCGATCAAAATAGCTTGAGTTTTATACCAACATCGATGCACTTGTTTCGTCGTTTTCTCTAATAGTTAACATGCGCAGATACTTAATACACATAATCGCATCACTTTGATAAAAATACACTTCAAACGATTATTTAAACGATAAAATAGGAGCAACAATCCGTCGATGGTCAAATTCTTGCCAAGACTCACAGTAAGTAAAGTAGTACTAAGTTTTACAGATTATAGTAATTTTAATATCACATAGATATACTATACAAAATTACATTTATTTTTACGATATTAAGCAAACAAATAAACTGGGGAAAAATGGAAAAACATAATATAGTGTAAATAAAGTACAGTACAGTAGATTGGTTCCATCAAGGATTAGGATTTCAGTTTACGATGTTGTTGTAGATTATATGATTTACGTGAAAAAGTAAAAAATTAAAACTTATTAGGTATTTAAAAAAATTATCAACTGTCAATATCTCTATTTCAATGTTTATATGTCGTCCAAAAATATTAGAATTAAATATCGATATTTCTAAATAATAATGTAGGTTTTTCGATATATCGATATTTTATCAACAGTCCTATTTCAAATTCTAAATTGACGGAGCCACAATCGTGCACGTTTATAGTACGGCCGCTGAGTTATTACCGATTTGACAGATTATTCTTAAATTAATCGATATAACCTTGCACGAGCGACACATTTGCCGAATGATTTAGAATACCTCTTTAATATAAAACTTTATGTCAAAATGTCAGAATCAAGTAATTTTCCAATAAACTCTGTTTCAAAACTTAAAATAGTTTGTAAATAATATGAAAACATTTATTTTTTGTTCTTTGGCGCGCTTGTACAAAGTTACATCGTGCGTCTAGTTTTCATAGTGATGTGCTTGATAGTATTCGGTCCGAATTCATTGGAATAGATATGATATTTATTTTATTTGGATATTTTTATTTTACTTATTCCTTCGAGCAACTAGACTATAATGCTACCATTTTTTTGCGTCTCCTACAAATTTTTGGCGTGACTCCTACAAATTAAAAATATAATTTCCTATCTATATACCAATATATTGTGGTATTATGCGGTTTACAATTATTCATAAACGGAAATAGTTTAAAATCACCTACATTATTTGTAACATCCGGAATCTTATTTTATAATGTAATTACAAACTTAAATATTGTATATACTACAAACCAAATATTTATGCATTTATTTTATCAAGTAATTTTAATTAAGTTAAATTTTAATTAATCAAGTAATGTTTAGTAATAAGAGGTTTAAGTAAGTTTATAATTATGGCTGAGGACGGGTAACATTTGCTAACTAGTTTTGTGTTGAAGTCTCCCATTAACAGCACAAAGAAGTTGGCTTGGAATATGACCGCACAGATCAATGAATAGGTGCACATAATTGCTTACTACATGCTCATTTCAAATTCGCAATCGCTCATATTATTAATTAATTACTTAATTAGTTACTAATATTTTTTTTTATAGAAGAGGGGGCAAACGAGCATGCGGCTCACCTGATGGTAAGTGACTACCACCGCCCATGAACAACCGCAACACCAGGGGAATTGCAGATGCGTTGCCGGCCTTTTAGAAAAGTGTAAGCTCTTTTCTTGAAGGTTCCTAAGTCGTATCGGTCCGGAAAATTCGCTGGTGGTAATTGATTCCACAAGGAAGTTGTGCGAGGGAGAAAACTTCTTCTAAATCGCACAGTGGTGGACCGCCAATCATCCAGATGGTATGGATGGTAACGCGAGTTTTGTCGCGATGTGCGATGGTGAAATTGAGAGGCTGGAATTAGTCCGAACAATTCCTCAGAGCACTCCCCGTGATAGATGCGATAAAATACGCAAAGTGATGCAACATCTCTACGCAGTGCCAGTGTATCGAGCCGATCAGAAAAAAGTCGGTGGTCGACGATTCGAACCGCTCTGCGCTGGATCCGGTCAAGTGGAAGGAGCTGGCACTGGGGTGCCCCGGCCCAGAGATGAGAACAGTATTCCATGTGGGGACGAACTTGCGCTTTGTAAAGTTGCAAGCAATGTGCCGGGATGAAATACTGTCTCGCTCTGCTGAGCAAGCCAAGCTTTTTAGAGGCCAATTTGGCCTTCCCTTCCAAGTGACCACGAAACTGCACACTATTCGATATGTCAACGCCAAGGATTCCGATACTAGCTGAGGCAGCAAAGGGAGTGCCTTGAAACTGAGGAGAGCATCACCAGTGCTGTCGTCTGCATAGCATTGAATGCTACGAGTTAGCAACATATAATCGATATGCAGGAGAAACAGCGTTGGTGATAGCACGCAGCCTTGTGGAACACCAGCGTTGATAGTCTTGAAATCAGAGCATGCACCGTCTACTACGACCTTGATGCTCCGATCAGCAAGGAAACTGGTGAACCATTTGCACAATTTCTCGGGAAGTCGAAAGAAGCGCTTTGTGCCAGACCCGATCGAAAGCCTTCGCTATATCCTAACTAACGCCCAATGCCTCCCCCTTGGACTCTACTGCCTCCGCCCATCTATGAATCAGATAGACTAGAAGATCACCAGCTGATCAACCTCGACAAAAACCGTACTGGCGGTCACTAATCAGCTGGTGATTCTCAAGGTACCTCATGAGCTGACAGTTTATAATGGATTCCATTATTTTGGAGAACAAGGAGGTGATGGCAATAGCCATGTAGTTGGACGGGTCTGAGCAGTCGCCTTTTTTAGGAATCGGGTGGACCAAAGCTGTTTACCATGAATTCGGGACTACGCCTTGGGAGTAGGAGTACCGGAAAAGACGCGTTAAAACCGGTGCCAACTCCGGAGCACACGTCTTCAGCACAATGGGAGGGACTCCATCGGGCCCACTCGACTTGCTGACGTCCAGGGAGAAGAGTGCTTTGCGAATCGAGCGCTGTGTAAACCGCACATCCGGCATGGATCACTCACATCGCGGGATGGTCGGCGGTGTGTTCCCCCCGTCATCTAGAGTCGAGTTGGACGCAAAAAGAGAGCTCAACAGATCGGCTTTCTCCTTTGCGGCATGGGCCAGTGAGTCGTCCTCTCTGTGCAGAGATGGAAGAGATGGCTGACAGAAGTCCCTTGTACAGCCTTGGCGAGAGACCAGAATGCACGGGTTCCCGAAGGAAGGCGAACTAGCTTCTCGCCAATTCCGAGAAGCAAACCCGTCCCCAAGGGTAGGATGCAAAAAAAGACCGCATCCTGTCCCAATCAGCTAACCTATAGTACCAAACACAGCGGCAAGCTGCAGATCGCAACTGCGATTGGAGCGTGAGTGGCACCGTACTCCGGATCAGACAATGGTCCGAAGAGCCCAGAGGGGCATCAACGGAGACCTGATATCCATCCGGATGAGAGGTCAGCAGAAGGTCCAACAGGGAAGGTACATGGTCTTCAATGTAAAACATTCGAAAACCAATGTGCTCTTAAATGGGGAGGAGTTGAGTCTTGTGGATACCACTGTTTTTCTTGGTATTACTATTGACGCGAAACTTCAATGGGGCCCCCATATATCTAAATTAGCAAGCACACTTAGTTCTGCAGTGTATGCTGTAAGAAAGATTAGAAGTCTCACAGATGTTGAGACAGCTAGGTTAGTGTATTTTAGTTACTTTCATAGCGTAATGTCTTATGGAATTTTGCTATGGGGTAATGCGACTGATATTGAAATATATTTGTTTTGTAAAAGAGAGCCGTACGGGCGATTTATAATCTAAATTGTAAAGAGTCCCTCAGAGAAAAATTTAAACAAATAAACATATTAACTTTGGCATCGCAATATATTTATGAAAATGTAATGTATGTACATAAAAACATTAATAGCTTTAATAAGAATAAGGATGTTGTGCACTCGATAATAAGGTGCACTTTTGCTTGCAGGTGAAATAATTAAAGAAACTTGTCTTCACTCAATGATTACTTTATTCGTACTGACTTGACATATTATGACATCTGTTGCCGTGCAAACAACTACAGCGAGATACATTGTATTATATAGGTAATATATATGGCAAACAGGCAGCTAGCAAAAATATCAAATATGTAATAAACAGATGTTCATACCTTAAACACTACGAACAAACATAAGCTTGTAATGCCAGTTACTAGACTCCACAGAGTTAGTAATTCATTTATGGGGCAATGTATACGCTTTTACAACAAAATCCCAGAACATGTTCAAAGTTTGTCAATAAACAAGTTTAAAAGTTTTATTAAAGAAAAACTGTACAAAAAGGGTTATTATAATATCAAAGAATACATGAATGAAAATAACCCCTGAATGAATAAGGTGATCGCCACCATGCTGGTTCTATGAAAATTCATTTAAAATTGTATAAACAAGATTATTGTTAAGTGAAATTATATTTAAAAAAAAAGTCCCGCTGGGTTTCTTGCTGGTTCTTCCCAGGACAGAGGTATTTTCCGAACCAGTGGTAAATAAAATAATGGCTTTCAATAAGTATTATGTAATAATCCATAGTGAATAAAAATCATTCTATTCTATTCTATTCTATTCCACATCTGGAATCCGCGTAGGCGAAGTAACCAGTTGTGTTAGACCATATGCCAAAGCAAAGTCATAGACAGATCTACCCGCATGATCGGTTAAACGAGAACCAAGCCATTCAGCGTGGTGGGCGTTAAAATCACCGAGTATTATATATAATAAATATAATAATTCAAAATACAAAATTGTTTTTGCCTATTATACTTAAAATCAATAAGCTTTTTTAAAATGAATAACTGCTCACAATTTCCCAGATAATGCTCAATTTAAATCTGCAATTGCTCAACTTATTAATTTATTATTTAATTAGTTGTTAATAATTTAAAATACAAAATTGTATTTAGATAAACCGCTCAGATTAATGAATAAGTTCTCTAAATTACTCACTAAATGCTTAATTCAAATCTTAAATTGCTCACGTTATTCACTTATTATTTAATTAGTTATTAATTATTAAAAGTACAAAATAGTTTTTGTATAATATACTTAAAACCAATAAACTTTTTTTAAAACGAATAAGTGATCATAATTGCTCACAAAATGTTATTTTAAATCCGAAATTGCTCACACTATTTATTAATTATTTCATTAGTTATTAATAAATTAAAATACAAAATTGTTTTTTTCTAAACCGCTCACATTAATGAATAAGTGCTCATAATTGCTCACTATATTCTCAATTCAAATTTTCAATTGCTTACATTATTAATTTATTATTTAATTAGTTATTAATAATAAAAAGTACAAAATTGTTTTTGTCTTTTATACTTAAAACCAATAAACGTTTTTAAAAATGAATAAGTGCTCATAATTGCTTAATAAATGTTCAATTTAAATCCGGTATTGCTTACACTATTAATTAATTATTTAATTAGTTATTAATAATTAAAATACAAAATTGTTTTTGTCTTAACCTTTCATATTAATAAATAAGTGTTATAAATTGTTCATTAAATGCTCAATTTAAATCTGCAATTGTTCCCATTATTAGTTTATTATTTAATTATTTATTAATAATTAAATGTACAAAAATGTTTTTGCATATTATATTTAAAACCAATAAACTTTTTTAAAATGAATAAGTGCCCATAGTTGACCACAAAATGTTCAATTTAAATCTGCAATTGCTCACACTATTAATTAATTATTTAATTAGTTATTAATAATTTAATATACAAAATTGTTTTTGCCTTAACCACTCAGATTAATGAATAAGTGCTATAAATTGCTCACTTTATGCTCAACTCAAATACGCAATTGCTTACACAATTAATGAATTATTTAATTGGTTATTAATAATTTATATTGGATGGTTTTAGATTGGGGGATGAGTCGCTCGCGTCCGTAGGCTTCGACCACCTAACTCTAGGCCCACCCTACACGTGTCCTCCGGGTGGTGCTAAACGAGCGACAAAGCCGAAACGACAGACTCGGCTCCTCGCCGTGTGGTAGCGGCGTAAAATCCACCACCCCTTATGTCGCACCATGAGCCAAAAATTTAAAGAAATGGCCCCGAGTTCCCGGCGCCCCTTTAATGGGGCAGGGGTGCGAAGAATCTCCTGGAGGAAAACCGGCGACGAGGTTCGCCACCCGTCACGTCCTGTCTCCTGGAGGGGCGAAAAGTGGATTGCGGAGGCCCGTTTGGCTACGCTGAATGTATGTGGAGCAATTAATGATAAGATGGATGAAATATGCGAAATGATGAATGATAGAAGAATAGATGTGCTATGTGTGAATGAGACGAAACGAAAGGGAAGAGATGTCACTGCACATGGCATGTATACCGCTTACTGGTCTGGTGTAGACGAGACCGAGCGGGCATGCCAGGGAGTCGGTGTCATCCTTTCAGAAAGAATGGGTCAGTGTGTGAAAGAGTATGAATGTGTAAGCCCAAGGCTGCTGTGGATACGAATGAAAGTGGGCTTAAAGAAGTTGTTTGTGCTTGGGGTGTACGCCCCAGATATGTCTAAGCCCACTTATATCCGAGAGCAGTTTTGGGACATGGTAAGGCTGGTGTTGACGAAATGCAAGGAAAATGAAAGTATTATTATGTTAGGAGATTTTAATGGAAGGGTTGGAGTGAAGAGGTCTGGTTATGAAAGGATATTAGGAGCGTTTGGCGATGAAAGAATAAATGAGAATGGTGAAGACCTCCTCACCATATGTGTGGAAAAGAATCTTTTTGTGGCGAACACTTTCTTTCGCCATAAGAGGATTCACATGTATACATGGGAAAGAGGGGATGATAGAAGCATGATAGATTTCATAATTGTGGATGGAAGAATGAGGAGCGTAGTGGTAGATACAAGGGTTTACCGGGGGTCCAACGTAGGGACGGACCATTATTTGGTCTTATGCCAAATTAATGGTCTATTCAAGCGTTGGCGGCATCGGACATCTGTGTCTACCACTGCGTTACAGCGTATAAGAATAGAGAGGTTACAAGATGAAGGTGTGAAAGAGAAGTATAAATGCAGACTGAGGGAAAATATAAGTGTGTTGAATGAATTTTGTATGAATGATTTAGACTTGAAGAATGTATGGAATAATGTTAAGAAAGTTTTGGTGGATACAGCCACCGAAGTATGTGGTGTAAGTAAGAGAACGAATGAAAGGAAAAGTAATACGTTGTGGTGGGATGATGAGGTACGGATGGAAGTTGAAGCAAAGAAGAGGGCATGGCTAGATTTACTAGCAACCAAAGCTGGTAATTCTGGCAGTATGAATGATGAGATAGAAAGAAAAAAGGCAGACTTTAGACGTATAAATTAGGGAGTAAAAGAAGTTGTTGAAAGTAAAAAGCAAGAAAGGATAGATAAGAATGATAGAAGAATATCTGATAACTTCCAGGCAAATATTAAAATGTTCTGGAAGCTCGTAAGAACTGCCAGGGGAAATTCAAAACAGCCTAGAATGAATGCTATACGAGACGAGAATGGCTGCATGCTGAATTATGAAGTTTCGAATTTAAAGAGATGGAAGGAATACTTTGAAAGCGTGTTTAAGAGTGAAGAGTCGTCTGAAGTAAGTGAAATAGAAATTCCGGAAGAAGTGGAGAGAGGTAGGGAGATAAGTGTAGATGAAATAATGAAAGCAATGAAAAGCATGAAAGCAGGTAAGGCAGCCGGATATGATAGAGTATCACTCGAAATGCTAAGGGCTGGAGAGGGTGTGGTTGCAGGTCTGCTGTACACCTTGTTTAATTTATGTTGGGAACTGAAGCGGGTACCGGAAGACTGGTGCAAAGCCGTTATAGTCCCAATATATAAGGGAAAGGGGTAGCAGCAGTACTGTAAAAACTACCGTGGTATCAGCTTGCTTAGCATTGTGGGTAAACTGTATGCTAAGGTGCTAATTGAAAGAGTTATGGAAGAAACTGATGGAAAAATTTGGGATGTGCAAGCTGGATTTAGAAAGGGGATGGGGTGTACAGATCAAGTCTTTTCCATGCGCATGATTGCGGAGAAATTTTAGGCCAAAAACCAGAAAGTTTTTTGTGCGTTCATGGACTTGGAAAAGGCTTATGACAGAGTGGACAGGAACGTGTTATGGCAAACACTGACCACATTTGGGTTGAGCGCTGGTCTGATACAGGCATTGAAGTCTCTATATAGGGACTCTAGTGCCTGTGTCAGGATCAACGGGGCCTACTCGGACTGGTTTGGCATCCATAAAGGTGTCAGACAGGGCTGTGTGGCTTCCCCGTGGCTGTTCAACCTATTTATGGACAGTTGTTTGGAAAATTTGAAAGTAGAAGAATGCGGGTTAAGAATGGGTGAGTTAACCGTCAAATGCCTTTTGTACGCCGATGATCAAGTCATACTTGCGTCTTCGGCAGCCGAGTTGCAAATGATGGTTACATTAATGAACAGGACATTAAAAGAAAAGGGAATGAAAGTGAACGCAAGTAAGACGAAAGTTATGGTTTTTGAAAGAGAAGAAAGTAAAACGATATGTGAAATAAGAATAGAAGGGGAGTTGGTAGAGCAAGTAGATGAGTTTGTGTATTTGGGATGTGTGTTTAGCAAGGATGGTAGATATGATAAGGATATAGAACGACGAGTGAATGCAGGAAATAGAGTGAATGGGGCTCTACACTCTATTGTGAAAAGTCAGAATGTGTCCAAAAAGGCACGTATGGCAATTCACAATGCTGTGTTAGTGCCTACTTTAATGTATGGTAGTGAAAGTTGGGTGTGGCAGAAGAAGCACGAGAGTAGAATAAATGCTGTAGAAATTCGGTCATTAAGGAGTATGTTAGGGATGAATCTGACGGACAGAGTGAGAAATTGTTTAATAAGAGAAGAGTGTGGTTTGCAAGATGATGTTGTGACCAGGATTAAGAAAGGAATGCTTCGGTGGTTTGGTCATGTAGAAAGAATGAATGAGGAAAGATTGACAAAGCAAATTTATGTTGCAGAGGTGAACGGCAGAGTCGGGAAGAGTCGCCCTAGGCGAAAGTTTATCGACCAAATTGGCGATATATTGAAAATGGGCCAAATCAAGAGTACCTTTAACCGACGAGCGTGTATGCGTAGGTATATGGATGTGGAGGAAGCGAGAGAGGTCTGTCAGGATCGTGCCAAATGGAAGTCCATAGTCTCTGCCTACCCCTCTGGGTGACAGGCGTGAGTGTTTATGTATGTAATTTATAATACAAAATTGTTTTTTCTTTACCGCTCAGATTAATGAATAAGTGTAATGAATTGCTCATTAAATGCTCAATTTAAATCTGCAATTGCTCACATTATAAGTTTATTATTTAATTAGTTATTAATAATTGAAAATACAAAATTGTTTTTGCCTATAATACTTAAAATCAATTAACTTTTTTTAAATCAATTAGTGTTTATAATTGCTCACAAAATGCTCAATTTAAATCCGCAAGTGCTCACACAATTAATGAATTATTTAATTAGTTATTTATAATTTAAAATATAAAATTGTTTATGCCTAAACCGCTCAGATTAATGAGTAAGTGCACTTATTTGCTCACTAAATGCTCAATTCAAATCTGCAATTGCTCACTTTATTAATTAAATATTTATTTGTTGTTAATAATGTAAAATACAAAATTGTGTTTTCCAAACCACTCAGATTAATGAATAAGTGCTCTGAATTGCTCACTAAATGCTCAATTCAACTCTGCAATTGCTCACATTATTAATTAATTATTTAATTAATTATTAATAATTTAAAATATAAAATTGTTTTTCCCTTAACCGCTCAGATTAATGAATAAGTTTTATAAATTGTTTTCAAAATGCTCAATTCAAATCTCCATTTGCTCACATTATTAATTTATTATTTAATTAGTTATGAATAATTAAAAGTACAAATTTTTTTTGTCTATTACTTAAAACCAATAAACTTTGTTTATACGAATAAATGCAAATAATTGCTCACAAAATGCTCAATTGAAATCCGCAATTGCTCACACAATTAATGAATTATTTAATTAGATATTAATAATTTATAATACAAAATTGTTTTTTCTTTAACACTCAGGTTAATGAATAAGTGTTATAAATTTCTCACTAAATGCTCAATTCAAATCAGCAATTGCTCACATTATAAATTTATTATTTAATTAGTTATTAATCATTTAAAATAAAATATAGTTTTTGCCTATAATACTTAAAATCAATAAACTTTTTTTAAATGATTAAGTGCACATAATTGCTCACGAAATTTTCAATTTAAATCCGCAATTGCTCACACTATTAATTAATTATTTAATTAGTCATTAATAATGTAAAATACAAAATTGTTTTTGCCTAATTCGCTCAGATTAATGAATAAGTGTACTTAATTGCTCACTAAATGCTCAATTTTAATCTGCAATTGCTCACATTATTAATGTATTATTTAATTAGTTATTAATAATTTAAATACAAAATTGTTTTTCCCTTAACCGCTCAGATTAATGAATAAGTTTTATAAATTGCTCACTAAATGCTCGATTCCAATCTGCAATTGCCCACATTATTAATTAAATATTTATTTGTTGTTAATAATGTAAAATACAAAATTGTGCTTACCTTACCCACTCAGATTAATAAATAAGTTCTCTAAATTGCTCACTAAATGCTCAATTCAAATCTGCAATTGCTCACATTATTAATTAATTATTTAATTAATTATTAATAATTTAAAATATAAAATTGTTTTTCCCTTAACCGCTCAGATTAATGAATAAGTTTTATAAATTGTTTTCAAAATGCTCAATTCAAATCTCCATTTGCTCACATTATTAATTTATTATTTAATTAGTTATGAATAATTAAAAGTACAAAATTTTTTTTGTCTATTACTTAAAACCAATAAACTTTTTTTAAACGAATAAGTGCAAATAATTGCTCACAAAATGCTCAATTCAAATCCGCAATTGCTCACACAATTAATGAATTATTTAATTAGATATTAATAATTTATAATACAAAATTGTGTTTTCTTTAACGGTCAGGTTAATGAATAAGTGTTATAAATTTCTCACTAAATGCTCAATTCAAATCTGCAATTGCTCACATTATAAATTTATTATTTAATTAGTTATTAATCATTTAAAATAAAATATAGTTTTTGCCTACAATGAGTGTAGGTATATAACATATTAATAATAGATATGATAATGTAGGAGTATAAAGCTCATGATTAGAATATGTACCTGGAGAATTAATTTTAATGTGCGTACAGTCAATAGCACCCATCACTCTTGGAAATCCAGCAATTGCATAAAAGTCATTTGCTACTTCTAGACGTTCCTCAGCAGTTGGCATATTTATAAAAAGAGATCTCATATTCGCTATTTTTTCTGTAACTCTGTGCACGATTCGATGCACAAACGGTTGCTCGATGTGGAATATGTCCCCTATAACTCGTTGATAACTGCCTGTAGCGTAATACCGAAGGGTTATCAATATTTGATCCAAAGGCTGCAAAGATCTATTTCTTTTTGTTAATGGTTTTATCGTGCTGCCGAATACAGAATCCAAATACAACACCGTTTCTTTGGAAACGCGGAACCGCGCACGAAATTCTTTATCGTCATATTTTTCGAAAGCGTTAAGCTTGATATCATTTCTTCGACTTCTTAGAGGCGTTTCGTTGTCCGAAAGAGAAGATAACGACGAAACGGACATATTTAAAACTTGAAAAATACTTTTAACAGATTTGAGAGTCCTCGCTACCACACTCAATAATAACGAGTACTTAAATCAATTTGACATTTGATTTGACAGCTAAAACGCGTTGAGTGATGTTTCAGTATACCATTTTTTAATTGAGTAGTGTTTAAGCGAAACTCAATTTGAGACGCACTTAAATTTAAGAGATACTTAAAATTTAAATACGAGAATACGAATATAGGGTTTAGGAGCTGCTCAAATGTTTGACAAGCCGTTAAATATTTGATGGACGTTTCAGTATTCGGGCATAAACCACTCAGATTAATGAATAAGTGCTTATAATTGCTCACTTAATGCTCAATTCAAATCTGCAACTGCTCACATTATTAATTAATTATTTACTTAGTTATTAATAATTTAAAATACAAAATTGTTGTCCCCTTAACCGCTCAGACTAATGAATAAGTTTTATAAATTGTTTACTAAATGCTCAATTTAAATCTGCAATTGCTCACATTATTAATTTATTATTTAATTAGTTATTAACCCCTAAGGTACCGTTGACATGAATTCATGTCCACATTACGTGCTGCTATTTTCGTGTTAAGTGATATAAAAATACAGTATATTTTCAATTGAACACTATTTCATTCGATTCTGAACGAACTAAAGAGTATTCTTAAGTATTAAACTCACTTGGTTACATAGACGAAATAAAAAATAATAGGCATTCACTTTCGCGTTGTTGGTGTTGTTAGTTGCGTAATTGTTTTCTTTTTGTGTTTGTGATTTTTGTTGGATTTTCTTTTAAAAACTGGTAAGAAATATTAATGATCTTTACTAGATAATGTTTTGGAATGACTTAAGTTACAACAGCAGTAAATTTTTGTGTTTCAATTGATAAAAAAGGAAAAACAAAACACCTTTACGCGAACAATTTATAACGGGTAAGATTTCAAATAAGATCTACCTTCTGAGATATTTAGCCTTTTTATAGATAGTTTATTGCACGTATGTAAATTCATAAAGACATATTATTCCTAAATATTATATCTATATGATTGTATAAGAAAAATTAAGGAAGACGCTATAATATTTTCACAAAAAGGTTTTGAAAATGAGGTTACAAAGCGTGCGCAAACTGTCTATTGTCGAATTTTTAGCAAATGTTTGCGAGTGAAAAAGTAGAATTATTATCATGGTTATATGCATAATTTCGGTTTATTTTAGGAAGACTATTTTGTATTGATTGTGAAGACATAAAAATAAAATAAAAACTTACGCTTTTTCATTGATAAAACCAAATTTATTGGCAGTAAATACACTTTTTCAAGATCCCTTAGAAACAAAGAGCTGTACAAAACTAATTAAACATCCAAATGTTATTGTTATTGTTTCTACTTATCGAAAATCTTATCAGCTTTAAAGAACTGTAACTCAAGCTTCTTTTAACATAAACGAACAGTCGTGAAAAACATAAATGTTGAAACAAGTGCCGCGCGCCGTTTTTTGTTATAATGGGCGCGGTACTAGAAGGGTTAATAATTAAAAGTACAAAATTGTTTTTGTCTATTATACATAAAACCAATAAACGTTTTTTTAAATGAATAAGTGCTCATAATTGCTTACGAAATGTTTAATTGAAATCCGGAATTGCTCACACTATTTATTAATTATTTAATTAGTCATTAATAAATTAAAACAAAATGTTTTTTTCTACACCGCTCAGATAAGATTTGATTTCAACAGTGGAAGAGCCACGCGGCAGCTTTTGCTGTAGCACGGATGGGCCGGCTCGAACCGGGGTAGTACCACGACCTCACAGAATACCAGCGTGAAGTAGAAGTTTACCTCTGCGTTTCGCTTGGTGAGTGCAGGTAGCCGGAGGCCCTTTTTACTGGAAATGAGGCATTCCATCTTAGTCCTCACGGGTGACAACGCATCTGCATTTTGATTCGCAAACGAGGATAGATGTAGATGTCTATGGGCCGCAGCAACCACTTACCATCAGGTGGACTGTGTGCTCGTTTGTCACCCTTATGCTATAAAAAAAAATTAATGAATAAGTGCTCATAAGTGCTCACTAAATACTCTATTTAAATCTGCAATTGCTCACATTATTAATTTATTATTTAATTAGTTATTAATAAATTAAAATACAAAATTGTTTTTTTCTATACCGCTCAGATTAATAAAAAAGTGCTCATAATTGCTCGCTAAATGCTCAAACCAAATCTGCAATTGCTTACATTATTTATTTATTATTTAATTAGTTATTACTAATTAAAATACATTTTTTTTGTCTAATATTTCAGATTAATGAATAAGTGTTATAAATTGCTCACTAAATTCTCAATTTAAATCTCTAATTGCTCACATTATTAATTTATTATTTAATTAGTTATGAATAATTAAATGTACAAAATATTTTTTGTCTATTATACTTAAATTCAATAATCTTTTTTTTATATGAATAAGTGTTTATAATTGCTCACAAAATGCTCAATTTAAATCCGCAATTGCTCACACAATTAACGAATTATTTAATTAGTTATTTATAATTTAAAATACAAAATTGTTTATGCCTAAACCGCTCAGATTAATGAATAAGTGCACTTATTTGTTCACTAAATGCTCAATTCAAATCTGCAATTGCTCATATTATTAATTAAATATTTATTTGTTGTTAATAATTTAAAATACAAAACTGTCTTTACCTAACCCACTCAGATTAATGAATAAGTTCTCTAAATTGCTCACAAAATGCTCTATTCAAATCCGCAATTGCTCACACAATTAATGAATTATTTAATTAGATATTTATAATTTATAATACAAAATTGTTTTTTCTTTAACGCTCAAGTTAATGAATAAGTGTTATAAATTTCTCACTAAATGCTCAATTCAAATCTGCAATTGCTCACAGTATAAATTTATTATTTAATTAGTTATTAATCATTTAAAATAAAATATAGTTTTTTGCCTATAATACTTAAAATCAATAAACTTTTTTTTAAATGATTAAGTGCACATAATTGCCCACGAAATGCTTAATTTAAATCCGCAATTGCTCACACTATTAATTAATTATTTAATTAGTCATTAATAATTTAAAATACAAAATTGTTTTTGCCTAATTCGCTCAGATTAATGAATAAGTGTACTTAATTGCTCACTAAATGCTCAATTTGAATCTGCAATTGCTCACATTATTAATTAATTATTTAATTAGTTATTAATAATTTAAATACAAAATTGTTTTTCCCTTAACCGCTCGATTAATGAATAAGTTTTATAAATTGCTCACTAAATGCTCAATTCCAATCTGCAATTGCTCACATTATTAATTAATTATTTAATTAGTTATTAATAATTTAAAATACAAAATTGTTGTTCCCATAACCGCTCAGATTAATGTATAAATTTTATAAATTTTTTACAAAATGCTCAATTCAAATCTGCAATTGCTTACATTTTTAATTTATTATTTAATTAGTTATTAATAATTAAAAGTACAAAATTGATTTTGTCTATTATACATAAAACCAAAAAACTTTTTTTTAAATGAATAAGTGCTCATAATTACTTACGAAATGTTTTATTGAAATCCGGAATTTCTTACACTATTTATTAATTATTTAATTAGTCATTAATAAATTAAAATACAAAATGTTTTTTTCTACACCGCTCAGATTAATAAATAAGTGCTCATAAGTGCTCACTAAATACTCAATTTAAATCTGCAATTGCTCACATTATTAATTTATTATTTAATTAGTTATTAATAAATTAAAATACAAAATTGTTTTTTTCTATACCGCTCAGATTAATGAATAAGTGCTCATAATTGCTCACTAAATGCTCAAACTAAATCTGCAGTTGCTCACGTTATTTATTTATGATTTAATTAGTTATTACTAATTAAAAGTACAAAATTGTGTTTGTCTTTTATACATAAAACCAATAAACTTTTTTTTAAAATGAATAAGTGCTCATAATTGCTTACGAAATGTTTAATTGAAATCCGGAATTGCTCACACTATTTATTAATTATTTAATTAGTCATTAATAAATTAAAACAAAATCTTTTTTTCTACACCGCTCAGATTAATAAATAAGTGCTCATAAGTGCTCACTAAATACTCAATTTAAATCTGCAATTGCTCACATTATTAATTTATTATTTAATTAGTTATTAATAAATTAAAATACAAAATTGTTTTTTTCTTAACCACTCAGATTAATGCATAAGTGCTCATAATTGCTCACAAAATGTTCAATTTAAATCCGTAATTGCTCACATTATTAATTAATTATTTAATTAGTTATTAATATTTTAAAATACAATTTTTTTTTGCTTTAACCTTTCAGATTAATGAATAAGTGTTATAAATTGCTCACTAGATTCTCAATTTAAATCTGTAATTGCTCACATTATTAATTTATTATATAATTAGTTATGAATAATTAAATGTACAAAATATTTTTTGTCTATTATACTTAAAACCAATAATCTTTTTTTTAAACGAATAAGTGCTCATAATTGCTCACAAAATGCTCAATTCAAATCCGCAATTGCTCACACAATTAATGTATTATTTAATTAGTTATTAATAATTTAAAATACAAAATTGTTTTTCCCTTAACCGCTCAGATTAATGAATAGAATAGAATAGAATAGAATAGAATAGAATAATTTTTATGCAATATTGATTATTACATAATTCTTATTGATAGTCATTTTTTATTTTATTATTAGTATAAATTATTTTCTTTTTTGTGCCTTATATATATTATATATAGTATAAGTAATAACTTAGCATATGGAACATAACATGTGATCCATTAAATTTCATTGTACCTAGGCTATGTTAGCATAAGGTACAAATTCGTTAAACAATATTAATTAACTTTTGCTTTCATCCTAATATTCATGTAAATTAACGGTGGGGATATGGCGCTGTCAGCTGATGCACAGGTCTCCTAGTTCGGCTGCAGATGCTATGTTTCAAATATATGTACAAAATTAGCTTTATTAAGTGTTAAGCAAATATCTGGTTGTACTATGTACCTTTTGGAAATAAAGAACTTATTATTATAACTTATTATTATTATTTACCACTGGTTCGGAAAATACCTCTGTCCTGGGAAGAACCAGCAAGAAACCCAGCGGGACTTTTTTTTTAAACATATTTCACTTAACAATAATTTCATTTATACAATTTTTAAATGATTTTTAATAGAACCAGCATGGTGGCGATCACCTTATTACCAGGGGTTATTTTCATTCATGTATTCCTTGATATTATAATAACCCTTTTTGTACAGTTTTTCTTTAATAAAACTTTTAAACTTGTTTATTGACGAACTTTGAATATGTTCTGGAATTTTGTTGTAAAAGCGTATACATTGCCCCATAAATGAATTACTGATTCTGTGGAGTCTAGTAACTGGTATTACAAGCTTATGTTTGTTCGTAGTGTTTAAAGTATGCACATCCTTATTCTTATTAAAGCTATTTATGTTTTTATGTACATACATTACATTTTCATAAATATATTGCGATGCCAAAGTTAATATGTTTATTTCTTTAAATTTTTGTCTCAGGGACTCTTTACAATTTAGATTATAAATCGCCCGAACGGCTCTCTTTTGCAAAACAAATATAGCTTCAATATCAGTCGCATTACCCCATACCAAAATTCCACAAGACATTACGCTATGAAAGTAACTAAAATACACTAATCTAGCTGTCTCAACATCTGTGAGACTTCTAATCTTTCTTACAGCATATGCTGCAGAACTAAGTGTGCTTGCTAATTTAGATATATGGGGGCCCCATTGAAGTTTCGCGTCAATAGTAATACCGAGAAAAACAGTAGTATCCACAAGATTCAACTCCTCCCCATTTAATAGCACATTGGTATTCGAATGTTTTACATTAGGTATTGTAAATTTAACACACTTTGTCTTATTGCCGTTTAAGAGCATATTGTTGGCGTTAAACCAATGTACTAATTTCGATAGAGAATTATTTACATCGTCATAATTAATTAACTGCCGTTTGAGTTTGAAAATTAAAGAGGTATCGTCAGCAAATAATACTATATCGTGATTGTCCCCTACAAGATAAGGTAAGTCATTAATATAGATTAAAAACAGGAATGGGCCAAGAATCGAGCCCTTTTTTTTTGCGGATGGAAAATCATCAAATGACGCCTTTCGTTCTGGGTGGAGCGGAAGGGAGTGTCAGACTTTTACTGACTAAAAACCATCCGTGTTCCTTCAGTGCCCTTACGTTCCGGAGCCACGGTATCTCTTTCGAACAGCCCGCAGCCCCGGCAGGCGTCGGCCCTTGCGGGCCCCTTCACGCTGCTGACAGCTCTTTGAGGCGCGCGTGGAACAAAACGCGCCGTCGACACGGCCTGTCGTCGTTAGACGGACGGACGGCGAGCTACCCATTGCTCGCCGTCCACAGGCCCGCGGGAAGCCCTGAGGAACGCCCATTGATACTACCGATCCGGAGGAACCTTTACCATTAATCACAACTTTTTGAGTTCTGTTACTTAAATATGAAGTAATAAGTCTAAGCGCCAAATTTTTTACACCGTAATGTTGTAGTTTCCTGATTAATGTTTCATGATGAACACAATCGAAAGCCTTGGAAAGAATCACAGAAAACACCTAAGGCATCCTGTGAATTCTCCCAGGCATTAAAAATATATTTCATAAGCTCAACACCGGCGTCAGACGTCGAGCGATCCCTTGTAAAACCAAATTGGTTTTTATGAAGTAATTTATTTGTATTAAAAAAAAATAACAATTGATCCAAATTTATTTTTTCAAAAATTTTACTGAGAGTTGGTAGTACAGAAATAGGTCTAAAATTAGCGGGGTCCAATGTACTACCGGATTTAAATAAAGGTATTACTTTACTATACTTCATTAAATCAGGAAACACACCAGAATCGATACAAGTATTAAAAATAATAGCAAGATGAGGTGCAATTAAATCTATTATGGACGCAATAACTGTCACGGAAATCGCCCACAAATCTGCGGTTTTCTTTACATCAATGGTTTTGAAGTATTTTACAATATCTTGCGGTAATACTTTTTCAAATCTAAATTCGTTTAAACAGATATTAACATTCTGTTTGAGTAATGACTCGGCGACAGTTGGAGAAGTATTCAAAGACTCTGTAATATATATAATAAGTTTTATAAATTGTTTACAAAATGCTCAATTCAAATCCGCAATTGCTCACACTATTAATTAACTATTTAATTAGTTATTAATAATTTAAAATACAAAATTGTGTTTAAAAGCTTTTAAAAAATTTACTCCGCGCTATAAAATAAAATGATGTGTCTTATCGAGTATGAAGAGCACCTCCTGCCATCCCTCAATTGCGTGCACTATCCCCATCACCACTAATCCCAGCACCGCTACTCTTAACACCACTACACTAGGCAAGACACACCACTGACGACAATACGACACGTGTTTCGCCTCTACACGAGGCATCCTCAGGTGACTTAGACTATACGGTGGCTGACAGTTAAGTGAGCGGTAAGCTTTTTTTTTTGCGCCCGAAGCAATTGGAAAAAGGGCTACCCCGTAGGGAGGCGGAAAATGCATTATGCATACTACGACAGCCGGTCTGTCTTGGTTATCCGGGACTCACTGCCTACCGGGGGACCTAAGTGATACCCGCTAAAAACCGCCTTTAGGGACTGGCAACCAGATGTTTAAAGCTTCTTATGCCATATCGGAAGCGACCCTCTTTTGGGAAAAGAGGGCGCAGGCGGCTACGAGCCGCTGAGGGAGTGCCTACGAAGGCAAATTAATTATGAATAATTTAATTAGAGTTGGCCTGAGCCGCCATGAGGCAGTTCAGGTCGTTTGACAGTTCATTAGCCGGGTCCGAGAGAGAGTTTCTCGGCCTGCGCACTCGATAGCGAGAGGGGAGTGGGGCTGCATAAGTAGCTGCCTCACGAATAAGATGATTGGAGTGCGACTCTTAGGCTTTGAAGAAGTTCTCAGAGAGTTTTTTAAGAAATTGTTGAATTGTAGGGAGCTCTAGGTCCCAATGAAGGTCGGCATTACGGACGTAACAAGGTGCGTTCGCAGCTTGACGACAGAAAAGGTTTTGAATTGAGCGGTAAGCCAAAACAACTGCCTTTTATACAGACCGCTGACGCAACCGCTCCCTGCTTAAGGAGCGAGCGACCGCGTCATGCGATAAAATATGCGACCAATCACCGCCGGACTTATGCAGCCGTTTGCAAAATTAAAAACAAACCGCCGCGCAACGCCCGCCTGCCCTCCAACCACGCAACCAATCTCCGATCTCCGTGAGGGTGGCAAACAATCATATTGCGAGGCTGTCTGCTATTAGAGAGCAGGCTTAAAGATATTTAGGAGAGGTGAGTTAGAAACATTTGTTTGTTCATTCAACAGTGCAACGTTACTGTTATTACTTTTTAATATCTCTAACTGTTCCAGCACACACAGTCGCAGCCCTTTATTACACGTATGTTAGACTTTAAAGGAGTGGTCGTGGGCTAGATTGTGTCCAGTGTCCAAAATATGTTTAGCAAAATGAGATTTAACAAGATTGCAATTCCTGTACGGGGCTCTTTATAACGTGTTTCGAAGTTGCGAAAGACTGGCCCACGTAAAAGCCGTGGCATTCGTCACAAACAAGTTTGTAAGCACCCGACTTTTGATGAATATCCAACTTATCTTTATTATTACATATATTTCTAAGAGAATTGTTTGTTTTGAACGTCACATAAGCGCCGTTTTGTCGAAGAGTATTAGCTACTTTTTCAGATATGGGGCCTAAGTAGCCTCTTTAATTCCGTCCTCCATGGTGGCATTACACCGGAGGCGTGGAGCGGAGGTGCGGTGGTCTTGTTCTTCAAGAAAGGTGACAACGCTCTCTTGAAGAACTACAGACCGATTTGCCTTCTGAGCCGCGTCTACGTGCTGTTTTCGAGAGTCATTACGAATCGTCTCGCGCGCAGACTTGACGACTTCCAGCCTCCCGAACAAGCCGGTTTCCGAAAGGGCTTTAGCACCATAGACCACATACATACCCTACGGCAAATTGTACAGAAGTCCGAAGAGTACAATTTGCCACTATGTCTGGCGTATGTGGACTATGAGAAAGCCTTTGATTCCGTCGAAATTTGGGCGGTGCTGCAGTCCCTTCAGCGGTGCCAAGTTGACTGTCGGTATATCGAAGTGCTGAAGTGTTTGTACAGTAGAGCTACGATGGTTATCCGAGTACAGAACCAGAGTACGAAACGTATCCAATTGCAGAGAGGTGTAAGACAGGGTGACGTTATATCCCCGAAACTCTTCACCGCTGCATTGGAAGACGTTTTCAAGCTTCTGGACTGGAAAGGATACGGAATTAACATCAATGGCGAGTACATCACTCACCTTCGATTTGCCGACGATATAGTCCTCATGGCAGAATCGCTGGAGGAACTAAGCACTATGCTCAATGACCTCAATAGTGTCTCCCAACGGATAGGTCTTAAGATGAACATGGACAAAACAAAGATTATGTTTAATGTCCATGTCACACCTATGCCGGTAGTTGTTGGGAGCACTAAGCTCGAAGTTGTTGACGAGTATGTTTACCTGGGACAAATAGTCAGACTAGGTAAGTCCAACTTCGACCGAGAGCTCAATAGACGGATTCAAATCGGCTGGGCAGCGTTCGGGAAGCTACGACATATCTTCTCGTCAGAAATACCTCAAAACCTTAAAACAAAATTGTACAACCAGTGCGTGTTGCCAGTGATGACTTACGGAACTGAGACGTGGTCCTTCACTGCTGGCCGTATGAGGAAGCTCAAGGTCGCTCAGCGAGCTATGGAGAGGGCTATGCTCGGAGTTTCTCTGCGTGATAAACTTAGGAATGAGGATATCCGCAGTAGAACCAGAGTAACCGACATAGCCCAACGGATTAGTAAGCTGAAGTGGCAGTGGGCCGGCCATATAGCTCGAAGAACCGACAACCGATGGGGAAGAAAGGTTCTCGAGTGGCAGCCTCGTACCGGTAGGCGAAGTGTAGGGCGTCCCCCCACAAGATGGAGTGACGACCTGGTAAGACATGCAGGAAGTCGATGGATGCAGGTGGCTCGGGACCGTGCTTTGTGGCATTCCTTGGGGGAGGCCTATGTTCAGCAGTGGACTTGTGAAGGGCTGTAATGATGATGATGATGAAACACAGAACTGCAACGGGCGATGGAAGAGTGGGCACCGCAGCTGAAGGACTACGCGCTGACTCGGCGAACAGAATGGAAATTCATCGCACCGGGCGCGCCTAACCAGAGAGGCGCATGGGAGCGTCTCGTGCGCTCAGTGAAGACCGCACTCGAAGCCACTCTACATCAGAAAAGCCCACGGGAGGAGACGCTAGTGACGCTCCTGACAGAAGCAGAGAATACAGTTAACTCTCGACCGTTGACGTAAGTACCGGTCGACATCAATGACGAAGAGGCCTTGACACCCAACCACTTCATCCTGTTGGGACCATCGGGCCTACCAGTCACCGCGCCGTGCACACCCATCGATCGTCGGGCGTGGAGAGCGGCACAGGGGCTTGCCGACGAGTACTGGAGGCGCTGGGTGAAAGAGTACCTGCCGACGCTGGTTGCGCGCGGGGACTCCCGAGACGCTCAGCAGCACCAAATACAAGAAGAGGACGTCGTCGTGGTTGCGGACAGCACCCTACGAAAGAACGTGTGGCCGCGGGGGGTCGTCCCGAAGACATTTCCTGAACCAGACGGCGTGGTGCGCAACGTCGAAGTCAGGACCAGGGGCGGAGTGCTGCGGCGACCAGTCAGGAAGATAGCCGTCCTCCCGAGGGAAGCTTAGGCTCGCAGGCTACGCCGGAGGGAGGATGTTACGAACGGCGAGGGGAGCCACCGCCCCGTCGCCCCTTAATACCCCGTTGCGCCCCGCGCACCCCGCTCACCGCCAGCAGATCATGCGATGTCGCCGACCAATCAGCGCGCGGCATCACCTCACGACGCTACTCACATACTGAGACGCTCTCTTGCGAGATATAAGAAGGGCGTTTTGGTCTGTGAGCTGTTTATTTCGGAAGCGGCGCTCGAAGACAACAGCAAGAGAAGAAATCAAGAGAGAAGAATTTATACTCCATTGAAGACTCCCCTCTGTGTATATAGTTAATTAGTGAAAGCCGCATTTGTAAATAGTTGAATACATTATAGTCTACAGTACCATCTTTCTTTTAAGCAGTCCCTAGTGTAGTATACCTCAACATCAGTCAGTTAGTTAATCAATACAGTCCATTTGCAATAGTAAAATCATACAGTCCACTTCTGTACCTAATAAAACTGATATCTTTGTTTAATTTTGTAAATCACAAATCTCATTTCTACTTTTTCTATGGATATACGACTACTAATTTCGGTTATAAAACTTTCTTAAAAACGATGGTTTTATAACTGAAATTAGTTTGCATTGTTTACTAAAACAATTATAGGCAAAGTACACATGGGTGTAGTTCCAAACCAGTATAATACTTAAATGTTAACGTACTACTACTACTACTTTAAGCCCTATGCACCAGTCATAGAGTTATCAATTTACCTTTTTGTGCCAATGTATTACAGTTTATAATGGTCAAACAACTCAGTCTCTCCGTCTTACCAAAGCGCGACAGAACATTCTAAATAGTGAGCTGCGAAAGAAACGTCTGTACCATGGACTTTCCGAAATCTTCCTGGAATGACCGGCCGTGCCGGCCGAGGTATAATAGAAAGCAGTGTGCGCAATGTGCGACACAGATGTTAGAAAAAGTTAAAAGATGCCTTGAATGAATAAGTTGTAAAGATACACTGATACAGTGATACATTTGGATGCTGATGGATATAAAGAGTGATTGATGGAAACGGATTGATTCAAAATACGAACACTCACGCCTGTCACCCAGAGGGGTAGGCAGAGACTACGGACTTCCATTTGGTGCGATCCTGACACACTTCTCTCGCCTCATTTACATCCATATATGTACGCACACACGCTCGTCGGTTAAGGGTACTCCTAATCTGGCCCATTTTCAATGTATCGCCGATTTGGTCGATAAATCTTCGTCTAGGGCGTCCCTTCCCGACTTTGCCCTTCACTTCTGATACATAAATTTGCTTTGTCACTCTTTCCTCGTTCATTCTTTCTACGTGACCAAACCACCGAAGCATTCCTTTTTTAATCCTAATCACAACGTCATCTTGCAAACCACACTTTTCTCTTATCACACTATTTCTCACCCTGTCATTCAGATTCAGCCCTAGCATACTCCGCAATGACCGCATTATTTATTTAATCATTTATTCATTCTACTCTCATGCTTCTTCTGCCATACCCAACTTTCAATACCATACATTAAAGTAGGGACTAACACACCATTATGAATTGCCATACGTGCCTTCTTTGTCACATTCTGACTCTTCATAATAGCGTGTAGAGCCCCATTAACTCTATTTCCTGCGTTCACTCGTCGTTCTATATCCTTGTCATATCTACCATCCCTGCTAAATAAACATCCCAAATATACAAACTCATCCACTTGCTCAATCAACTCCCCTTCTATACTTATTTCACTAACGTTTTACTTTCTTCTCTTTCAAAAATCATCACTTTCGTCTTACTTGCGTTCACTTTCATAACCCTTTCTTTTAATGAACAGTTCATTAAAATAACCATCATTTGCAACTCGGCCGCCGACGATGCAAATATGACTTGATTATCGGCGTACAAAAGGCATTTGACAGTTAATTCACCCATTCTCAACCCACATTCTTCAACTTTCAAAGTTTGCAAACAACTGTCCATAAATAGGTTAAACAGCCACGGAGAAGCTACACAACCCTGTCTGACACCTTTTTGAATGCCAAACCAGTCCGAGTAGGCCCCGTTGATCCTGACACAAGCACTAGAGTCCCTATAAAGAGACTTTAATGCCTGTATCAGACCAGCGCTCAACCCAAATGAGGTCAGTGTTTGCCATAACACGTCCCTGTCCACTCTGTCATAAGCCTTTTCCAAGTCCATGAACGCACAAAAAACTTTCTGGTTTTTGGCCAAAAATTTCTCCGCAATCATGCGCATGGAAAAGACTTGATCTATACACCCCATCCCCTTTCTAAATCCAGCTTGCACATCCCAAATTTTTCCATCAGTTTCTTCCATAACTCTTTCAATTAACATCTTAGCATACAGTTTACCCACAATGCTAAGCAAACTGATACCATGGTAGGTTTTACAGTCCTGCTGCGACCCCTTTCCCTTATATATTGGGACTATAATGGCTTTGCACCAGTCTTCCGGTACCCGCTTCAGTTCTCAACATAAATTAAACAAGATGTACAGCAGGCCTGCAACCACACCCTCTCCAGCCCTTAGCATTTAGAGTGATACTCTATCATATCCGGCTGCCTTACCTGCTTTCATGCTTTTCATTGCTTTCACTATTTCATCTACACTTATCTCCCTACCTCTCCACTTCTTCCGGAATTTCTATTTCACTTACTTCAGACGACTCTTCACTCTTAAACACGCTTTCAAAGTATTCCTTCCATCTCTTTAAATTCGAAACTTCATAATTCAGCATGCAGCCATTCTCGTCTCGTATAGCATTCCTTCTATGCTATTTTGAATTTCCCCTGGCAGTTCTTACGAGCTTCCAGAACATTTTAATATTTGTCTGGAAGTTATCAGATATTCTTCTATCATTCTTATCTATCCTTTCTTGCTTTTTCCTTTCAACCACTTCTTTTATTCTCTTATTTATACGTCTAAAGCCTGCCTTTTTTTCTTTCAATCTCATCATTCATATCGCCAGAATTACCAGCTTTGGTTGCTAGTAAATCTAGCCATGATCTCTTCTTTGCTTCAACTTTCATCCGTACCTCATCATCCCACCACAACGTATTACTTTTCCTTTCATTCGTTCTCTTACTTACACCACATACTTCGGTGGCTGTATCCACCAAAACTTTCTTAACATTATTTAATACATTCTTCAAGTCTAAATCATTCATACAAAATTCTTTCAACACACTTATATTTTCCCTCAGTCTGCATTTATACTTCTCTTTCATACCTTCATCTTGTAACCTCTCTATTCTTATACGCTGTAACGCAGTGGTAGACACAGATGTCCGATGCCGCCAACGCTTGAATAGACCATTAATTCGGCATAAGACCAAGTAATGATCCGTCCCTACGTTGGACCCCCGGTAAACCCTTGTATCTACCACTGCGCTCCTCATTCTTCCATCCACAATTATGAAATCTATCATGCTTCTATCATCCCCTCTTTCCCATGTATATATGTGAATCCTCTTATGGCGAAAGAAAGTGTTCGCCACAAAAAGATTCTTTTCCACACATATGGTGAAGAGGTCTTCACCATTCTCATTTATTCTTTCATCGCCAAACGCTCCTAATATCCTTTCATAACCAGACCTCTTCACCCCAACCCTTCCATTAAAATCTCCTAACATAATAATATTTTCATTTTCCTTACATTTCGTCAACACCAGCCTTACCATGTCCCAAAACTGCTCTCGGATATAAGTGGGCTTAGACATATCTGGGGCGTACACCCCAAGCACAAACAACTTCTTTAAGCCCACTTTCATTCGTATCCACAGCAGCCTTGGGCTAACACATTCATACTCTTTCACACATTGACCCATTCTTTCTGAAAGGATGACACCGACATGCCCGCTCGGTCTCGTCTACACCAGACCAGTAAGCGGTATACATGCCATGTGCAGTGACATCTCTTCCCTTTCGTTTCGTCTCATTCACACATAACACATCTATTCCTCTATCATTCATCATTTCGCATATTTCATCCATCTTATCATTCATTGCTCCACATACATTCAGCGTAGCCAGACGGGCCTCCACTATCCACTTTTCGCCCCTCCGGGAGACAGGACGTGACGGGTGGCGAACCTCGTCGCCGGTTTTCCTCCCGGAGATTCTTCGCACCATACGGATTGATTCATATCTTTTGTATCTATCTCTCCTGTGTTACCCATCTCTAGAACGAAATCATGTTGATTTTTTTCAAGTATCAAGCATTTTAATTATTTTGACCAAGACTATTTTCAACATTCATACAAAATTACACATGTCAAAATGATTGTTGGTACTACTTACGAACAAATGCCAGCACATGAATACATTGTTTTACTTCATCGCACTACAGCTCTGCTGGCTAATTTGTCCCAAAAGAATAATTTATCAAAATGTATAAACAAGGAATGTACATTTGGTGTTGGATCAACTAACTCTAGTTCTGGATCAGCTAAATTCATTTTAATACGTTTATATTAACGTAAATACGTAATTACAATTCAGTAATCATATTAGAAAACACAAAACTAAAACGGTTTTTGTATACCAGTCCGCACAAGTGTCAAACTAACAATACAGAAAACAGAATGACAGTGACAGAGTGTAGACTTGGAAAAAAAATATCAATATATTGAAATCTCTATGTATATTTTTACAATTTATCAACAGAGAACTTAGGCTATACAACCTAGTCTGAAATTCTGCACAATATCAAACAATATGCTGTTCCGTTGACATTGCAAAGATTTTGTGAGTGTTTAACGACAGCTTAATGCAGTGTAACGATAGTAGTAGAAAAAAGTAAGATTTATATCACTATCGAAACTCGTAACGTCATATCCACTAATATTTCACATGCGCAAATATTTAATACACTAAATCTCACCACTATTACGTATCAAACTCCACATCAAATCATGATTTAAACGATAATACAAGAACTACAATCCGCCAGTGGTCAAATTTACCGTTTATAATTACCTACGTTGTTAACGAGAGACTTGTGGACGATAAATCCGACACCTCCTTGGGACAGATGGTCGCCCTCCCGGTGATAGAACAAATTGCCGGATTCGAGGATTACCGTGTCCTCCCCCTCTCTTCGGACTTCGGATAATCCTATAATATGCCAGCGTAACTTGTCTATCTCTTCTTCCAGCTCCACGATCTTCTCGTCAGTCCTCAGGGTGCGTGCCGTGTAGTGGCGGTCAAGAATATCCACTACCCCATATCCTCCCGTGGGTGTCGTAAAAGGCGACAAAGGGAAACAGGCGGGAGATGGGCAGCAGCATCTTCCTGATAATAGCCAAAATTACAATAAAAAAACTGCGGTCGCCAACCCGCTCGCCAAGCGTGGCAACTATGGCAAAGCTACGGTGGCGACCATGGTAACGGCGGGGCAGGTGGTGCTAAGAATCTCCGGTGGAGGTTCGGTTGCCACCTACGACGACTCGACCTGGCAACGTTCTGTGTTTGCCCCATGAAAATTTGTGCCATTGTCGGAGTATATAACCCGTCGCCACCCACGCCTAGCCGCCATGGGCCGCAATGCCGATATCGCCGAGTCCGTTGTCAGGGAGTAAACTAGTTCTAAATGAATCGCGCGCGTCGTTAAGCACGTGAATAGTGCTACCCACCGCTTTTCGTGTCGTCGTCCTATCGTAACTATCAGAGGCCCGAAATAGTCGACTCCGGTGTAAGGAAACGGTCGCGCAAACCGAAACTGAAAAGTAACCGTTCGGGTGGTAGGTCTCCTGTAACCGCAGGCCGTGGTGTCGCCTTGTGTATCCTGCATCGCAGACATCTCCGCTCCGCTTCGCGTATGGTATGTCGTAATCGGAGGATATGAAATCTGGTGCGTAGGTCGTTGACCACCCTCTCTCTGTTGGCGTGGCTTGCTTCCTGATGCGCCTTCTCTACAAGCAGCTTCACGAATTGGTGGCATCCATTCAGTATGATCGGTCTCTTCATCTGGCCGTCCACGTCAGCTGCGTCGATTCTTCTCCTGGCTCGTAGTATTCTATCTTCCAATATGGGGTCGAGCTTCCTAAGTGCGCTGCCGCAGGTTCTTTCCCCGCTGAAGGCGGCTGATGTCTTCAGCGAAGCTTTCGAGTTGGCTGCATTCTATCCACATCCGCTCTGCCCTCTGGATGTGCTGCAATGTCAGTCCTTGTGCCCTTCCTCTTATTGCATCGTCGAACTGCAGTTCTCTTGCTGTGGCCCTGATCAATCTCTCGTAGGAAGAGAATCGTTCTATGTCTGGCAGGTGTGGAGCGTCCTTGGTGTCGCTCTGGTGCGCCACGATTTCCTCCAACTCTTCATCATCCCCTGCCTTCTCTTTCTTCCGGTGAGGCCATCTGTCTTCGTCCTCGTAAGAAATGACGGTCCTGTGAACCATTGGTCGCTTTCTTCTTTGGTCACGAAGTTCATGCGCGTTGCCTGATCTGCTACGTTCTCTGCAGTCGGTATCCACCTCCATTGCTCGGGTGATGTCTTTTCAGCTATCTCCCCTAACCGATGAGCCACGTATGGAGTGTAACGCGCCGTATCCAGTGGAGCGCCGTATCCAGTTGTATCCAGTGGAGCGCCGTAGTATAGTCTGTCCAATATACGACGACGAGCGACTTTCGCCTTGGCCGCCACTAATCGTACCCTAACCATTCCGTCACTGTATTGTATTCGTCAATATGCCGCGGATGCGTACGCACGTTCGCTTGCGTCGTTAAACACGTGAAGTTGACGCTCTACAACTCTCCCCGTAGGAGCATTGCACCTTGGCAGTCGCAGTCGTGACACCTACTCGACGACTCGCAGCCACTTCTGGAACTCATCCGCTACCTCCTTGGATAGTTCGTCATCCCATCCGACCTTCTTCATACGCCATAGGTCTTGTAGCAGGATCTTGGCGGTGATGGTGAGGTAGCTGAGCAGTCCGACCGGGTCAAACACAGACATGATTGCGCTTCATGCTTCCCTCTTTGTCGGTGGTCGCTGTAGCGCCTTTACTTCCTGCGGCAGCCTATTCATCTATGTGTTGAAGGTTAGGGCGTCTTCGTCGGCCATCCATAACAACTCTAGGGTTCTGCCCGGGCTGTCTTGCCTTAAGCCCACTTTCTTAGCCCTTGTCCACAGTGCGAGCCTAGCGTGGTTGCGATGACGGGCGCGAATTATCAAACATATGAAACCGCCGTTTGCGTCCATAGTGTAGTAGTAGTAGTAGTAGCAGTAGTTCCTCCGGCTTGTCTTCTAATATGGCTGTGTGATTAGAATTCCAGCCTACCAAGGTGAAACCGGCCTTCTGGTGCACTTCCGTAACCTGCCTCGCCGTGTTTACCGCTTCCTCTACCGTTGCATAACTGTCTAAATAGTCGTCCATATAATGACTACGTACGATAGCGCTAAATGCCAACGGGTATGTCTCTGCGCGTGCACGCGCGTTATAATCTCTAGCACTATGTGCGAGAAACGGCGAGCTTCTCGCGCCGAAAATCATTGACGTCATAACGTACTCCCGCGGTGGTCTGTGTCGCTCGTTTCCTCGCCAGAGAAACAATTACGCGGGTTGGTCACGACGGTCGATTTTCACACGTAAGAACATTTCCCTAATATCCGCGGACATGGCTATCTCCTTCTCTCTAAACCTAAACAGTATGCCCGGTAAGTTCCGTAATAAGTCGGGGCCGTCGATTAAATAATCATTAAGACATCTACCGGATGCGCGCGATGCCGCGTCGAACACTACTCTCGTCTTCCTCGGCTTGTTCGGGTTCCGTACTGCGAAGTGTGGCAGGTACCAGCTCTTGGGGTCCTCTCTCTCCGTCCCCTCGGCTTCCCTTGCGTATCCTTTTGCCAGGAGGTTGTCTATCTGGGCTGTGTAGGCGTCCCGAAACTCCGACGACTGGTCCATCTTCCTTTCAATCGTCCGTAGTCTTCGAGCTGCCATTTCATAGCTGGGTGGTATCCGCACGTTGTCGTCCTTCCATGGCAGTCCAACTTGGTATTGCTCGCCGACCCTCTTGACGGTGCGGTGGAATATGTCGACAGAGCGCTCCTCTTCCCGTCGCGGCCTACTCTTTAGCGAGATACCTATGGAATCTATCTCATACTGCCGTTTGAGGAGGTTCGTTAGCTCCTCGTCCTGACTGGCAAACGTTCGGATATCCCTATCTGGCCGTCCGCTAGTGCTTGCTACGTGTAATACGGTCTCGCCGTCTTCCCTACACGTTAACCACGGCACGGTTCCCTGAATTACCCACCCTAGCAACGTACCTGCAGCTATGGGCTGCCTTCGACGTCCTATTCTCAAATTACGGGTGATTATTAAGTGCCAGTTGTCGGGGACAAATAATATTCTCGGCTTCACGTCGTCGTAACATACCGAACTCGGTAAGTCGCGTAAGTGCTTCAACCGTAAGCACTCCCTACTCACAGACTGCGAGCCTATCTTTAAATCCGCTATTGTTCGCGCGCTTACATTATAAATCTCACTGCGCGTCTTGCCACGTATTCCTATATTTACTAACCTACTATTGGCCTTGCGTTGGCTATTATTTACGCCTCTAATATTGAGCGGCTTTACCGGTCCTTCCGCTCCTAACTCGCGAGCTAAGTCGTCGTCGATTAATGATATGGTAGAACCTTCGTCAAGTACACGGGCGTGTGGGCCTTGCGGGTGTGATGGAGGGCATGGTGGGGGGCTGCAGCCGTCGACGCCGCACTTCCTAGCCTTACAACGTAGGCGTCGGTGTTTTGCTGCTTAAACAACTAAAGCACACACCATCTTCCCTTACCCACTTCCACCGGCCGTCCAAACCCATTTGTGCCAGTTTCTTTCATTTGGCAATTGGGTGTTCACCCCCACAACACATACACGAGGCACTACCGGTGTCCTCCTGGGCGGTGAACGTCTTTACGTCGCGAGCCCTATCCTCTACGCGGCGTGTCAACACTATCCTTTTCGGCGGCGGTGCTTCTCGTCTTACGGGCGATTCCTTAGTCGGCGTTACGGACGTATAGGCGTGACTTAACTCATCATAAACCGGGATAGTGTGAGAATGTTCGGTTCGTCCGCACTTCCGTAGTGCTCCGCATAATCGCACCAAAGCAACCGTAAGTAAGGGCTAAGCTTACTCGTAACCTCCCTAGTTAGCATCGGATTTTGTAAATATTCTTTGCCGTCGACATTCTGCACAATACACACTATATTTTGCAACTTAATAGCGAACGAATTTAACTCCTGGGCGGTTTGACCCGGGTGCGGAAGGCGTTTTAAATCATCTAACACACGATCAATAATCACTTCCGGGCGGCCGAAACACTGCTCCAGTGTCCGCATAATGTCTGCTGGATCCTTCGCGGTAAACAGCAGCGCCGATACTACCTCCCTAGCCTCACCACAGTTTCTCAACCTTGCCATATTTTCCGTATTGGTGAATCCATACAGACGCGTGGACTCCCTCATCGCAGCTTTAAACGATAACCATTCCGCGGCCGAGCCGTTGAAAATAGGCAACTCCTGTGTCTGCTTCGCGGCTTCCGCTAATCGTTCTATACCCCTATCTTTCCCTCGCAGGGTAAGCGACCTATCTCTATCCCTATTTCCCTCTAGCCTACGCTGTGGCGCTGGCGACCTATGTACACCTACATCCCCGTAACACGGCAACGGTAAACTATGGTCCGCGTGGCGATCTATGTACACCTACATCGTTGTAACACGGCGACGGTAATCTACGATCCGCGTGGCGATGGCGATCTACGTATAGGCGATAGAGTGCGGCGTTGGACGCGCGACGGCGACGTAACCCGTACACGGCGATCCACCTGGTTCATTTCTACGGCGACTCCATTGTCCCTCTGTATCGTATCTACGCGACGTGGTTGATCGATATTCGCAACCGACCTGCCCTGGGCATCTTCAGCGTGGTCGTAACCGGTTCCCCTACTCGGCGGGGCCTGCTCTATCTCAATGCGGGGCGTGGGCTGAGACGGGCGGTAGGGCGGCTTCCCCCGCACAGTCTCCACGTTCTCTAACTACCTATCAACGCGTACCCTATTTTCCACTAATTCGTCTTCGTTTAAACTATCCCTATCCGTTTCTTCTTGCAGTTGAGCGACGTCCCTAGCGTATTTCTTCTTGATGAGATCTTCTTCGATTTGCAATTTCTTCTTCCTTTCAATTGCTTCCTTCTAATTGCAGCTAGTTCCTCCTCTTATACTCGATTTGTTTTAACTTTGCTATCGCGCTAGCTGTCGACCGGGCTGAAAGGACTGAACGGACCGACGGAGCTCAGGACGCGGGCCTATATACAACGTCTGCTACAGGCGCGACGGTACGCACTATCGAACTAGTCTCTGTTACTGGAATATCTTCTATAATCGCGGCGAGCGTCTCTGTACGCGGCGCGGATGTGCTAACCTCTCCCAAGCGATCGGTTGTGGACACGGACATAGCGGGGCGCGGCGGCGCGGGTGCGGGCGCGGGCATAGATACTGGCGCGAGTGGGGGCTGGGGCGCGACGGCGGGCGCTTGTGCCAATGCGAGATACTCGGACGGGGACGCGGGTGCTTCCTCGAATATCCGCATTCCTACCGGCGTTTCGTCGTCGTTCCGTGTCTTCTGGCTTCTTGTCTTTTTCATGACGCCACACGTTGCGGCTTCCGATCGTCTTCAAAAATACGCACGTATTGGACGCCATTCCCGCCGCAAGGGCGTTACCAGATGATCGCAGTTTGGCACTGTTAGGGAGCAACCACCTGGCTGCGTAAACGCGGTTAAGAAACAAGAAATTGTCTGGAGACAGACAATAGACGTATATGACGTAGACGTAATAAGAAACGGGGAATAAATTAGTACACCGACGATCTTCTCTCTTCGTCGACGAGCTCCTTTCTTCCTTGAAGATCTTCTATAATGATCTTCTTTCTTCTATGATTATCTTTTTTCTTCTGTAATTATCTTCTTTCTTCTGGCTTCTATCCGGCAGCGATGGACCAAGAATATTAGGGACAGAAGTGGACTGTATGATTTCACTATTGCAAGTGGACTGTATTGATTAACTAACTAACTGATGTTGAGGTATACTACACTAGAGATTGCTTAAAAGAAAGATGGTACTGTAGACTATAATGTATTCAACTATTTACAAATGCAGCTTTCATTAATTAACTATATACACAGAGGGGAGTCTTCAATGGAGTATAAATTCTTCTCTCTTGATTTCTTCTCTTGCTGTTGTCTTCGAGTGCCGCTTCCGAAATGAACAGCTCACAGACCAAAACGCCCTCTTATATCTCGCAAGAGAGCGTCTCAGTATGTTAGTAGCGTTGTGAGGTGATGCCGCGCGCTGATTGGTCGGCGACATCGCATGATCTGCTGGTGGTGCGCGGGGTGCGCGGGGCGCAACGGGGTATGAAGGGGCGACGGGGCGGCGGCTCCCCTCGCCGTCCGTAACAAGTTTGCTTCATTAGTTCAACCTTAACCTCGGTTTGGGAACGAGAGTAATATTGTTTCCGTTAATTGCATCGAATAGAAAAATATTTGAAATAGTTTTGTACACTTTGTGACTGTTTCATTTAAATGTAGGTAAATAAAAGACGGGTTGCACTCCGGGAGTGCCGGCAGAAGTGAAAACTTGAATATTAACGTTGTGCTTTTTTGATATTTTGGAATGGCGGAAATTATTTATTATAATCTTATTTCAATTATTTTCATTCGAAATTATTTGTTTGGTAAACCTACACCGCACATGTGCTTATTGTGATGTTATGAAAATATAGGTTAATGCTATAAAGAATAAATATATTACAAATATTACATCCATAGTGTGTAAGTACATGTGTATCTATATTAATAATTTCGTCAAGCAGTACAGTAGACTCGATCGAAACCTAATCTTAATAATAAAATTATATTAATTAATAAATGAAAATTAATTAAACCTAACTTACTTCCTCTCCTACGCCGCGCCGGTTGTTTACTCTCCGTCCGTCTTACGAATTTTCGATCAGGACACGTGACCTGACGCGAATTTAACATTTTTTACCCATTACAGAAAAAGTGCACAACGCCGCTAAAGAAGTTTTCACTTCAATAAGACATTCAGTGTAAATAGTTTAAAGTGTTTTTTGTTCTGTACGTATAGTTAGTCACTGTTTCATTTATTTTAAGTGTAAATAATTTTGCGCAGTTAGTGTTCTATAAATAAAAAAATGTGTTCACGTAAACGAAGCGCAGTGTGGAATCATTTTGAGGAAGTATAACCAAAAAAAGCAAAATGCCTTTATTGTGCGAACATGCTAAATGTACCCGCTGGAAATTGTGGTAACCTAGGTAGACATTTAAAAAGTAAACACCCCACGGGGTACTGTGAAACTGTGTTATTTTTAAATAATCGTGATCGTAGTTCCGGCAAAAAGTCACGTTGATAAGGGTTGAAGCTTCAAGAAAATAAATAAACTTACCAGAAAGCATACAAAAAAGGGTTTTATTTTTATTTCGAAATTAATACGAAATTCTGGATGATTATTGGAAAACCTTAAAATCCGTATATCTCAAGACCTGTTAATTTTCGGCCATAAATACAGGCGATCAAATTTGTAGCATTTTGACTATATACCCCTATCATACCTATAAAGTTCTCGAGTTCCCAGTAACACTGTATAATATGGTTTTAAATGGGAAGTAAATTAATTAGATTTTTGTGTTTGATTAATAAACATCGCTTCATAAATTCGTACCTATGTTTTATTAAGCTAAAACGTACCTTATAATTATCGCTTACCTAATATTTACTAATACTGACATAATCAAGTTAATAACTTAAGTACAATAACGCATAGGCGTCAATCTTGGCGCATCACTATTCAACCACTCTCAACTATGTATCAGTATCTATAGAACATCTGGTTACGATTGGCATAACGGGCATTGAGCGATACGCGCGCTCTATACCTTGCTTATTTGTACTTTAGTTCTGAACACTCTTATCTATTGTTCTAAGGGGTATTTTCTAAATATTACTCATTCCTATACTCTTTGGCGGGGTCTATAACCACCGAATAAATAATAGTACCACATACAGAAGTTGCACTCTTTTGATGTTGACTGCTTGCCGACTTTTTAATAGCCTACATAGTTGTTATTAATTAGATAAATCGCGCACGCAAGCTAAATAAAACATTATCGCTGCGCGCGACTGTCCGTATTACTTTGCATCTTTTCTCCTTACTACGTCACAACGGACTTTCCGTGGTTGGTGTAAAAAAATGCATTGTGAAATGGTAAGTTACTTAGGTAAAGTACCTATGCTGACTATTAATCGACCATATTATCTACTATGTGAGTTCTGTGATGCCCAACGCATGCAACTTGCAAGGTCATTCGTCAGGAATCGTGATACTTGGTTCGTATAGGTAGATAGCGTAAACAACAAATAAACCCGAAATACGATTCCTAACAGAAATATGATCGTAATCTACTTAGTTGAAAATCTTGTAAACAAAGTTTTAATTTCAGTATTTTGTGCTATTATAATTTAAAATATTATAATTACAAAGATGAGTATAGGTATGTAAGTAGGTACTTGGGTAGTGAATTAATTTTCAACTAAGTTTTGTTATAAAGTACTTAGGTATTACTTCTGTAGTTAAATTATTACTTAATTATTTTTTCGCTATAAGTTCCAATCTAACAAAAAATTTAATAAATTTACCTTTCATTATCCTTCGGTAACTCAATAGATGATATAATATCTGAATCCTTTTAATTGCTCATTAAGCATCCATCCTCGATAGGTAATATACAGTATTTTTGGAACGCTCCCGAAAACTAAAACAGCCGACAGCACCAAGTATACCTTTGATCATGGGTCACAAATAAATTTGATCCTGATGAAAAAAAAACCATATTTTTACAACGTTTTATTAGCTTTATTCACGCGCCATCATGTTAGTACAGCTAAATGAAACGATAATTTCATAAAAAAAATCATGAAAATACTGAAACATAAAACCAGCAGTGAAAACTGAATTGATATCACCTGACTAATGGAGGTTAATGTACGCGCGAACGGTGAAAAAAGAACGCTGGCCTTGAACTTGGGCACTGAGCGATTTATCACATATTGGTACGAAGGGGGCGCGACGGGGGAACAATCCGCCAGTATTACTGTGCCTGCATGCTATTGGGTCCCGCGCTTTGTTCGCTCCAAAAATAAAGTCGATACACAGCTTACTTTGCGACTCGCGACGATGTTTTAAAAAGGAAGGAAAGAAAAATTATTTATATCTATTGTTTTATGACTAAACTAGTGAACGAAAAGGTAAATATGATAGGAGAAGGTGAATGGGGAAAATTGTGCAGTAAATTTAAAAGTGTTGAGGAAGAATACCGAAAAAATTACCATGTGATAGACCTGATGACGGAAGCTCAAGCGAAGATGAAAGTGATAATGAAGTAGCATCCAGTAACACCAACACACCTTCAACATCTGGTTTCCATGTGACCCAAGACGACATAATGGACGGCGTGCCACCCTTACCTTAAGTTTTCTTGTTACAAACTACTTTATATTTTACGATAGAAATAACAAATAATGCTCAAGTAAACATTATCCATTTTTAATTCCAAGTAAGGCACCTATTATGATTCTACAATAAAACAATTAATTACTTACTATAATATTATAAAACAATATCCCAATACCATGTAGTACTTTAGAACGCGACTGTAACCTCCCTACTACTCGCGAAACAATGTAACCCGCCCGGCTCGTGTCGCATCACGCTGTGACGCAGTAGGTTTCAGTTTTGTCGATTTGTTTATTAAATTGTAATTACGTGTTGGTATTATTCTTGTTCGTTTTTTGTTTTAATAATGCTTAACGCGTACGTTTATAGTGATTGTGAATATGACAACATATTATGTATCCGAACCTAGGTAAACGAAGTATCCCTAAATAAATTGTTAAGACGTCGGGATGGAACAAGTGTGTCATACTGTGCAGTGCACAAAGTGTTGAAGCGTAACCGAATGCGCCCATACAAATTGCATAAAGTGCAAGCTTTAGTTCCCGGCGATCACGACCGTCGACGAGTTTTCTGCCGTTGGATATTATACCAGCAACAACGTGTGGCTGGTTCCATTGAGCACATTATCTGGACGGATGAGTCGACATTTACCAGAAACGGCCTGTGGAACCGAAGAAATACACACGTGTATTCAGAGTTTAACCCGCACGCTGTTCGACAAACCGGCACCAAACCCGATGGTCGGTTAACGTATGGGCAGGTTTATTTAAGGATCGCATACTGGGACCAGTGTTTCTGCCACAGCGACTGAACGGACAGCGATACCTAAACTTTATAAATGAACAGTTGACAGACATTTTAGACGACCTATCTATCGTTAACTGAATATCGCCGCACATGGTTCCAGTATGATGGTGCCCCTCCACATGTCGTGAGGTTCGTCCGTGAGCGCCTCAATGAGCTATTTGATGATCGCTGGATTTGGCGGACTAGGACCACACGCTTGGCCACCTCGCGAACCAGATCTTATCCCGTTAGACTTCTTTCTGTGGGGTATGTGAAAGAAAGGGTTTTTAATCGTGAGTGTGATAGTGCTGACGAAACAACAAAAGGATCGTGGATGTTTTTGACAAACTACGTACGGACTGTGTCGAAGACCACACGATGATGCCCCACCTCCATGAGGAGACGCAACACCGAGCCCAAATCTGCCTTGAAATGAATGGAGCACAATTTGAGCCGCATCTCATAAGACCACGGAGGATTTAGAGCGGTAAGCTGTTTCATAACTAATTTTTTTAAATAACTTAGTACTGAACTAATCTGAAATTAACTGAATACATGAGAATAATAAACATACCTACACGATGAATAAAAACGCGTGACTCTAACCTTGGTTACATTTCATTTATGTATTTTTTCATTAGCGGGAAATCGAACCAGTTATTTGGGTTATTTAACCTGTAAATGAGCTATTTGATGATCGCTGGATTTGGCGGACTAGGACCACACGCTTGGCCACCTCGCGCACCAGATCTGACCCCGTTAGACTTCTTTCTGTGGGGTATGTGAAATAAAGGGTTTTTAATCGTGAGTGTGATAGTGCTGACGAAACTACAAAAGGATCGTGGATGTTTTCGACAAACTACGTACGGACTGTATCGAAGATCACACGATGATGCCCCGCCTCCATGAGGAGACGCAACGCCGAGCCCAAATCTGCCTTGAAATGAATGGAGCACAATTTGAGCCGCATCTCATAAGACCACGGAGGATTTAGAGCGGTAAGCTGTTTCATAACTAATTCTTTTAAATAACTTAGTACTGAACTAATCTGAATACATACATAACTGAATACATGAGAATAATAAACATACCTACACGATGAATAAAAACGCATGACTTTAACCTTGGTTACATTTCATTTATGTATTTTGTTATTAGCGGGAAATCGAACCAGTTATTTGGGTTATTTAACCTGTAAATTCGGATTAAAATGGCTACGTGGAGACAAGTACAGTGGCAAAATAGTAGGTTAAGTAGATAAGTTAGGTATTTAGACAAGTGTTGTAAATTATTAGGTATTGTGGTATAGCCCGCTAGTTGCGGACCGCGCGAATTTGCGTTCGCGCGTACATTGACCTTTAATCAGCTGATATGAATTCAGTTATTCCACTGCTGGTTTTAGGTTTCAGTATACATATATTATTCTTAAATTACATTAAAACTTTTTCAACTATTTTATCCTACAATTAAATATACTAAACACTAAACAAAAACTATTTCGACGAGTATTCCAACAAGTATTTATAAAAACTATTTACGTAAACAGCGTTAAAAAAACTTTAATACTCAATCGTATAGAGCGCGCTAGCCCCGACTGCGATGTAACCCTGGGGCAGCTCGCGAACTCGCGATTATAGTTAATTATTTCATGCAGGTAGCAAAAGTGACAGAGGCCTGCTATAACTTTCACAAGTAGTTCTCCTTAAGGATACAGCCGACGCTTGATTAGTTAAAAAATTAAACTAAATATAGGTCATCTGACAAACATTTGACATCAAGAACTACAAAAGGTTGGTGTTTAGTAATATATTGAAGAATTTAAAACTTAATTTTGAATTTAATTTAATTTTTTTTTACCTTTTGAGTGGCCTAAGAAATTTTATATATTTAGGGTTACAACGAGAATATTGGGGTTAGCTATAGGCGTCCGGTATTTGATTTTAATTATGGTTTCAGTGAAGGAAGCCTCCGTCAGGGTTAAACTTGAACCTTTTACACTGTTTTTGGATATCTTCTATACATATAATAAAACTGTAAATAGCAGACGTCTGTACATTTTATATTTTTGTAATAAAAGTGAGGGGTACTAAAAATAAGTAATTAAATACATTTCTGCCATTTTTAGAATTTTCTGTCTGTCTGTCTGTCTGTTTGTTTGTTAACGTATCACGTATAAAGTACTAATTTATATCATAAGAATCGGTAAGAAAATTATTAAGTGTATCTTCGGGTTACATTTAGTTTTTATTTCATTAAAATCACTTCATTCTATCAAAAGTTATGGCAAATATTCTGAAGTATGAGTACGAAGTATAGGTACGAATTTGTTCAATGAGTCATCAAGTACATTTTAAATTAATATCATATTATAAACATAAAATTAAATGATGTAAAATAATGTTCTATAATGATATAATTATATCTAAAACGCAGTAAACGAAAGTATTATATAAAGAAAGTAATAAATATATACAAAAATATATTAACCTTATTATCTAAATCTAATGTTGTATAATAGTTAACCAATTTCATCGATAGATGGTGGTGTTGCAAAAATGTGACACAAAAAGGCAGGTTAAGGTTTTTTACCTGTAGATGAGTTTCATATTTGCTTCTAATCTTTATATTACCATTGTATAAGAATTTTTTCTTATATCTATGTATATTACACGCTGCCCTACTGCGTGTTGACAATCTTATTTATTTTTATCGCCGAGTACTCTATGTTGTAAATCAAATTTTAAAAGAACTATTAACAATTTCGTTTTTCGGCGAGCATCAAACTTTCTTTTTTGCTTACTATGGGGGCACTGATTTATAAATTCTTTTATATTTTTTATTGTATCAATCACGTCAATTAATCTCTTATTTTTAGAATTGATGTTAACAGCGCCACCTCTCTTTAAATCTATACATATAATAAAAATGGTTATAACATATTGTGTCTATTTCTGTTCATTGAATAGTATATTAATTTGTGACTAAAATCATTATGGGGACTGAAAATCATTAAATAAGTACATTTTTATAATTTTTGGAATTTTTTTTCAATGAAATTCCTAAGAAAATCATAAAGCGTATCATCGAGTTCTTATAATCTTTGTTTTATTATAATTGGTTAATTATATCGAAAGTTATAATTATTATTTTAAAATGTAGGTTCGAATTTGTTTAATGGCGCCATAAAATCTCAGAAATAGTAATAAAAAGATTCGTGTGTTAAAAATGTTGTATTTTAATGTATTTATAGGTACTTAAAACACAGTAAAAAAAATATGTTTTCCTTAAATGAGGGTATCCACGACTTTTTTTGCCACCAGGGCGGCGCCACTTTACAGTGAGGTAAAATATTTGACAGATTACATAGCGGGGACGATTATTTCTTAGAAAAATGTAATCTTTAAGGTTTCTTTCTGTATTATTAGTTATATTTTATATTAATTACATTAGAAGTGAATAAACCAAACTATAAATATAATTAAAAGATGTTTTTTTTTTTTTTAAAAAGTTATAATGTGCAAAAAACTAAAAATCAAACCACTGACGCATTGTGTTGTGTATTAATATAATACTCTAGATAATGATAAATTGTTATTTAAAAGTAATTTCTCAATTAACTGACACTGTGTAACGAAAACTTTACCCCAGTCACAACTAGCGACATCTGGTGAGTGGAAGATTATTAGCCCTCATTAAAAAAGGATTTTTTCTCACAAAGAACGTAATAGATGGCGATGTACAAATTACAACTTTTTCTGAATTGCGTTGTTAAGATTTTGCACCGGTGAATTGTATTGAAACTCGCTGAAGAAATTCATGTCCACGTATCCGATGAAGCTGAAAGAGCCGTACTGTAGGCTAACACCACAAACATCAACAGAAATAAACACCAGAATAAAGTCGCATACACCAAAGTTTCCAAGTTATGCAACAAAATTCGACTAAAAGACTAAAAGTAGCAAAATTGCAATAAAATGTCGTGATATTGTTTTATACCCAGAACCAGAATTCCTCTAATACGAAATAACTTTCCTTTCAGTTTTAAGATAGGGATGAAGGTGATCGATGTTGGTATCGATAGCTCAACATCGATGTTCGATGTTTAGCCTACTCAAAACATCAATGTTGACCATTATCGATGTTTTGGTATATGTGTAGATACTTACACATTGTTTCAAAATTATGTGGGGAACGAAACAATTAACTTGAACATCAATTTACGTAGAATAGTTATTATGCGACAACCGACAACGACACTACAAAATAAAGCGAAAGCAGTGACCATTGTGACATTACAGGTGACACTTGACAATTAGGTTTGACACACCATAATGACATTTTTTTAAGGTTAACGATGCGTTCAGATGCAAGATTTATTTGATATTGATTTCGCGGGTTCGCATTGTTTGCAAGTTCCCAATTATTGATTATGGGTTCATTGAGATCGATGTTTCGATGTTTGACATGTGTCAACATCGATGATCATCAAACATCCCTATTTTAAGCGTGTTTCCCACTCAGCGTGTGTTATGCGACGATCGGAAATAAAGCGCAAGGTCAATCTTTACGCGTTGCACGAGTGGACCTCAGTACTGATTGTTTTGCTCATGGCCAACTCTATGTTGCTTTTTGCCGTGTTAGTAGTCACCGTAACCTTTTTCTGTACATCCCGGCTAAGTCTAATTCTAACGTCGTTTATACAGAAGCTGTATCATAAACGACTTAGAACTTTGAGCATATCGATTTATTTTGCTACCACTTATTCATACAGTAATGATATAAATCGTTTAATATTTATTCTCTTACCCTAAACGTCTAATTCTTTAAGTAAAACATGTATACGCGAGCTACGCCGCAGGCATAGCTAGTCCGAAATATGTTTTGAATTAACTATGATAAAAATAATTTCACTAAAAATTGCGTATAACGAAATGCAAATATACCAATTTGGTCTAGTATTATGAAGTAGACGTCCGGTACTTGATTTTAATTATGTTTTCAGTTTAGGAGGTTTGTTAGGGTTGAGCTTGAACCTTTTACGCTGCTTTTGAATTTCGGAAAGGCGTTTTGAACTAAGCATGATAAAAATAATTTCACTAATAATTGCGTATAACAAAACGCAAATATGTCGATTTGGTCTAGTATTATGAAGTAGAAGTCCGGTACTTGATTTTAATTATGTTTTCAGTTTAGGAGGTTTGTTAGGGTTGAGCTTGAACCTTTTACCCTGTTTTTGGATGTCGGAAATATGTTTTGAATTAACTATGACAAAAATAATTTCAGTAAAAATTGCGTATAACTATAACAAATATGCCAATTTGGTCTAGTATTATGATATTATGAAGTAGACGTCCGGTACTTGATTTTAATTATGTTTTCAGTTTAAGGGGTTTGTCAGGGTTGAGCTTGAACCTTTTACACTGCTTGTGAATTTTGGAAATGCGTTTTGAATTAACTATGATAAAAATAATTTCAGTAATAATTGCGTATAACGAAATGCAAATATGTCAATTTGGTCTAGTATTATGAAGTAGAAGTCCGGTACTTGATTTAAATTATGTTTTCAGTTTAGGTTTGTTAGGGTTAAGCTTGAACATTTTAAATTGTTTTTTGATGTCGGAAATATGTTTTGAATTAACTATGATTAAAATAATTTCACTAAAAATTGAGTATAACGAAATGCAAATATATCGATTTGGGCTAGTATTATGAAGTAGACGTCTGGTACTTGATTTTAATTATGTTTTCAGATTAGGAGGTTTTTCAGGGTTGAGTTTGAACTTTTTACACTGCTTTTAAATTTCGGAAATGCGTTTTGACCTTTGAATTAACAATGATAAAAATAAACTTCACTAATAATTGCATATAATGTACGTACGTTGCGTACAATATATTAATTTGATTTTTTAACATGAGTCAGCCAAAAAAAAAAGATAATTACTCGGACCCAGACAATCCATTTGAGGCTAAAGATGGGACTCATATACAACAAATTAAGTCGCAGTGGAGAGTAGTCAATGAAAACTATATCAATTCACATTACATTGTTTCATTTACCACTATCATAGCAGAGTTTAAATTAACCTGACATTATGGATAAGATAGGTCGAACATGTACTAAAACTGAATCGGCAAGCCCTGACTCCATGTAGTCTTGTCTGCCGGGAGGGAGAGCAACCCCCACCCGCCATAGCAAATCACAGGCACCTGTGAGAGCACAAATGCTGCATTTCCTGCAGTGCCGAAGCCGTTGCAGAAGTAACTGGGTCAATATTCCCGTGTATAAAAGGAGGTTATGATATTACACTATAAATTATACTTTTCCATAAGGGGGAAGGGTAAGAGGGACTTCTCCTGAACCCTGGGTTTCTGGTGAGGGTTATGGTATTAATTCAGTTTATTTACTCTTATTTTATTATTATTTATTTACTATTATCTTAGATGTAGAAACTCAAAAGGATATGACCAGTTAGGTCTTACTTGATACACTACCCTGTAGAAAGAGATAAATAATAAGACAACAGGAATATGAAGTAGGAACATGCGAATACCATAAATTTTTCATATTAGAAAAATTGCTCTAATCATATCAGAACCTGCATGAATAAGTGGTATAGATTTTGAATTGGGTAGTTTTCAATTTCTTCAGTTAATATAAACTTTTCCATAAAAACTGCTGGATGCTGCTAGTGCATTGAATGAAAGGAGTCAACCGTCAATACTACAATAATATTTGTTATCTAAATATGTAATTCGGAAATTAACCACAAATATACACACCCCACAGTATTCGACTCCAGAGACCTTAAAAGTTAAAGTTATACCGCCTATATATGTCCCTCTACTGGGCACATGCGTCCCCTCATTTCTGAGAGGGTTTTTGGGCAAGGAAATGTCTGCCGCGCTGCCCCAATGCGTGTTGGCTAACATCACATGTCTTCGAAATATTTTTTTTCTTATTTCTCAGACATTCTGGTGTCTTCACGATGCTTTCCTTCACCGCCGAAAACGTGGTAAATCAGCATATAAAATTGCAATTTACAATTTCATTGGTGCCGGCGGGGATCGAACCCGGGTTGCTCGTGTACTGTGAAATTTACAGCAAGCGCTAACATATGAGCTACTACGGCTCTAGAGACCTTGAATTATGGAAATATGTAAAAATTTTGACTTTAATATTGTTACGAGCTTGGGGTTCGAGACAATTAAAAACTGCCGAGTGAATTACCAAAATCGACACTTTAATTACAGAGCACTAATTACAACTTAAACCACACTAATAATAAAACAGAATTGTACTACTGATCACTTTAGTTCGCAGTTGCATCGTTTCGAAGTATTCGCTTATATCGCCAATTCAATACACCCTCCGTCGCGGTCTATACCGGCCTTATATAGGGCCGCAGATAATTTCCAGAACCTTCTACTGTAGCGACATCTAGAATGTTCGAGTACATATCGGTCCCGAAATTTCTAGAAGGATCTTGACTCTCCTAGTTCTGCTACTTGATACTAGAGGGCGCTAGTGGTAACTAGTGTTGCCATATACAAGACATTAATAGTGGCGCGCAACTCTGCCCCCTCCTAAGACATGCTCGTCCCGAGCATTATTGGCCCCATAATAACGCGCCAGTCGATCCACATGAACAATCTTAGGAGTACCTCTTCTAACATCAGTCAGCACCCGCCAGTTTCCCTGCTGCTGCTGGGCGGTGCTGTTAGTCACACAACCCTCTCGAGATTAATCACCTTCCCTTTCTACAGTTCGCTTAGGGCAGCTGGATCGAAGATGGCCCCTTTCCCCACAGTCGTAGCACCTAGGACTGTATCCTTTATTGCGGTCGCGAACTGTAGCCGCTGCAACCTCCCTGACGCGATAGGAACGATGATCCTGTCGCACGGCTTCCACCTCCAGTGCATGGGCCAACGCGTCCTTAAGCGTCTCGCGATGCCCGAGCCTCACAGCAGCTCTGACTTCAAGGTACCAAAATCGACACTTTAATTACAGAGCACTAGTTACAACTTAAACCACACTAATAATAAAACACAATTGTACTACTGATCACTTTAGTTTGCAGTTGTATCGCTTCGAAGTAGTCGCTTATATCGCCAATTCAATACTCCCTCCGTCGTGGTCTATTCCGGCCTTATATAGGGACTCATAGTTTCCAGAACCTTCTACTGTAGCGACATCTAGAATATTCGAGTACATATCGGTCCCAAAATTTCTAGAAGGATCTTGACTCTCCTAGTTCTACTACTTGATACTAGAGGGCGCTAGTGGTAACTAGTGTTGCCATATACAAGACATTAATAGTAGCACGCAACTATATATTAGACCTAGTACAACCTCAAAAAACACATAATACATTAGAAAAACGTATAAAATATTATATTTACTTCTAATAAATTATGTTTTTAAAGGTTATGGATCCTTTTAATGCACCAATAGTTATGTTAATTTTAGGTATACAGGGAGAGGTTGTCTTTGCGACATTGCTCTTAGTGAACCCTTGCTAAAATTACGCCCAAGAAAAGATCTGGTGGAAACACTGCTGCACGAGATGATCCATGCATTTCTATTTATAACATGCGAAAATTGAGATGACGACGAGCACGGACCTAATTTCAAGTTCCATATGCACCGAATTAATGAATTGGCAGGAGTCAACATAACTATTTATCATGATTTCCATGATGAGGTCTGTAATTTAAGTATTGCAAGTAGACTGTTGAGTTTTACATTCATTTCCATTTTGACATTATTATAAATTGATCTGAATATAGTTAGTGTTCATATAGTGATAATAGTTAGAGCTACAGCCTATATACGTCCTACTGCTGGGCACAGGCCTTCTCTCATTTCTGAGAGGGTTGTTAGGGCAAGGAAATGTGTCGTGCTGCCCCAATGCATGTTGGCGAACTTCACATGTCTGCGAAATATTTTTATTTATTTCTCAGACATTCCGGTTTCCTCATGATGTTTTCCTTCACCGCCGAGCATGTTCTAAATCACCGCTTGAAATTGCAATTAACAATTTCATTAATGCTGGTGGGGATTGAACCCGGGTGGCTCGTGCACTGTGAAGTTTGCAGTAAGTGCTTAGCCCCTGAACTACCACGGCTGTTATGATATATAGTGATAATATTTTCTTTCAATTGAAATTCTAAAGTTACTTGTGTTTGTTCTGCAGGTTTAAATATATCAAACACATTGGTGGCGCTGTAATGGACCATGTCAAAGCAGGGGGCCATATTTCGGTATTGTTCGCCGCACTGCAAATACCCCGGCACCTGGACCTAAAGACTACTGGTGGAAAACTCCCCAAAGGACGTGTGGTGGATCATTTATAAAAATTAAAGGACCTGAAAATGCTGCAAACAAGGAAAAGACCAAGTCAAACGGAGATATAACTAAATATGTGAATAATAATAGCAACACCATTACCATTATAAACATACCCCATGAAACTAAAAATCCATCTCAAGCTGTTCTTAAAGACATAAATAATGTAACTGTTAGCGGAAGAAAAAGAACTCAATCAGCAAATGTTATAGAAACTGTAAAAAATATATGGGCCAATAAACAATTATCTGGTCTGCAAAATGATAAACAAAAAAAATCAAAAGGCACAGTAACAACTAAACCCAGAAATAGTACAAATAATGATGTAATGAAACCTATTAAGCAAAAATCGGAAAGTAGTCATATACATTCCCCTCCAAACAAAATTAAGAAAATAGATGATTCCTTTATAAAAGTAGCAACAACAGTTTTAAAAGATGTCTATGATGAAGATTTCAACATTACGCAATCTAAAACTGATCACAAGTTATTAGTAACAACAGCTAAAACGAATATTGTTAATTGTCCTATTTGTAATATTAAAGTTAAAGATGACGACATTAACAAACATTTAGATGAGTGCTTGAATAAAGGAGTTATATAAAAATTGTGCAAAGATGGCAGGTCTATAGATACAATTCCATCTGTGATAGATTTAACAAAATTAGAACCAATTAAACAAGAGAAAGTATTTGACACAGTTAGTAACCAATTAAATAATTCTACAATTTCTAATATTAAAACAGACTGTGTTGATGATTACATAGACTTAACTGATATAAGCTTTATCAAAAAAGAAAATCCAGGCTTAACACATGCTACAGTTATAGAAAAAGTAAAAATGATAAAAAACAATAAAACAATAAATACACTTAATACTGGTCACACTTTTGATGTGGAAGATATTAATAAAGTAAAATGAATAACTAAAAAGATAAATTACGATGAGCAATTACGGAAATCCAGTAACTTTGTGGAACCTGTGGCAACAAGAGAAAACAATGCTGACTTTGGTTATCTGCCATCGTTTTTAGACGATTTAGCATGTGGAATTAAATTAACCCCTGTTAAAATTGAACCAGGAAGCAGTAAAGATATAGTGTCCGTTTTAACAGAACAAAAATGTCCATGTTGTGGTTTTAAAATTGACAAACCAATAGAACAGCACTTAGACGAATGTCTTACATTCTTTGATAATAACACTACAATACCAGAGGAGGGTGCTTCGACTAGTTTTGCTAATGAAACAATAGTTGTTGATGACGACGATGATATTTTTGATGAGACTCAAACCTTGAATGCTACTGGAACCAAAAGTCCTTGTCCTTGTTGCCTCAAAATGGTTGAACAAGCTGATATGAATGATCACTTGGACATATGCCTGTCTTAGTAAAACTATTATAGCAAATAATAAATAATTAACCCAACTGCAGTAAAGAGTTGGGCTTTATTATCGTCTTGATAAGGTCACACTACACTTTCTCATTAAGTCGTCATTTACTATTTTATGATGTTCGGACGTCGTATTAAAAACTATCATAAAATGTATTCTTTGAAACTCCTGAGATAAATATAAATCAAATGTCACAATCAATGTCACACCTCGAGTTTCAAAATTTATAGAATCTCTAAAATGGCAGGTCTGAAAAGTAAAAGAGAAGGGATGCTGCATGAAGTTATTAATGAAAAAAGGCTGATTGTTATTATTAGTATGTTAACAATGTCATATTATTTAAGTGATGTAATGTGATAATGACTTATATAATTAAAAAAAAATTGCCAAATATATGTAATTTCGTTTTTTAATTTGAGAATTTACGGTATTTAAAAAAGTAAAAAACTTCGAAAGACTAAAAATTCTTCTATGCACTGCTGATAGTAGCAGTGATTCAATATAAACAAATTTAGATTGTTTTGCTAACAAGAATTTAAATTGTGCCCTCGCCCTGTCCTTAGATCGAAAATAATCCTATATCATCCCAGCGCAACTTATCTATCTCTTCTTCCAACTCCAAGACCTTCCCGTCAGCTCTGAGAATGTGTGCATTAAATGTTGTCTGTCAGAGTTGTCAAAGGTTACAACTGATCCTCCTGACTGAGATATATATTCTGCCCCGCTATTATCATGGTTGCCACTAAAGCCAATAATAGTGGGTTTGCCGGAGGCTAAGGGTCGTTATTTGTGTTCTAGTTCATGAGGGATGTTTACCATTTATGACACGCCTGACAAGCAGGTTTTTAATGTAATGTTTGGAAGACTGCTGATCTCCTAGTTTTAATTTAACTCTACTGGCTCTCGAGATGATATGGAATACTGTATGCCATCAAAAACATAACTTGTAAAAGAAACCAAGACTTGCAACTCAGTTTTTCCACCGTACAAATTTGTGAGATCCATGTAATACCAAGTCGGTTAATTTATTCAGTCCCTACTTAAGGGTCCTTCTGTATCAAGTTATTAAGTAATTAGCTAACCTAACAACATCTTATAGTGACCATATCAACAAGAACCAGATCATATAGAACAATGTGTAATTTTGTCTTACAAATAAGTTAATTAAATTGATATAACTTCTATCTCCGTGCCGTGTAGTGGCGGTCAAGAATATCCACTACCCCTTATCCTCCCGTGGGTGTCGTAAAAGGCGACAAAGGGAAACAGGCGGGAGATGGGCAGCAGCATCTTCCTGATAATAGCCAAAGTTACAATAAAAAAACTGCGGTTGCCAACCCGCTCACCAAGCGTGGCAACTATGGCAAATACCCCCCAATGACGAGAGTAACAAAGAGACGGCCCCCAGTCCCCGGCGGCCCCGCTATTCCTGGCTACGGTGGCGACCATGGTAACGGCGGGGCAGGGGGTGCTAAGAATCTCCGGTGGAGGTTCGGTTGCCACCTACGACGACTCGACCTGGCAACGTACAACGCACGCACCCTGAGGACTGACGAGAAGATCGTGGAGCTGGAAGAAGAGATAGACAAGTTGCGCTGGCATATTATAGGATTATCCGAAGTCCGAAGAGAGGGGGAGGACACGGTAATCCTCGAATCCGGCAACTTGCTCTATCACCGGGAGGGCGACCATCTGTTCCAAGGAGGTGTCGGATTTATCGTCCACAAGTCTCTCGTTAACAACGTTGTAATGATCGGGAGTGTGTCGACGAGGGTTGCGTACCTCATACTCAGAATCACCAAACGGTATTCGCTGAAGGTCATACAGGTTTACGCACCAACTTCGGCACACCCCGATGAGGAGGTGGAGGAAATGTATGAGGATATCTCTAGAGCCATGCATTCCTCCAAAACCCAATATACGGTGTTAATGGGAGACTTCAATTCAAAACTAGGCACAAGAGAGAACGGTGAGCTGAAAGTAGGGAAATTTGGAATAGGGCAACGGAACCCAAGGGGCCAGCAGCTGGCCGACTTCATGGAGAAAGAGGGACTCTTTATGATGAACTCTTTCTTCAAGAAGCGGCCCCACAGGAAGTGGACCTGGTCGAGCCCCGACGGTTCCACAAAAAATGAGATTGACTTCATTATGACGACCAGACGACAACTGTTCAGTGATGTCTCAGTGATCGCGAGGGTGAAAACCGGCAGCGATCACCGAATGGTTAGAGGCACACTGAACCTAAATGTTAAGTTGGAGAGGTCTCGTCTGATGAAGTCAACGCTCCGTCCCCCTCGTGCTCTAATCCAAAGTCCCGAAACCTTTCAGCTCGAGTTACAAAACCGTTTTCAGTGCCTAGAAGACTGCAATGAAGTGGACGATATGAATGACAAGCTCGTGGAAACTGTCCATGCGGTCGGAGCTAAGTTCTGCAAGACCCGCCGCAGAAGAACACAAAAACTCTCCGATCACACTCTTAATCTCATGGCTGTTAGACGGGAGATGAGGCTACATTATTCAACATATTTGACAGCATACAGGCAACTGAACAGACAGATCTCCAAATGCATGCGGCGAGACTTACGCAACTTCAATACAGCTCGTGTTGAAGAAGCGATCGAGCGGAACCAAGGCTCCAAAGTCTTTGCCAGAGATCTGTCTGCCAGAAAGTGCCAACTGTCAAAGCTGAAGACCGAATGTGGCAGCATCGTTTCCGGGGCACCTGAGATTTTGAGTGAGATTGAGAGGTTCTATGGGCAGCTGTACACGTCATCGTTGGAGCCACACGCAAGTATGAGTAACGATCCAAGAGCGAGTCTTATTCGACACTATTCCGAAGATATCCCGGACGTCAGTCTGAGCGAGATTAGAATGGCTCTCCAGCACCTTAAAAACGGCAAGGCCCCAGGCGAGGATGGAATTACAGCGGAGCTTCTGAAAGCGGGTGGAAGACCGGTACTTGAAGTCCTTCAGAAGCTCTTTAATTCCGTCCTCCATGGTGGCATTACACCGGAGGCGTGGAGCAGAAGTGCGTAGTAGTACGGCAAATTGTACAGAAGTCCGAAGAGTACAATTTGCCACTATGTCTGGCGTATGTGGACTATGAGAAAGCCTTTGATTCCGCCGAAATTTGGGCGGTGCTGCAGTCCCTTCAGCGGTGCCAAGTTGACTGTCGGTATATCGAAGTGCTGAAGTGTTTGTACAATAGAGCTACGATGGCTATCCGAGTACAGAACCAGAGTACGAAACCTATCCAATTGCAGAGAGGTGTAAGACAGGGTGACGTTATATCCCCGAAACTCTTCACCGCTGCATTGGAAGACGTTTTCAAGCTTCTGGACTGGAAAGGATACGGAATTAACATCAATGGCGAGTACATCACTCACCTTCGATTTGCCGACGATATAGTCCTCATGGCAGAATCGCTGGAGGAACTAAGCACTATGCTCAATGACCTCAATAGTGTCTCCCAACGGATAGGTCTTAAGATGAACATGGACAAACAAAGATTATGTTTAATGTCCATGTCACACCTATGCCGGTAGTTGTTGGGAGCACTAAGCTCGAAGTTGTTGACGAGTATGTTTACCTGGGACAAATAGTCCGACTAGGTAAGTCCAACTTCGACCGAGAGGTCAATCGACGGATTCAACTCGGCTGGGCAGCGTTCGGGAAGCTACGACACATCTTCTCGTCAGAAATATCTCAAAACCTTAAAACAAAATTGTACAACCAGTGCGTGTTGCCAGTGATGACTTACGGAACTGAGACGTGGTCCTTCACTGATGGCCGTATGAGGAAGCTCAAGGTCGTTCAGCGAGCTATGGAGAGGGCTATGCTCGGAGTTTCTCTGCGTGATAAACTTAGGAATGAGGATATCCGCAGTAGAACCAGAGTAACCGACATAGCCCAACGGATTAGTAAGCTGAAGTGGCAGTGGGCCGGCCATATAGCTCGAAGAACCGACAACCGATGGGGAAGAAAGGTTCTCGAGTGGCAGCCTCGTACCGGTAGGCGAAGTGTAGGGCGTCCCCACACAAGATGGAGTGACGACCTGGTAAGACATGCAGGAAGTCGATGGATGCAGGTGGCTCGAGACCGTGCTTTGTGGCATTCCTTGGGGGAGGCCTATGTTCAGCAGTGGACTTGTGAAGGGCTGTAATGATGATGATGATGATGAACTTCTATCTCTATATTATATAAAAATCAATTGCTTTCCGTTAGTCTTGCTAAAACCCTCAAACGGCTCAAACGATATTGATGAAATGTTCGGGTGTGTTTGAGTGGGTCCCTAGATGGTTTCACAATTGGTCTCAGTAGGTGGCGCTGTTATCGAGACCCATAAACCACCCGCGCGAAGCAGCGGCGGATTGCTACTTGATATAAAATAAAAATAAATAAACTTTAATTTTTCGACAAGAACGATGAAAGAGGGGTTTTTTATACTCATACATCCTCGCCGCAGACAACCTCTGTATCTTTAATTCATATTACCTACATATTATTATAGTACAGCTAGAATGAAAAATGATAACAGATCTATCAGCAACTGTTTTGTTATGAGCACCTTCTAGGCTGGACGTGCGCCGCATTATTGTCCGATTAGAGTAACTTAACTAATTAGTTTTGCGTTCTTTGTAATTGTGCATTGTGGGTGAAATTGGCTTGTGACCCTATCGCGTGGGACGTGTGAGAGGACCGGTCCACCGTCCCTGTCTCTGCTCCGTTGGAAGTTTTCGACGGTCTTCGTCATAGACATCGTGCGAAGCAGAAGCGACGAATGTGCATACTTTTTATTCACACCTTTAGCGTCTGCTCCATACTCCTCACTTGTATTTGCTACCTACCTCCTTTCTCGCTAAATTCGATAATATGAGCGTACAAAGGAGTCCAACCAAAACCAACTCACAACCGGATTTATCGAAGATAAGCGATGGTGACTTCTAAATATAACTGCAAGAAAGAGAAAAACGTCCGACTGTCACTGCAACCAACAGCAACTCATGGATGATTTTTGTAATAGAATAAAGACCACGCTCACAGCAAAGCTGGATTCCCAAAACAATACCATAAAGGGTGTTTTGAATGGCATTCGCGAGGACATCAATTCATTTAAGAAAGAGATTAGTGATGTAAACTCTTCAATAAAAAAAATTGGCTTACGAACAAGCTATTGTGAAAAAAGATGTTTGCGAGTTGAGTTCTGCAACAGGTTTTATTACCCAGCGTGTTGATCTAGTTTCAAGCGAAATTTCCGAGATGCGATCCATAACAACTAATCTTACTGACCAGCTGAAAGCGAAGGAGCAACTTGGGAGGATTAATAACGTGGAAATTTCAGGGATACTATACAGGGATACACTTTTGAAAAGCGAAAATTTAAATAATATTTTATATAACATCGCTACAAAGCTCGGTTTTACGTTATTGCCGACAGATATTGATTACATTCACCGTGTCCGATGTTTAACTCGACAAGGAACAACAGCCCTACCAAACACAATGCCAGTACCTCTCTAGACTCATCTTCCATACCGAACATCATCATCAGATTCTCACAAAGATATCGCAAGAATAAATTTTTGGCTGCCGTGCGCGCGCGACGTGGATTAACAACTGCTGACGCGAGCTTAAACGGGCCCACCAGTCCTATCTACGTCAATGAGCACCTCGCACCGCACAACAAACAATTATACAAGCAAACCCGCCTTCTTGCCAACCGCCTTCTTGTCAAACAAACAGAAAGAATACAAATACGCGTGGTTGTCTGACTGTAAGATTTTATTGCGTAAAAATGATACGTGTAAAGTTCAACTTTATATCATGTTATGCGGATTTTAGTAAAATTAAACGACTGTATGTCGTTATCTATTTTAATGTTTTGAAAGAATTTTTTTTGTTACAAATACTTACATATTAAAACAACATTACCTGTTAAAACGTGATGTATATCTTCGAGCTATATGGCCGGCCCACTGCCACTTCAGCTTACTAATCCGTTGGGCTATGTCATTTACTCTGATTCTACTGCGGATATCGTTTTTAGGTTTTGAGGTATTTCTAACGAGAAGATGCGTCGTAGTTTTCCGAACGCTGCCCAGCCGAGTTGAATCGGTCGATTGACCTCTCGGTCGAAGTTGGACTTACCTAGTCGGTTTATTTGTCCCAGGTAAACATACTCGTCAACAACTTCGAACTTAGTGCTCCCAACAACTACCGGCATAGGTGTGACATGGACGCTAACCATGATTTTTGTTTTGTCCATGTTCATCTTAAAACCTGTCCGTTGGGAGACACTATTGAGGTCATTGAGCATAGTGCTTAGGTCCTCCAGCGATTCTGCCATAAGGACTATATCGTCGGCAAATCGAAGGTGAGTGATGTACTCGCCATTGATGTTAATACAGCATCCTTTCCAGTCTAGAAGCTTGAAAACGTCTTCCATTGCAGCGGTAACGTCACCCTGTCTTACACCTCTCTGCAATTGGATAGGTTTCGTACTCTGATTCTGTACTCGGATAGCCATCGTAGCTCTACTGTACAAACACTTCAGCACTTCGATATACCGACAGTCAATTTGGCACCGCTGAAGGGACTGCAGCACCGCCCACATTTCGACGGAATCAAAGGCTTTCTCATAGTTCACATATGCAAGTCAAAGTGGCAGATTATACTCTTCTGTCTTCTGTACAATCTGCCGCAGGGTGTGTATGTGCTACATGGTACTAAAGCCTTTTCGGAAACCGGCTTGTTCGGGAGGCTGGAAGTCGTCAAGTCTGCGTGCGAGACGATTCGTAATGACTCTCGAAAACGGCACGTAGACGCGGCTCAGAAGGGAAATCGGTCTGTAGTTCTTCAAGAGAGCGTTGTCGCCTTTCTTGAAGAACAAGACCACCGCACTTCTGCTCCACGCATCCGGAGTAGTGCCATCATAGAGGACGGAATTAAAGAGCTTCTGAAGGACTGCAAGTACCGGTTTTCCACCCGCTTTCAAAAGCTCCGCTGTAGTTCCATCCTCGCCCGGGGACTTGCCGTTTTTAAGATGCTGGAGAGCCATTCTAATCTCGCTCAAACTGACGTCCGGGATATCTTCGGAATAGTGTCGGATAAGACTCGCTCTTGGATCGTTACTCACACTTGCGTGTGGCTCCAACAATGACATGTACAGCTGCCCATAGGACTTCTCAATCTCACTCAAAATCTCAGGTGTCCTGCAAACGATGCTGCCACACTCGCGTCTTCAGCTTTGACAGTTGGCTCTTTCTGTCAGACTGATCTCTGGCAAAGATTTTGGAGCCTTGGTTCCGCCCGATCGCTTCTTCAATACAAGCTGTATTGAAGTTGCGCAAGTCGCGCCGCATGCATTTGGAGATCTGTCTGTTCAGTTGCCTGTATGCTGTTGAATCTGTTGAAGAATGTACTAACATCCATGAGATTAAGAGTGTGATCGGAGAGTTTTTGTGTTCTTCTGCGGCGGGTCTTGCAGAACTTAGCTCCGACAGCGTGGACAGTTTCCACGAGCTTGTCATTCATATCGTCCACTTCATTGCAGTCTTCTAGGCACTGAAAACGGTTTTGTAACTTGAGCTGAAAGGTTTCGGGACTTTGGAACAGAGCACGAGGGGGACGGAGCGTTGACTTCATTAACCAGACCTTTCCAACTTAACGTTTAGGTTCAGTGTGCCTCTAACCATTCGGTGATCGCTGTCGGTTTTCACCCTCGTGATCACTGAGACATCACTGAACAGTTGTCGTCTGGTCGTCATAATGAAGTCAATCTCATTTTTTGTCGAACCGTCGGGGCTCGACCAGGTCCACTTCCTGTGGGGCTGCTTCTGGAATAAAGAGTTCATCATAAAGAGTCCCTCTTTCTCCATGAAGTCGGCCAGCTGCTGGCCCCTTAGGTTTCGTTGCCCTATTCCAATTTTCTTTACTTTCAGCTCACCGTTCTCTCTTTTGCCTAGTTTTGCATTGAAGTCTCCCATTAACACCGTATAGTGGGTTTTGGAGGAATGCATGGCTCTAGAGATATCCTCATACATTTCCACCACATCCTCATCGGGATGTGCCGAGGTTGGTGCGTAAACCTGTATGACTTTCAGCGAATACCGTTTGGTGATTCTGAGTATAAGGTACGCAACCCTCGTTGATACACTCTCAATCTTTACAACGTTGTTAACGAGTGACTTGTGGACGATAAATCCGACACCTCCTTGGGACAGATGGTCGCCCTCCCGGTGATAGAGCAAGTTGCCGGATTCGAGGATTACCGTGTCCTCCCCCTCTCTTCGGACCTGGGATAATCCTATAATATGCCAGCGTAACTTGTCTATCTCTTCTTCCAGCTCCAGTGAATACTTTGACAGTCGATACGAGGTGTACCGATGTGATCGCAACGTTACGGTTAGTGGTCGCGGGATGGGTAGCGGCGTACTGATCGCAGTGCGGCGCGACCTATGCCCGTTGTAGCTCCCTCACGAGTGCCCGCCGACACAGGCAGAAGATGTTTGGTTATATATCCCATTAATTGAAACGTCGCGTGCGGGCTGTGTGACGTCATCGCACGAGTCTTACACTACTCGATCGCCGGCTCATCGCCGCTTACATATTATAGCCACTTATATACCGCACGGTTGTAACCACGAATCACAATTTACATCGTTCTATACCAGAGTAAAGCTCGGTTTCCACCGCGAGCGGAACGGACCCATTAATTTCTCCTTTTACCTCGCAATTCAAAACTGAATACATGTGTTTCCACCAACAAAGAGTCGAGTGTAAGTGACAACGAGGGCGAAAATAGTAAAAATGAGCTGCGGACTCGGACCAGAGTCATTAATGAGTCCTTTCAACTCGCAATTTAATTTTCAAAGTAGTGTTTCTACCGAAAAAGAGTTGAGCGGAGCGGACCAAACGAGTAAAATGTGTCCGCTACGTCGCGGCTCGCCGACTAGTTTGAAACGGACTTGCTCGACGCTGCTGTTCCCTGTAGTGTAGTATTTTGTTTTAAAATTTCGGCCTTTACAAATGAAAAAAGTTCTTGAAATTGTTCTGCTAACCCTGTAATAGTTCTTAAATTTTTCGTCGTCCAAATCATTGAATAGCCTATAATATTCCCCTTTAAAAGTTCTTTCTCGAAAGTACCGACATAACCAAAATCTCCGTTTTGCACGTTTTTTTCTGTGCTGATATAATAATATATACTTTTTCTTTCGGCATACTAATCACTCTCCTCACTTGATTCCGTGTCACTCGATAACATCGCGAATTCATACAACGAAACAATACCGCACGTAACCAGTTCAAAACTCCAACTGTACTCGCTCTCGGTGGAAATTGACTATTCATTTCCCATTTCACATATTCCGTTCAGCTCGCTCCGCTGATTCCTCTCTGTCGTTATCCGTTTGCATTGGAAATCAACAGGCAAAACGTTTTGTTGGTGGGAATGTAAACCTATTTTGTTTAAAAGGAGTCCGTACGCTTTCCATTTCTCACTCATTACCCTTCCGCGGTGGTACCGGTCAAATCCCGACGATACTTATCTAATACTGGGCGACTTCAACGTCACTTATGCTGACTGGTATTTTAATTCTGCTAGTGATTGCATGGAAATACGTACAAACATTAATGGTCTCGCATGTCTTACTACCGATTTTATGAATTCTTATATTTACGCGAACACTACACATTTAAATAAAACTAATTTTACGGATTTTATCGCGTATATTAACTTATTTTACTTTCCCGACGTTTCAAGCACTTTACAGCACCCATGGTCACGGGGGGACTGAGGTGTATGACGTCCCAATGTCATAGTTAACCACGGCTACCTCCAGATTAAAATTATTAATTTTTGTTCCGATCTACGCAGTATGAACTTACAGTATCATGAAGTCTTGCAGTTGTATGCTTGGGTTGGGATTTAATTTTATTAATTATGGGATCCCAAGCAGATGGTAGCACCCAGCCATCTTCTCCATTGAAATTAGGATGTTTCTTGATTTCAATAGCCTCGCGAATCATCCTTGGAAGGAATCGGTGTTCTTTAGCGAGGATTTGTGGTCTATCAAATCTAATGTAGTGACGGGGGCGATCCTGTACGTGTTCACAGACTGCAGACTTCCCGGAGCGTCTATTTTTCACATCAGCTATGTGTTCTTTAACGCGGGTTTTTATAGATCTTTTAGTTTGTCCTATATAAGAGAGACCACATTCACAATCAAGCGTGTACACTCCTGCATCTTGCAGAGGAATATTACACTTGACTGATGGTAAAAACTGACTAATCTTCTTCGGCGGCTTGAAATATGTTTTAATGGAAGCACGCTTCAAGATGTAGCCAATCTTGTCAGTGACACCTCTGACATATGGCAGTACAGCAGGCACTCGCTCGACTGTGGCCGGCTTCACTCGTTCACTGTGACGTAGGCGCGGGACCCGAAGCTTATTGTCGTGCAAAACTTGCTTGACGTGTTGGAGCTCGGCGGCCAGGTGTTTACTGTCACAGATCCCTCGTGCTCTCTGAAACAAAGATTTACCCTCGGTAGCTAACTGTGAAGGATGGTGGTGAGAATCACCGTTTAAATATCTATCTGTATGCGTCTTTTTTCTATACATAGTGTGGTTCAAGGTGTTATCAGGATTCCGAATTACTAACACATCTAGAAAAGCTAAAGAATTGTTTGCCTCTAACTCCATTGTGAACTGAATTTTAGAATTTAAGGAGTTAAGATGGTCTAGAAATGCAGTTACTTTATCTAAAGGGAGAATTGTGAAAGTGTCGTCTACGTACCGCTTGTAGAATCTTGGGTTTACGGGAGAAGTACGCAAGGCTTTCTCCTCAAAGTCCTCCATGAATATATCGGCAACAATGGGAGATACAGGTGAGCCAATCGCCACTCCATCTACTTGCTTGTAGAACTCCTCCTTCCACAATAGGTAGCCAGATGTAAGGCAGTGTCTAAGTAATACTGCATATTCTACGGGCATGTTGATTGTTAGAGAGAGAGCTAGAGCAAAAGCTCTAGCTCTCTCTCTAACAATCGAGATGCAGTCTTCAACAGGTAAGCATGTGAACAGAGACTGCACATCAAAACTGACCATAGTTTCATTGTCTGCCAGATGTAGGTCTTTAATCTCGCTGACAAAATGGTAGGAATCCTTTGTGTGTGCTCTTGTATGTCCCTTGAGCGGTGAGAGTATATTCGCTAAGTGTTGAGCCAATTTGTAAGTTGGTGTCTCGATTTGGCTCACTATAGGACGTAGTGGAGCATTGGGCTTGTGTATTTTTGGTAACGTCACTACATTAGATTTAATAGACCACAAATCCTCGCTAAAGAACACCGATTCCTTCCAAGGATGATTCGCGAGGCTATTGAAATCAAGAAACATCCTAATTTCAATGGAGAAGATGGCTGGGTGCTACCATCTGCTTGGGATCCCATAATTAACAAAATTAAATCCCAACCCAAGCATACAACTGCAAGACTTCATGATACTGTAAGTTCATACTGCGTAGATCGGAATAAAAATTAATAATTTTAATCTGGAGGTAGCCGTGGTTAACTATGACATTGGGACGTCATACACCTCAGTCCCCCCGTGACCATGGGTGCTGTAAAGTGCTTGAAACTTCGGGAAAGTAAAATAAGTTAATATACGCGATAAAATCCGTAAAATTAGTTTTATTTAAACGATTTTATGAATATATCGTCACTATTACAATACAACAATCAATTTAATATTAATAATAGATTATTAGATTTAATTTTTAGTAATACAACATGTAATGTTACGCGACCTGAATTTCCGTTAGTACCCGAGGACGCGCACCACAAATCCCTAGAAATTAGTTTGAATTTAAAACCTCCCGCCCCATTATCCTCCGCCAAAATTAAGAAAAACAACTTTCATAAAGCTGACTTTGGCTCGATTAAAACTGGACTTAACACTGTTAACTGGGAGGAAGTTTTTAATACCATGACGGATATTGATTCAATGACGAGTTATTTTTATAAAATTTTAAACAATTTCATAGCTACATACGTACCTACTCAAAATCTTTGTAGCGAAAATAAACGCCCGCCGTGGTTTACTTCTTGCCTCAAAAAACTAGAAAAGGAAAAGCTTAAATATCATAAGAAATGGAAACTTAATAATAATACAGTAAAATAATAAACAGTGGTAGAGCCACGCGGCAGCTTTTGCTGTCGCACGTATGGGCCGGCTCGAACCGGGGTGGTACCACGACCTCACAGAAAACCAGCGTGAAGTAGAGGTTTACCTCTGCGTTTCGCTTGGTGAGTGCAGGTGGCCGGAGGCCCTTTTTGCTGGAAATGAGGCATTCTATCTTAGTCCTCACGGGTGACAACGCATCTACATTTTGATTTGTAATAGAGGATAGATGTAGATGTCTATGGGCCGCAGCAACCACTTACCATCAGGTGGGCTGTGTGCTCGTTTGTCACCCTTATCCTATAAAGAAAAAACTTACGAGACTACCAAACCTTCTCTTGTCTTCGGAAGAGTTTTAAGAGGATGGAGGCAGAATGTTATAAAAATTCATCGAACTTTCTAAGGATAATATCAAAGCCAGTCCAAAGTTATTTTGGTATTTCGTAAAATCAAAAAAAGCTTCTAGTTGCATTCCTGAAAAAATAAAGGTAAAATTATGTCCACTGCCGGTGAGATATACGAGGCTCTGAATGATTATTTTCATTCAGTCTTCATCTCTTCTACGCGTGAAATTTCTGATCATTCAACTTCTTACTCAGGCAGTTCAGCCGTAGACATACACTCTATTAACATCTACCACGATAATGTTATCAAAGAACTGAAACAAGTAAATATTCATAAAGGTGCAGGGCCCGACGGGATCCATCCTCTTCTCATATCCGAATGTGCCAAAGAACTCGAAACACCCATTACAATCATATTTCGTTTCTCTCTCCAAACTGCGACATTTCCCAGTTTATGGAAAGAGTCTTTACTCTTTAGTAACCCCCATTCCAAAAAATAAGAAACGTGAATGTATAGACGAATACAGACCCATATCAAAACTTTGTATCTTTGGCAAAATTAGAAAAGACAGTAACCGCTCAAATGTCGTACTCGTTTCGTAATCACATTTCCCAGGAACAACACGGTTTCTTTAAGTACCGTAGCGTTGACACCAATATGTTAACTTTTAGTGACATTCTGTTGCGTGCCATGGATGATAATCTACAGGTGAATGCCCTTTCGTGGTGCTCTGTTCCAAAGTTCCGAAACCTTTCAGCTCGAGTTACAAAACCGTTTTCAGTGCCTATAAGACTGCAATGAAGTGGACGATATGAATGACAAGCTCGTGGAAACTGTACATGCGGTCGGAGCTAAGTTCTGCAAGACCCACCGCAGAAGAACACAAAAACTCTCCGATCACACTCTTAATCTCATGGCTGTTAGACGGGAGATGAAGCTACATTCTTCAACATATTTGACAGCATACAGGCAACTGAACAGACAGATCTCCAAATGCATGCGGCGGGACTTACGCAACTTCAATACAGCTTGTATTGAAGAAGCGATCAAGCGGAACCAAGGCTCCAAAGTCTTTGCCAGAGATCTGTCTGCCAGAAAGAGCCAACTGTCGAACCGAGTGTGGCAGCGTCGTTTCTGGGACACCTCTGAGATTCTGAGTGAGATCAAGAGGTTCTATGGACAGCTGTACACATCATCGTTGGAGCCACATGTAAGTGTGAGTAACGATCCAAGAGCGAGTCTTATCCGACACTATTCCGATGATATCCCGGACGTCAGTCTGAGTGAGATTAGAATGGCTCTCCAGCACCTTAAAAACGGCAAGGCCCCAGGCGAGGATGGAATTACAGCGGAGCTTCGGAAAGCGGGTGGAAACCGGCACTAGAAGTCCTTCAGAAGCTCTTTAATTCCGCCCTTCATGGTGATATTACACCGGAGGCGTGTAGCAGAAGTGCGGTGGTCCTGTTCTTCAAGAAAGGTGACAACGCTCTCTTGAAGAACTACAGACCGATTTCTCTTCTGAGCCGCGTCTACGTGCTGTTTTCGAGAGTCATTACGAATCCTCTTGCGCGCAGGCTTGCCGACTTCCAGCGTCCCGAACAATCCGGTTTCCGAAAAGGCTTTAGCACCATAGACCACATACACACCCTTCAGCAAATTGTTCAGAAGTTCAAGGAGTACAATTTGGCACTATATCTGGCGTATGTGGACTATGAGAAAGTCTTTGATTCCGTCAAAATTTGGGCTCTGCTTCAGTCCCTTCAGCGAAGCCAAGTTGACTGTCGGTATATCGAAGTGCTGAAGTGCTTGTACAGTAGAGCTACGATGGCTCTCCGAGTACAGAATCAGAGTACGAAACCTATCCAATTGCAGAGAGGTGTAAGACAAGGTGACGTTACCGCTGCAATGGAAGACGTTTTCAAGCTTCTAGACTGGAAAGGATGCTGTATTAACATCAATGGCGAGTACATCACTCACCTTCGATTTGCCGACGATATAGTCCTTATGGTAGAATCGCTGGAGGACCTAAGTACTATGCTCAATGACCTTAATAGTGTCTCCCAACGAATAGGTCTTAAGATGAACATGGACAAAACAAAAATCATGTTTAACTTTCATGTCATACGTGTGCCGATAGTTGTAGGGAGCACTAAGCTCGAAGTCGTTGACGAGTATGTTTACCTGGGACAAATAAACCGACTAGGTAAGTCCAACTTCGACCGAGAGATCAATCGACGGATTCAACTCGGCTGGGCAGCGTTCGGGAAACTACGACACATCTTCTCGTTGGACATACCTCAAAACCTGAAAACGAAATTGTACAACCAGTGCGTGTTGCCAGTGATGACATACGGAACGGAGACGTGGTCCTTCACTGCTGGCCGTATGAGGAAGCTCAAGGTAGCTCAGCGAGCTATGGAGAGAGCTATGCTCGGGGTTTCTGTGCGTGATAAACTTAGAAATGAGGATATCTGCAGTAGAACTAGAGTAACCGACATAGCCCAACGGATTAATAAGCTGAAGTGGCAGTGGGCCGGCCATATAGCTCGAAGAACCGGCAACCGATGGGGAAGAAAGGTTCTCGAGTGGCAGCCTCGTATCGGTAGGCGAAGTGTAGGGCGACCCCCCACTAGATGGAGTGACGACCTCGTAAGACATGCAGGAAGTCGATAGTGCAGGTGGCTCAGGATCGTGCTTTGTTGCATTCCTTGGGGGAGGCCTATGTTCAGCAGTGGACTTATGAAAGGCTGTAATGATGATGATGATGATACATGAAAGAAATTAAATTGTATTTAAGCGTTTAACTGTCTTCATTTGTGAATGAAATTGTCGTATTGTTTTAGACATTCATGTTTATTACTGTAAATCATAATAATAAAGTTTATATTCAACATTTAAGATTTATGACTCTGAGAAATGGCTTGTAAAATTTTAATATTTTGTTTAATGTTTTATTATTCCTTTATGTAATATTTTTTATTATTATTATAAGGTCTTTGTTGAATTTCATATAAAACATAATTGTGTGATGATATTGTTATGTACAATAAAGATATGGGGTGATAAATGGAAATGTAATAGTCTTCCAAGTGACCACGAAACTACACGTTATTCGATATGTCAACGCCGAAGATTCTAATACTGGCTGAGGTAACAAGAGGAGTGCTCTGAAATTGAGAAGTTACAACAAAGGGGTTCTTTTTAGTGTAAACGCGCAAACTTGTGTCTTCCTCGCATTGAACTTAATTAAATATAGTCGCCCCAATTCGATACCTTATCCGGCAAAGACTCGACTTAAGACACAAGTTTTTTCCGGTACTCGGTGACGTTTTCCCGAGAAACATAGGCACAGCCTATATTAGTAGGTTTCCAACATATTGTTAATAAGCAGAAGAAACAGCGTAGGTGAAATCTCGTAGCCTTGTGGAACACCAACATAAATAGGCTTGTAAGGAAAGCATGCGCCTTCTACTATGACTTTGTTCCTCCAATCTGCAAGAACACTGCTGATCCAGTTGCACAAATTCTCGGGTAGCCCATAGGAAGGTAGCTTCGAAAGAAGCGCTTTGTGCCAAACCCGATCGAAGGCCTTCGCTATATCCAAACTAATGTCCAGGATCTCCTTCTCTGCCTCTGCCGATTTATGAGTCAGGTAACCCAGAAGATCATCAGCTGTGGAATCCCGACGGAATATCGTACTGGCGGTCACTTTTCAGTTGCTGATCCTCATCCTTATGAGCTGGCAGTTCACAAAGCTTTTAGCTTTGCTTTATTATGCCCTGCAGTGGGCGACAAGGAGCTGATGATGAAGTAATTTTGCACCATTCAAATATTTAGTTTTGTTTAAATAGGGCCCATATTTCATATTCGCTCCGGGGCTCTTGGTTACATAGCTACGCCACTGTCTGTGGCTGTTTATCGCGATATAAATCTTAGGCTTTTTTATCCGCTTAGGGGAGATATTGTTCTTGAGATATTGTTGTCACCTATTGCCAACTGTACGCTGGTTTTGCCTGTTATCAAAATCTGTGAAGAACTTCACAATGTAACGCATCAGCATATTGTAAAGAGATTTATGAACAAAATACAAGTCATACAAGGCTATATGGTAACATTTTCTACAGTAATTGGCGAATTGTAACATTATTATCGACTCTTTGGTCTGTATTCTGTATCTATTTAAATTATCACGTAAGCATCATATTAGTGCACGGAAGTATAGACAATGTTATCAATGAAATCTCAGAAGAATTAGAACCCAGAGCCGTAAAGCCGGTGATAAAAAAAAGTGGACATGGCTTAAAAGATAGGCATCCAAGCCAATAAAAGTCACCAAGAAAAATAGGAAAAAAATTCATCACTGATTGAACGAACAATTTGTAAAATAATTTTCTGGATTTTATTTCGTGTTTGTAATTCGTATTAGTTAGTAATATTTTATAAAAAGTAATCGTTATATGTTTTTTGATAGTTGTACGTAAATAAATAGTTAAAAAGTAAGTATGGAAGATAATTCATCCAGCGATGACGAAGTTAACGATTCACTCACAAGCCCTAAACTGGGTGGAAAAAAGTTGAAATTAAACGACGGTAGCTCCCAAGATAGCATTAAAGATGCAGGTAACAATATTTTTGGTTTATGATTACTATAAAATTACATGAAACTATTTAATCCATTTTGTTATTTTATTTTTTTATGTTATTAGCCTCGGGGGGTAAAAATGAGAATGAAGAAGTCGTAGACAGCGGTATTTCAGCTGATAAGTCGGAAAGTACTAGTAGTGATGATCGTCTAGCTGGATTGGCTTCAGGTCCTTCAAATGAAGTTGTAAATGTCGGTCCTTCTGGCAGTAATGTTAGAGCTATTTTGCTTAATATTCGCCGTCCTAAACGAGGAAGAAACTATAGGAAAAGGAAGACACCAGATAGAGATTCCGATAGCAATGACTCATCTAGAGATTCAGATGATTCATCTACTGATGAGAATATTCAACCATCTAGACAGACAGACGATAATTCTGAAGGTGACAGTGATGATATGCAACAATTCATATCCACTATTTCTGAAGGGTCACCAAGTGCGTAAGTACTTATATCCCATTCACACATTTTGGTTATACAAATATGAAAACCAATTAACTTCAATGTGTGGTGATCAAAATTTAAAAGAAAAAGTAATTTGAAATGTAGATTGCTTTTTATTTTTCTTTTTAAACAAGTTTGTGTGTATATGATCAAAAACAGACAAATATGTTTATTTGTCTATTTTTGATATATACCAAAAATATCTGTATGGTTTTTAAATAAGTATTTAGTATTTTTGAACCTATATATTTTTTTTATAGAATAAGGGTGACAAACGAGCACACAGTCCACCTGATGGTAAGTGTTTAGTGCAGCCCATAGATGTTGATATCTATCCTCTATTACAAATTAACATGCAACATTGTCACCCGTGAGGATTAAGATGGAATGCCTCATTTCCAGTAAATAGGGTCTCTGGTTCTCTACACTTACCAAGCAAAACAGCAGTGTTAAGCTGCTATTTTACGCTGGTATTCTGTGAGAGCATGGTCTTTCTCCAGTCAAGCCAACCCATACTATATGTACATATGTATGTAGCCGAACTATACATACTACTAATATAGCTGCAGCATGGTATAAAATATTATAGCTGTAGCACGAATAGGCCTGTTCTCCTCAATTTAGTTTCTCCTTCAGTGTTAAACAGTGCTATAATTTGATCAAGGTCAGACTAATAGTTTTTGAGTTATTCTTAATAACTCATATTGAAGTCTGCTGTACAAAATTTTTAATTTTAAATTATTATATTAAATAACAAGGATTGACAACACAATAACAATAAACATTCGAGTGGCGCAGTGGAAATTTACTTGTTCTAAATCACTTTTGTAATGTTTAATATATGAACATAAAATATAATTGTAAATTTGTGTTAAAAATGTGCTTTTCAAAGGATATAATATTATTGTTATGCTATAAGCTATTGTTGTTACTGGCAACATTATGAACTATTGTAGGAAGTAAGACATTCATTTGCTTTTTAGTAGTGTCACAGTGTGCACTAACATTTATAATTTTATTAAATACTAGCGATCCATCCCGGCTTTGTATAGTGGATTTCTGGGTCTCTACAAGAGCGCCACCTACTGGCTCGAAATGTGAATCTAAACCATCTAGGTACCCATTAAAACACTCAAAAAATTTCATCTAGGTTTTCATTTTTGAGTTTTAGTGAGACTAACGGACAGCAATTGATTTTTATTTATAAAGATTTTGCTTATCAATGTATCTTGCTTTTCATTTAGTAGACAGAAAAACAAGGATTGGCTGTAACTTTACCTTAATCACAATTTATATTATACATTTCTTTACGTTTCTGTTCAATATAAATTTAAAATTACAAACTTGTCACGGTGGTAAAATCACAAAATTTTAAAATTGTAGCTACTGTTTAACAAATATCTGATAGTGGTTTTCACTTGATTTGCCATCATTTACAAGGTCAGAAAAACTGGTTTACTAAATGCAGAATTGTAGTACCAAATGTACGTTATTGTAGAATTGCAATGCAATTCTGATATGTGTTCAAATGTTTCTCAAAAACATCATGATTGGCTTCAAAAATGACAGGCGTTGTTAACAATTTTAAAGGTTTAATTTACAAATAATTAATGGTGTTACTTTTACAATTTTGTAGCTTTATTAAATGGTATATAATGTACAATTCAACAGTCATGTCAAACAGTATGTAAAACATTTATAAGTTAGGGCCCAGGTTGACTGTTAGCTTTTTTTAACCCCCGACGCAAACAGAGGGGTGTTATAATATGTTCAACATGTGTATCTGTGTGTCTGTCTGGGGCATCCTAGCTCGCAAACAGATGAACCCATTTCGATTTAGTTTTTTTTGTTTGAAAGGTGACTTGATCGAGAGTGTTCTTAGCTACGATTCAAGAAAATCTTTTCAGGCGTTTGAAGATCATCAGGTCTTTTTGCTTCGGGGGTTTTTATTGCTCTATGTTATAAAAAAACAAAAGTTACACTATGTTTGCTTCATCTTAACAAGTACAAAATTCTGATGTCTTGTTTTTTTTTCTGCAGAAGCTCAAACAGCTCATATAGCAACTACAGTTTTGACAGTGATGATATGGTTCGGCTACAATCAGGGGAAACCGGTAGTGAGGATGAGCTACCTTGGTCCAATGCTACCGATGGTGACGGAGAACATGTGCCATCAACTCCTCCTCCTGTGTTGTCGATACAGAGACCCAAACATAACTATGTAATATTAAGGGGTAAGTAGATTTAAAACTGTTAATAAGATAATGATGGGCTGATTTCCGCAACTACGTCTTAGCGCATATATTGCGTTTGGACAGAAATAAAGCAATTATACGAGCCATGCTTAGAGTATTCAACTAACAGGAGACGCCATGCGCACAAAGTTCCAAACAAAAAAGTCTGTCACTTCTAGCGGGAGGCGAGGTAACGCACACTAAGCAAATCGTAAACATTGGGCCACGTCGTTACGCACGCACACAGCATAATATGAGCACACGATTAAGCAAAACGCACACAACCTTGAAAATCTCTCATAAATGTCTCATCGTTATAGTGCATAAGCATAAACAACTAGTGCGACGGCCTTGTCAATATGGATATGTTGATGAAATTTTATGCAAGTTACATTAGCAAATTAAATAAAATAAAAATGAACAAATGTTTAATGTGTAATATTACATTCAAAGTAAATTTAAAAAAATACATAAGGTACAAAATAAAAATAAAAAATTACCAAAATTAAAACAAATTGAAAAAGACTATATTATATTGTAACTGGTTTTTAAAGTGAATAAGTTTGGTATATATGTGACGAATACACTTTTTGGGATCACTCTTTTTTTGTGAGGTAGCTGATTCTAATGCTTGCATATTTTACCATCACCAAGTTTGCCAGTTCAATGTTATGTGGAACGTAATCATTATCGAAATAATGTTCCTGTATGCTTATAATATATAATATGCCTAGTCTATGAAACGTTTTTACCATTTTTAATGTCGTGATCAACCGGAAAGGTTATCTGTATAGGGGTTTTAAACGGTCTAATTTTACAGATTTTACCCAACCTATAGAGTTAAACCGTTTTAAGGCTTTGGGTTGAACTACATCTGGCAGCACGGAATCGCACTTTCCTGTGCTTCTATCCTTTTTGGTCACTCAGAAACGTTATTTACTAGAGCGAGAAAGAGAGCGGGAGTATATAGTTCAACCCTCAAAAAGCCGATTGAAAACCGGTTTCAAAAGTTTATCTATCATTCTTGACATACTAAAATAATATTATAAATGTGAAAGTGTGATTTTTTGTTTATTTGTTTTTGTCCTTCCGCAACAGAATGGAGTAATGAAAAAAATTAAACATTTGCTATCTCTTGGCCGAAGTTTACGCTTAACCAAACATACTTTTTTCGTCATTTTACTTAGGATTGAAAAATAATTAATGTCTTCATAAAAAGCGGTAATATTTTGTTTTCTACAGTACAAAAGTGTAGTAATCTGTATATATTTAATAATAATAGATTATAAATATGACACCGAGATTATTTGTTTGTCCTTATTTATTTATTTAAGTGCTAATAATTTGTGTCTCATCTGCAAGCAATAATTTGGTTGACGCCATCTAAGACGATAAACTTGTAAATAATATTTTAAAATGAATAAATATCGTTCACTAAACCTTCCATTTCGATTTGTTACATGTTTTAAATTTTATCTTTCATAATGTAAAATAAACCTGTAGCAAAATAATAAACTTCTAATAATTTCAAAGTCGGTACAGCAGTTTCATTTAGTTTCATTTTATTATTTGATTGGATTACGAAAACCGATTGGTCAATATGCTCGGAACAAATAGTGCTTGTTCGTTTAGGTACCCAGGTTATATGAATTCCACATGCTTTTATCTAAACTTGGCGCCTGTAAGGATCTTTTGGAAAACTGTAAAACCAAAGATCTTTTTTAAACATTGTACAAAAAAGAATTTTAAATAACACCTTGGTATTATATATCAACGTATTAATTATAGTCAAATAAAAACATCGACACTAAAGATTTCCCAATTCCCAATTTCCCAATACAATTAGGATAATTAATGAAGATCTTATTAGTATTTCTCATTGGTGTAATTCATTTGGGCTTAAAATTAATCCATTGAAGACTCAAGCCATTATTATTGGGAGTTCAAAATTAATCTCTCGGTTAACTTTGTCGCTGCTCCCGCCAGTCATATTCGAAGGGACACTTATCCCATACAGTGACTAAGTTAAGAATTTAGGTATTATGTTCGATCAGACTTTGTCTTGGGGACTGCAAGTGAGTGAAGTAAGTCGAAGAATGTTTGCCGCAGTTGGTTCACTTCGAAGATTACGCAATGTTCTCCCCATTCCTACTAAAGTTGCGCTGGCTCAGTCTCTTCTTTTACCGATCCTTGACTACGCGGACACTTGTTATCTTGACCTAACAGTCGAGCAACTTAATAAACTTGAGCGGCTTCAAAATTATTGCATAAGGTTTATATTTGGTTTACGAAAGTATGACCACATATCCGAATTTCGCCATAAGCTCAAGTGGTTACCGATTCGCCTTCGCAGGAATACTCACATTCTTCATCTTCTTTACTGCATTCTGTTCAATCCGACCACTCCTTCTTATTTGAAAGACAGATTTATATATTTAAGTAGTTTACACTCCTTACCTCTACGATCTCAAAATAATCTCGTTCTAAGTACTCCTAGACATTCCTCTTCCTTCTATTCTAATTCTTTTACGGTTACCGCTATACGACTATGGAATTCTCTCCCCTTACATATTAAAGAATCTAAATCTCTTCCTATATTTAAAAATAAATTAAAACTTTATTATCTTTCCTCTTAAGTTACTACCTGTCGTCATCTACTTCTTTTTCTTTCTTTTTTTTCCTTTAATCTCGTATGTTCTTCTATTTATCTTTCTATATTATATTCTGTGCACCCCTTCCGCTATCTTTTAAAAATAGTATCCTCTGCCCTAAGGTTGCCTGGAAGAGATCGCTGTTTTAGCGATAAGGCCGCCTGTTGTACGAATGTCCCTTTAACTATATAAATACTGTAATATGTTTCTTGGTGTACAATAAAGTATATTTTACTTTACTTTACTTTAAAGATTACAGTGAACATCACTATTATTGCCTTGATGATACCATTTTATATACTCGAAATTCCCCTTCTTTTCGTTTCATAACGTAATGAAAACAATAACATAATGAAATGAAAATATCTATTTAGAATGTTTTATATACAATAAAACAATTTAAATTGATGTTTTCATTTTGTTAAAAACAATTAAAGATTATTAATGTTAATGCCATATAGCTTGAAGAACCGACAACCGATGGGGAAGAAAGGTTCTCGAGTGGCAGCCTCGTACCGGCAGGCGAAGTGTAGGGCGTCCCCCCACTAGATGGAGTGACGACCTGGTAAGATATGCAGGAAGTCGATGGATGCAGGTGGCTCAGGACCGTGCTTTGTGGCATTCTTTGGAGGAGGCCTATGTTCAGCAGTGGACTTGTGAAGGGCTGTAATGATGATGATGATGAATGTTGTTTGAAATAATATCGTTTTGCAAATAGATCACAAAAATATTGATGAATTTAAGACTATTCAATAACACGATTTTGTCTTGTGTAATAAGAACAAAGAGAAACGACATTTGTCTACAGTTAAGCAAAATTTAATTATGTCCTAGTGGTGAAAAGTCCTTACTATAGTATTAATACTTTAAGTTGGCAACACTACCTGCTCAGCTATATTAATCAGAATTTTCGTGATTTAATGCTTATATTAATTATTGGAATCAAAATAAATACTTAAAGATGAAAGGTCTTTTTGTAAATTTGAGGTCTGTGATTTTTTTTTACAAGAAAACACACTGCAACTCGGCATTTTTCTGGAGGTTAACTCACGCTTATGACTACTTGGTAAGTGACGCCCTACGCGGCGCAATTAGTTTTATATAACGGGAATGATCCGCGCTCTCGTACTTTTGACAGCGGGGAACGCTCTCCAATGTCGTCTCCTGTTAGTTTAATACTCTAAGGAGCCATGAAATCTCCCTGAAGAAGTTCAACAGTCGTTTGATGTTACTAGCGACTTTGGGAAGTGATCTCGGCGTGCCGAGTTGTTTAGCCTTGTATGCAGCAACCTCAGGGCATGTTAGCAACACGTGAGTCGCCGTTTATTTCTCCCCCATGCATGCCTTGCACAGGGGACTATCTGTAACACTGTGTTTGTTAAAGGAGCTATGTCCTGTGAAAGCACTTGTTACTATTCTGATCTTTGGTTTGTTGAATCTCATTAGAACTTTGGTTAAACAACTGTTTATTTCAGACAGGGCTTCCCTAGCCTGTCTACCAGTTTACTAAGTCTTTGCAAAGCTGACCGTGTTGGTTAGTGAAGTTTTTACATACCAGTGAACGAATGTTACCAAAGGGGATTGGTATGATTGGTTCCGGCCATATAGTGGCCAGAGCCGATCCTCTCCTGATCAGTTCGTCTGCTGCGTCGTTGCCCCTGGATCCACAGTGTCCCTTTATGCATTGCAGAGTCTCATTGTTGTGTTTACATACCTTGTTTAGTCGTTGATAGCATTCATATACTAATCCCAAGTTTACCATATTTTAACTCAGATTTTGTAGTGTAAGAGGTCAGTATTCTGATGGAGGAGTCTTTTATTTTCCTAGCATCTATTGCTATGGCCACTTATGGAGGATACCCATATATTCTGCCTGAAAGACTGTTGTGCGTACTCAGTGGTGTATAAATATGTGGTTATTAAGGTGTTCTGGGAAAGTTTCAGATCCTGTACCCTCATTTGTTTTGGAACCATTCATGAAAATTTTGAGTTCTTTTGGGTTTAAACCCTCCAGCTGGTTAGTTTCATTTTATTGTATCTAGTATTTCTTATTAAACACAAATTGTTTAGGGATCTTATCGTATTTGGCTTGTAAGATGGGAATTTCGGAGTAAATTCTGTCAATTATACCTGTATGGGGGACTCAACTCTTATTCCATAGATTTAGGGTCTTAAGTCTGATGGCAGCTTAAAGTCTGTTAATATTTTAATATATTTTATTTTTTATCATTGTGCCAAGACTGTCTTGGCAAAATAATGATGTGGTTACTTGTTGATTGTCTTGTCAGGATGTGATGTGATTTTCTCCATATAATTTTTTTTTAATTTTATTTAAGCTTAGTACTTTTTAATGAATGACAAGATCGTGGAAACTGTCCATGCGGTCGGAGCTAAGTTCTGCAAGACCCGCCGCAGAAGAACACAAAAACTCTCCGATCCACACTCTTAATCTCATGGTTATTAGATGGGAGATGAAGCTAGATTCTTCAACAGATTTGACAGCATACAGGCAACTGAACAGACAGATCTCCAAATGCATGCGGCGGGACTTACGCAACTTCAATACAGCTCGTATTGAAGAAGCGATCGAGCGGAACCAAGGCTCCAAAGTCTTTGCCAGAGATCTGTCTGCCAGAAAGAGCCAACTGTCAAAGCTGAAGACAGAGTGTGGCAGCGTCGTTTCCGGGGCACCTGAGATTTTGAGTGAGATTGAGGGGTTCTATGGGCAGCTGTACACGTCATCGTTAGAGCCACACGCAAGTTTGAGTAACGATCCAAGAGCGAGTCTTATCCGACATTATTCCGATGATATCCCGGACGTCAGTCTGAGCGAGATTAGAATGGCTCTCCAGCACCTTAAAAACGGCAAGGCCCCAGGCGAGGATGGAATTACAGCAGATCTTCTGAAAGCGGGTGGAAAACCGGTACTTGAAGTCCTTCAGAAGCTCTTTAATTCCGTCCTCCATGGTGGCATTACACCGGAGGTGTGGAGCAGAAGTGCGGTGGTCTTGTTCTTCAAGAAAGGTGACAACGCTCTCTTGAAGAACTACAGACTGATTTCCCTTCTGAGCCGCGTCTACGTGCTGTTTTCGAGAGTCATTACGAATCGTCTCGCGCGCAGACTTGACGACTTCCAGCCTCCCGAACAAGCTGGTTTCCGAAAAGGCTATAGCACCATAGACCACATACATACCCTTCGGCAAATTGTACAGAAGTCAGAGGAGTACAATTTGCCACTATGTCTGGTGTATGTGGACTATGAGAAAGCCTTTGATTCCGTCGAAATCTGGGCGGTGCTGAAGTCCCTTCAGCGGTGCCAAGTTGACTGTCGGTATATCGAAGTGCTGAAGTGCTTGTACAGTAGGGCTACGATGGCTATCCGAGTACAGATCCAGAGTACGAAACCTATCCAATTGCAGAGAGGTGTCAGACAGGGTGACGTCATATCCCCGAAACTCTTCACCGCTGCATTGGAAGACGTTTTCAAGCTTCTGGACTGGAAAGGATACGGTATCAACATCAATGGCGAGTACATCACTCACCTTCGATTTACCGACGATATAGTCCTTATGGCAGAATCGCTGGAGGACCTAAGCACTATGCTCAATGACCTCAATAGTGTCTCCCAACGGATAGGTCTTAAGATGAACATGGACAAAACAAAGATATTATATGTTTAATGTCCATGTCACACCTATGCCGGTAGTTGTTGGGAGCACTAAGCTCGAAGTTGTTGACAAGTATGTTTACCTGGGACAAATAGTCCGACTAGGTAAGTCCAACTTCGGTCGAGAGGTCAATCGACGGATTCAACTCGGCTGGGCAGCGTTCGGGAAACTACGACACATCTCGTCAGACATACCTCAAAACCTTAAAACGAAATTGTACAACCAGTGCGTAATGATTTCTTATATTTACGCGAACACTACACATTGAATAAAACTGTTTTTTACGGATTTTATCGCGTTTATTTTATTATTTTTATTCCCGACGTTTCGAGTGCTTTTCAGCAACGGGGACTCCGTTCCCCCCCGTGACCATGAGTTTAGACGTGGTCCTTCACTGCTGGCCGGATGAGGAAGCTCAAGGTCGTTCAGCGAGCTATGGAGAGGGCTATGCTCGGAGTTTCTCTGTGTGATAAACTTAGAAATGAGGATATTCGCAGTAGAACCAGAGTGACCGACATAGCCCAACGGATTAGTAAGCTGAAGTGGCAATGGGCCGGCCATATAGCTCGAAGAACCGACAACCGATGGGGAAAAAAGGTTCTCGAGTGGCAGCCTCGTACCGGCAGGCGAAGTGTTGGGCGTCCCCCCACTAGATGGAGTGACGACCTGGTGAGATGTGCAGGAAGTCGATGGATGCAGGTGGCTCAGGACCGTGCTTTGTGGCATTCCTTGGGGGAGGCCTATGTTCAGCAGTGGACTTGTGTAGGGCTGTAATGATGATAATGATGACTTTTTAAAGAATATTCAAAAATTTTTGCTATAATCAAAATTGGCAATAAAACTTTCTAAAATACCTGATTCCTGCATTTAAGAAATGATTCATTTTATTATATACATCATAAAGTGTAATGAGTATCTGGAATTGTTAAATAGACCAATATATATTTCATTGATCAACATCAGTAGACTCTATTGCTGCAATATAATAACGAGTTCTCCATACATATTTCGTAATTTGATTGACGTGTGGCCTTTAGCTTTAGGAAAATTCTTTTTGCAGCTTCAATTCATTAAAAGTAATGTTCCAGTTTCACATGTAAATTTATACAAGTCATGTGTCACATGTAGTTTATGGGCGGATTCACAATTTTTTTCATGTTGAGTTTTCGCTATGTCCCATGACTTAAGATAGTTGGTACCTGCGCAGGATAACTTTATTTTACATTATGTATAGCTATTGAGGTAGCTTAGTAGTTTTTAACACTCGTACACATAAAAAGTTGGGGTGAGGAGATAAATGATTAGTTAAAATAATTTTAAAGCCATTATAATACAGCTTTTTATGATGTCCCATAACCAGGCTTTGGAAATAAATACCGTTTTTCTTGGTTTTTTTACTCGTAAGGAATACAACTAGCACATAGCATTTTAAACATAAGATTATCATTTAACCAAAAACTATAGCAGTATTAATCATAAGGTCTGCGAATTTAAATAATATATCGTTAAAGTTTAGGTCGATAATCTGACCATGGTGGAAAACTCCATTCCGAAACCAAGATTTGTTACGTAAAAAAACTAAAATAAACTACCAATTTGGTTTTTATTTTATCGGTAGCAACACATATTTACAACGAAATAACAACCGTCGTTTTATTTTACGTCATTCGAGCGCTATGAATGTTGGAGTAGTGAGTATCAGGCGATTGCATTTTTTAAAAGTTCCACGTTCCGAAACCAAAATTAATGGTACGTTAAACTTGTTTTAATTGTACTATTATTTTAAAAGAATATAGATATATTAATAAAACCAATTTTCAAATTTAGAAATCAGAACAGTTAGTAGAATTGTGATGAATCTTTCATATGTTGTGCAAGTGTTGATACCGTTACCTCCACTCCGAAACTTTATTTACGGTTTCGTAGAAGCGGAACAAAAAATGTAACGGAATGGAAACATAAAGCTTGGTTTACATACCTGCAGTAATTAATATATTTAATTTATATAAGTACCTATTATTTGTTTATAATCTACTCAAACCGCTTTCAATAATTTCATATTTGACTTTGACGGAGCAATGAGTTGCTGCGCTGGGGGGCGCGGGTTCGAATCCCGCACGGAACAAGTATTTGTATGGCCTACAAATAATTGTTCCGGGTCTGGATGTTTGTCCTTGTGCAATTTGTGTTTGTAAACTGCCTCCACGATACAGGAGAAAATCCTAGTGTGGGAGAAACTTTTAAAAAAAATTGTTGGCTTGTTAAGGGAGGTTTATATTTTTGACGAATACAACTTTTGGAATAGATTTTCGTGCCATTGAAGTGTAACGTTCACAAATAAAAATAATAACCAGCCAAGTGCAAGTCGGACTCACGCATGACGGGTTCCGTACCATCCTAAATCAGGTTTCTAGTAGGGGAGTCCCTTTTAATTAATAATAATAAATTATATTTTTATAATAATAATTAAGAAATTTTTATTATTTGTTGTTATAGCGGCAACAGAAATACACATTCTATGAAAATTTCGATTGTCTACGTATTACGTATCATGAGATACAGCCCACTGACAGACAGGCGGACGGATGGACCGCGGAGGCTTAGTAATAGGGTCCCCTTAGGTTAGGTAGGTTACCCTTTGGGTACGGAACCCCAAAAACTATGTTTATACATTAAAATCCATGTCAGATATTAATTTTTGCTATTATCTTGTTTCTTAACCACGTGATCCTTATCGGTTTTTTGCCGACTCGATTCCGGCGAGCTATAACGTAATCAAACACTCACGTGTTGTGGCACTGATTCTATTTTGTAAACTTTTTGATGGTCTTGAACATTTTGAGCGTATTAAAATAAATATAAAAAGCACGCTTCATTTATAAATTAAATTTCGAAACATTTAACTATAATCACGCAAATATAAATCATTATCATCTTTAATGAAATAGACTTATTACAAACTATGTGTAATTAAAGATTCCCCGATCTTTGTGAGTGGAATTGTAGGAAGTGTAAACGTAAAAAAAAAAATGGGTGCATTTTTTCTTCTTATATGTAAACTATTATTTACAGTTCCACTCCGAAAGTTTACTATTCCCTTCGGTGACTGTCCTATTTTGTTGATTACTTATTTTACGTGTATTACTTTATTTACGTGGAGAGACATTTTATTTTGTTATTTTTAAGAAGACTATTATTTTTTGTTTATTTTAAAATAAAAATAATTGTATTTTTTCGAAAGGCATCGTATTTTTTTTCGATAAAAATAGTGTGACAGCTGGTCAAATAGTAACGTAATGGATAAAGACTGACATAATTAAAGTCTGTTACTTTTATTTATTAAAATTTTGTACTATTTTATACAAATACAGTTCTTAAGACACATTAAAAACTGCTAACAAGTTCAAATTGTGTTTGATTTGGTAAAACCACCATGCTTATTTGGTAACGGAATGGAGCGTTATTCATTGTCTGGCCGGATAAATACTAATAAAATATTACTAAAAAGCAAATTATGAACTCAAAAATCTTCATATCATTTAGTGAAATATATAATGAATCGATCCTTTGCAAAAATTATACTGGATTCCAATAAAAAATAAAATACTGTTATTTTTCATCACTGTCACATTTTTGTGAAACCGCCCTTATACAAGTAGGAAATCCAGACGTCAGAGTTAGGGTCATATCAGATGTGTATGGTGTTTGATAAATGACATTTTTGTTATTATGATTTGTTTTTTGCGACGGTGCATTACCATGGCGCAAAGTTCCTGGATTGTCATTCCATAAATCTGTCAGTTTTCTGTGGATATGGATCCATTTGGCCCTCTGTGTTATCCGTTGCGTTAAGGGGAACAAGCGCGCGTGTTTGTTTCTTCAAAATTCAAGTGCACCATTACGTTGCTTGGGCAGCCTGCTACGTCTACCTTTTGATCCGGGGTGCGGGTTTCTTTTTATACAATTATATGAGCGCTTAGAAGTCTCTTCAATACTTCGAAAATAAATACAAAAACTTCGAAAGTAAATAAATTCTAATGACAGAAATGCTTGTCAAATTAGGGTAAGTCCGAGGGAGTTGGCCATAGTTTTTTAAGAAACCAGTTAAATTAAAACTACAAAGATTAATTAACAAAAATCAACTTTTAATTAAACTTTCGACATTAAACTCTTAGAATATTACATAAAAATATTAAACTCTAGCATAATTAGTGTCATAAATTACTTTTTCTTCAAATCATGATTGGCCATCTCTCCCGTAGTGCCCAGTAGAGATGGCCATAGTAGCAAAGGAGAAATTACCAGTTGGTTAATCTGCATTTCCTTTAAGTTTTTGAGTCTTAGCTCATTCTTCTTTTCTGTCCACATAATGAACACTAATAATGATATTAAGTGTAATGATGAATGATATAAATTATAATGAACACTTGGTGTAATTTTCATGTACCCACAGTTGGCATAAAACTCATTGAAGCCAGTCTTTGGTGAGATACGTTTCATAACAACTTTCTCCACTGCCTACCAAGTTGTCCACTTCTCTGCTTCCACGTCCTTCATCAGCCGAATCACATAATATTGGTTATTCATCCTCATCACTACTTTCAAATAACATTGTTGATTTGTTTGCATAGTTTTCATGTAATTAGCGATTTTCTTCTCATTTTCCTTGCTGAATGTGATGATGGATGAAAATGATGGTCCCATGAATCCATTTTTGTATCATCTTTCTATACTCATTATAAAATCTGAGTATAGTAATTTTATCTTCAAACAGCATCCAAGGTTGTTTTAAATGATTTTTCTATCCAGTTTCTTAGTGAGCTGACTGCTTTTCGTTGGTTTTCATTTGGCATCTAAAATAAAATACTGTAATTTATTACTAAAACATAATTAGTATAATTCACCATCGATAAAGCAAACTATAGTATGTTTCTAGGGCAGGCGGAAAAACGTACATTGACCTAAAGTATTATGTTAGCACCGAAACAAAACGACAGGTATTGCTTCCGTACATTTCATTATCGATTACGTATCGTTATGCGCCAAGCTTGTTTCATGGTACGGGGTGGGGTGAAGGAAGCGATCATTCAGAGATAACAAACCTAAACCGAAACAATACCACTTTTAAAATGGCAGACGTAAAAAACTATTAGAAGAAGGGCTATACAATATTGACCATATAAAGTGGAAAAACTGCATTAACCACTTCATAAAAGAAGAAAACAAATTAAATTAATTGAATAAAACTGTAGATAGTTTTATAATCAATGTGGCGAACTTTTCTACGTCTTTATCGTCAGAAAATGCTTCTGAAATAGTTACAAAAGCATAGTATGTCAAGTGTCTCTGACAATCTATTATGATATTTTTTTATGCATGCTTCAAGGTTGACTGCTAAAGAATACGTTAAAAGTTCGCCATTTTACCCGCCTGCCAAGAAGTGGTTATGTTTTGTACAACTAGATACCTACCTACTTATTACACTACTTACCTACAGTTAACGTAATAATTAAATTTGTATTAACTCTTATGGTTTATAAATAATAAATTTTAATTAATGGTAATTTGGTTTTTAATTCATATAAGTACAGGATATATATATATATATGGCCATCTCTACTAATCACCCAGGATAGACGGTCACACGTTATTTATAAAAAAAATATAAACGCGCCATTTTGCGGTTGTATTAAAGTTTGGGTCATAAATTGAACACTTAACTTAAAAAAAATACTTATTACATGATGCATTATTACCAAAACTGTGTAACATAACGTAAACCCTTTGAAAACTTTAAGCTCCATACCAATCAATATATGTACATTTTACTTAGGTACTTTTTGTTATTTTGTCGCCGAAGTTAGACCGCAATGTCCATCCCACGCACTACACGAAGTGTACTAACGAGAAAGTAGTGCAATTCAGGAAGTATGACTGGGAATTTTTTTGATTGGCTATCTCTCCCGGAATTACCTTAATATAGTCAATTATGTACCTACATCACGACTGTACGTACACGCGCACAGACAGGCAGTTCTAGCTGCGCTGTAGAGCATAGAACAATGGCATCTCCCCTAACATGCTTGGACTAGTAAAATCTGATATAACATAAGTTGTTTCATTTGTCTATTTAAATATAACAAAGTACGGCATTCAGTATATTTTTAAAAGTACAGAGAATCTAGTTTTATTTTTTTTGAGATTATGTTGTATATTATTAATCTGTAATATTTAACATAAGTTTATATGAATATCATTGATTAGAATTAATTTAGATTCAGAAACTAAATTGAATTAAGCTTTAGAAAAAATATAGATAATATATATTGATTATATCTCTAGAGTACTTTTTATTAGATTATAAATATTCTTTGGTACCTATGGACTTCTCTAGTAAAACATGATTATATACTCTGTTTAGGAACACAAATAATTACGAATGCGTTCAATAATAAGATATTTAATAATGCGTTCTTTTGAAAATAAACTGATGATATCCATTTATTAAATTGACATTGTTACTATATTTTGATAACAGTCTCATGTCGATAAAGATCGTTATGTCGGGAAAAATATACCCGCCGTCACATTCCGTCGCACTTGGTCCTGCCTCCAACGGATGCAGTTTTATGCGTTGCGATGCGACCCGACCCGGCCCGTTCAGTGGACGCCCAGCTTTATAGACAGATTAACAAAAAAGAAGACAATGCTTTTAACATGTTCATATTTTTCTTACAGAAATAATAAATCGCGAGATGGGTCTGACATTTCCCTGCGGTAAAACGACGCAGAACGATGTAATGTTCGAGCAGAAGTTCTACGGATCACTGCACGCCGTGTACCGGCTTAAGAAGCTGCACAACCTCAACAAGCACAGCGGATGCGTAAACTCGATAAATTTTCACCCGGAGGGTTAGATATGTTTCTATAATAATAATTAAAACTAGTGAAAGATTACAGTGCACGAGTGGTGCGCAAGCACAAGTACATTTTAATACCTCACACTTATAATCCGATGGGAAGGAAGTCCTGAGGGAGATCAGGCTCAGGACCAACGGCATTACGTGCTTTCTGAGACACGGGGTTCAAACACCGCCAGCTTCCTCGACTCCGGGCTACTAACTGATTTTTGTCCCGAATTGAGATTCGAATCCGTGACCACAAGGTCAGTCGCGCTTACGACCACTATACCAAAGATGGATTTAGTGCAGATTTTCCGCGTGAAGATACTTGCATGTGTGTGATAAAACATTATGAAGACATGTGATATCCATAAAACACAGGAATAGCGAAGTAGACCGTCTACCTCACTAGTCTAGTGTTCGTTTTATGGATGATGATACTCCCTTTATGAAGAAGAGCAGTTTGTCTACTGTAGACATAAAGGATGTGTTTTCAGCCGTGGAACATATGGAATCTAATTTAAATTATTTTACTCTTCCCACCACAGGCCATCTTCTAGCATCGGGATCGGACGACACGAATGTGGTGGTGTGGGACTGGGCCCGCAACCGTGCGTTACAAACGATCAAGACGGGCCACAAGACCAATGTGTTCCAAAGCAAGTTCCTTCACCTGAATGCCCGGAGTCAGCTCAACATCGTCACTTGCGCTAGGGATGGCCAGGTAAGTGCTAATCAGAATGAGAAGTAAATGTGGCTGTAGCAACCAATATATAAACGATAGTTATGTGTAAACAATTCTTACGTGATAGAGACACGCTGCAACTACCATACCCAAAAAGTAAGTGCTCACAGTGTCTGTTATTGATCACATTTAGGTAGAAAAACTAGTATTTTTTAATTAATTATTTTAATAATTAATCAAAAAAAAAGATGATGATTATTTTCTCGTTTATTATAGTAATTACGTATAATAGGAGAAATTATACTCCAATTCGATCCATTTTTAAATCGCTTGCTGTCTCGATCACGCGCCGGCCGGCATTCGTTTCGTGAGACGGGGTGAGATGGAATGGAAGCGTCTTATGAATGGAGTGCGTGAGTTATTGACTTGTATAGTATTTTCTAGTACTGTGTCAATAAAATACCGCCAGTTTTTGGATAAAAACAAATCTCGATAACATTGTGATAGATAAATAATAAAAAATTCTGACAGTGCCATTATCAAAAGTAGCATCTGTAATATAATAATGGTATAATAAAATAGTGGTGTATATAGCAATATATAAATTTAAGAGATAAAATATAGTGAGATTTGTGTAAAATTGCACAACTTCCTTGTGGAATCGACTTCCACCAGAGATTTTTCCGGACTATGACTTAGGAACCTTCAAGAAAAGAGCGTGCTCCTTTTTAAAGGCCGGCAATGCACCTGCAATTCCCCTGGTGTTGGAGGTGTTCATGGGTGGTGGTAATCACTTACCATCAGGTGAGCCGTATGCTCGTTTGCCCCCTCTCATATAAAAAAAATATAACTAAGAGTTTATATATGAAATAATCATCAAAAACAATTTATTGCATCAGTTTTTCGATTATACAAAAAATCCGAAAATAAAGTCTTGATCACTTCTGGAATCACTTTTTATCTTTTTCTGAAGTTTTTGCACAGTCAATTCACATACATAAATTTTAAATGTAGATATTTATGCCATAATAGCATGCACGTGTAACCCTTAGAGCACGATAAAAGGCAATCGTATCAGAAACAGAAACAGAAACAGAAACTTTTTTATTCAATATAGATTATAAATAATGCTTATTGAAAGTCACTCCTTTGTATAATTACCACTGGTTCGAAAAAAAAACCTCTGTCCTGGGAAGAACCAGCAAGAAACCCAGCGGGACTTTTTTTTTTAAATAACAGCTTACAATCATGTATGTTACACAAATTAACAACACAACAAATTAGAAATAGCTTGGTAGCGATCACCTCATTTCCAGGGGTTATTATCATCTATAAATTCTTTAATACTATAATAACCCTTTTTATACAAACTTAGTTTAATAAAGTTTTTGAACTTTGAGCAGGTCAAATTTTGTATATTTTCTGGAATTTTGTTGTAAAAGCGTATACATCGCCCCAAGAATGAATTACTGACTCGATGGAGTCGAGTAACCGGTACTACTAGCTTGTGTCTGTTCCTAGTATTTACAGAATGAATATCACTTATTTTTGTAAAACTACTTTTATTTTTGTGTACGTACATTACATTTTCATAAATGTATTGAGAGGCCAAAGTTAATATATTAATTTCCTTAAATTTTTGTCGCAGCGACTCTTTAGGCTTTAAATCATAAATTGCTCTAATGGCCCTCTTCTGTAAAACAAATATAATTTCAGTGTCAGCTGCGTGTCCCCATAGCAAAATACCATACGACATTATGCTATGGAAATAGCTAAAGTAAACTAGTCTAGCTGTTTCAACACTAGTTAGAATTCTAATCTTTTTTACGGCATATGCTGCAGAACTAAGTCTGCTTGCTAGTTTTGATATATGGGGGCTCCATTGAAGCTTCGCGTCTAGTGTGATTCCAAGAAAAATGGTGGTATCTACAAGACTCAGTTTCTCCCCATTTAAAATTACATTAGTATTTAATTGTTTGACATTTGGAGTCATAAATTTCATACATTTCGTTTTAGTGCCATTTAAATGCAAATTATTAACATTGAACCAATTTACTAATTTAGATATAGCATTATTTACTTCGTCATATTTTAGCAATTGTCGACTTAATTTGAAAATTAAAGAAGTGTCATCTGCAAATAATGGATATCACACATGCATGTGGTCTATGGTACTAAAGCCTTTTCGAAAACCGGCTTATTCGGGAGGCTGAAAGTCGTCGAGTCTGCATGCGAGACGATTAGTAGTGACTCTCGAAAACAGCACATAGACGCGGCTCAGAAGGGAAAACGGTCTGTAGTTCTTCAAGAGAGCGTTATCGCCTTTCTTGAGAAACAATACCACCGCACTTCTGCTCCACGCCTCCGGTGTAGTGCGACCATGGAGGACGGAATCAAAGAGCTTCTGAAAGACTAAGTACCGGTTTTCCATCCGCTTTCAGAAGCACCGCAGTAATTCCATCCACGCCTGGGACCTTACCGTTTTTAAGGTGCTGGAGAGCCATTCTAATCTCGTTCAGACTGACGTCCGGAATATTATCGTAATAGTGTCGGATAAGACTTGCTCTTGGATCGTTACTCACACTTGCGTGTGGCTCCAACGATGATGTTACGAACCTCTCAATCTCACTCAAAATCTCAGGTGTCCCGAAAACGACGCTGCCACACTCGGTCTACTTCAGCTACGACAGTCGGCTCTTTTTGGCAGACAGATCTCTGGCAAAGACTTTGGAGCCCTGGTTCCGCTCGACTACTTCTTCAATACGAGCAGTATTAAAGTTGCGTAAGTCAAGCCGCATGCATTTGGGGATCTGTCTGTTCAGTTGCCTGTATGCATTCAAATCTACAGAAAACTGCAACTTCATTTCCCGTCTAACAGCCATGAGATTAAGATTGTGATCTAAGAGTTTTTGTGTTCTTCTGCGGCGGGTCTTGCAGAACTTAGTTCCTACCACATGGACAGTTTCCACGAGCTTGTCATTCATATCGCCCACTGCATTGCAATCTTCTGGGCAATGAAAACGGTTTTGTAGTTCGAGATGAAAGGTTTCGGGATTTTAGATTAGATTGTTGTCAGTGCTTACAGACCCCCCAAGTTCAAATTATGATACCTTTGAAAAAAATATGGAAAAAGTTTTAGTTAAGCTTAATAAACAGAATAAATCTCTTTTAGTGTGTGGAGACTTTAATATCAATCTCCTGGAAACTTCTTCCATCAGTATTAAATTTTGCTCTTTGTTCAAATCCTATAATCTTGATAAATTATTCTTTGAAGCTATACATATTGCAGGGTGTAGTGCAACTTGTATTGATAATATTTTAACAACTGGTTTCATTACCTTATATGCACAAAAAAACAAGAAATTGAGAAAATTGTGTTTGTTCCTATTAATGCAAAACGTCTGGAGAGATTTAGAAGTAATGTGGTAAAAAAAACCTTCCATCGCTTTCTTATAAGAACAATGCAGACTATTTATATGGAGAGTTATTTATCCTTATAAGCAATTAATTAAAAAAAAACATTTACTTCTAAAACATTCTCCAGAAACAGTCGCAAGGCATTTAATGAGTGGGCGACAGTAGGAATTCATAAAAGCAGACGAAGGTTATATGACATTTCCCATGAAAGATCATATAATCCTTCCAATGCTTTTAAAGAATATGTCAAAGATTATTCTAAAATGTTTAAAAGATTTTGCTTCACAGCCAAATCGTTACATATTTGCAACAAAATTAAGACGGCTAAGAATAAAATTAAAATGACGTGGAGTATAATTAACAGCGAAACTGGTAAAGAAAAACCTCGTAACCAGTGGCGTAGCGTGCCTTCGAGGGGCCCTGTATCAAAATTTGTTGGGGGGCCCCAATGAAGAGTAAAGATTTCATAAAAGGAACAAAAACGCTTGCATTGAATTCAAATTATTATATATTGATTTTAAGTTATTCATCATCATCGTTACAGCCCTTCATAAGTCCAAGGAATGAAAAAACGAATAAAGGAATAAAAAACATATACATAAAAATGGTCTTCAGTTCTCTATGTACACATAAATTATCGTCAATTATCACGACAACGGCAAAAGTACTAATTCCACTAGTTCATCATCATCATCATCATCATAACAGCCCTTCATAAGTCCATTAAAGAGCATAGGCCTCACCCAAGGAATGCCACAAAGCACGGTCCTGAACCACCTGCATCCATCGACTTCCTGCATGTCTTACCAGGTCGTCACTCCATATAGTGGGGGGACGCCCTACACTTCATCCGCCGGTACGAGGCCGCCACTCGAGAACCTTTTTCCCTATCGGTTGCCGGTTCTTCGAGCTATATGTCCGGCCCATGGCCACTTCAGCTTACTAATTCGTTGGGCCATGTCGGTGACTCTGGTTCTACTGCGCATATCCTCATTTCTAAGTTTATCACGCAGAGAAACTCCGAGCATAGCCCTCTCCATAGCTCGCTGAGCAACCTTGAGCTTCCTCATCCGGCCAGCAGTGAAGGACCACGTCTCAGTTCCGTATGTCATCACTGGCAACACGCACTGGTTGCACAATTTCGTTTTCAAGTTTTGAGGTATACCTGACTAGAAGATGTGCCGTTATTTCCCGAACGCTACCCAGTCGAGTCGAATCCCTCGATTGACCTCTCGGTCGAAGTTGGACTTACTTAGTCGGACTATTTGTCCCAGGTAAACATAAACGTCAACAACTTCGAGCTTAGAGCTACCAACAACTACCGACATAGGTGTGACATGGACATTAAACATGATCTTTGTTTTGTCCATGTTCATCTTAAGACCTATCCGTTGGGAAAAACTATTGAGGTCATTAAGCATAGTGCTTAGGTCCTCCAGCGATTCTGCCATAAGGACTATATCGTCGGCAAATCGAAGGTGAGTGATGTACTCGCCATTGATGTTAACACCGTATCCTTACCAGTCCAGAAGCTTGAAAACGTCTTCCAATGCAGCGGTGAAGAGTATCGGGGATATAACGTCACCCTGTCTTGCACCTCTCTGCAATTGGATAGGTTTCGTACTCTGGTTCTGTACTCGGATAGCCATCGTAGCCCTACTGTACAAGCACTTCAGCACTTCGATATACCGACAGTCAACTTGGCATCGCTGAAGGGACTGCAGCACCGCCCGAATTTCGACGTAATTTTGATTGAAAGTCTTTGGGCTTTCTCATAGTCCACATACGCCAGAAATAGTGGTAAATTGTACTCCTCGGACTTCTGTACAATTTGCCGAAGGGTATGTATGTGGTATATGGTGCTAAAGCCTTTTTGGAAACCGGCTTGTTCGGGAGTAATGACTCTCGAAAACAGCATGTAGACGCGGCTCAAAAGGGAACTCGGTCTGTAGTTCTTCAAGAGAGCGTTGTCACCTTTCCGGAGTAGTGCCACCATGGAGGACGGAATTAAAGAGCTTCTGAAGGACATCAAGTATCGGTTTTCCACCCGCTTTCAGAAGCTCCACTGTAATTCCATCCAGCCTGGGATCTTGCCGTTTTTAAGATGCTGGAGAGCCATTCTAATCTCGCTCAGACTGACGTCCGAGATATCATCGGAATAGTGTCGGATAAGACTCGCTCTTGGATCGTTACTCACACTTACGTGTGGCTCCAACGATGATGTGTACAGCTGCCAATAGAACCTCTCAATCTCACTCAAAACCTCAGGTGTCCCGGAAACGACGCTGCCATACTCGGTCTTCAGCTTCGACAGTTGGCTCTTTCTGGCAGACAGATCTCTTGCAAAGACTTGGGAGCCCTGGTTCTGCTCGATCTTTTCTTTAATACGAGCAGAATTAAAGTTGCACAAGTCCCGCCGCATGCATTTGGAGATCTGTATGTTCAGTTGCCTGTACGCTGTCAAATCTACTGAAGACTGCAGCTATATACCCCGTCTAAAAGCCATTGAGATTAGAGTGTGATCGGAGACTTTTTGTTTCTTCTGCGGCGGGTCTTGCAAAACTTAGCTCAGACCGCATGGACAGTTTCCACGAGCTTGTCATTCATATCGTCCATTGTATTGCAATCTTCTAGGCACTGAAAACGGTTTCGTAGCTCGAGCTGAAAGGTTTCTGGACTTTGGATTAGAGCACGAGAAGGACGGAGCGTTGACTTCATTAGACGTGACTTCTCCAACTTAACGTTTAGGTTCAGTGTGCCTCTCACCATTCGGTGATCGCTGCCGGTTTTCACCCTCGCGATCACTGAGACATCACTGAATAGTTGTCGTCTGGTCGTCATAATAAAGTTAATCTCATTTTTTGTCGAACCGTCGTGGCTCGACCAGGTCCACTTCCTGTGGGCCGCTTCTGGAGGAAAGAGTTCATCATAAAGAGTCCTTCTTTCTCCATGAAGTTCGCCAGCTGCTGGCCCTTTGGGTTCCGTTGCCCTATTCCGAATTTCCCTACTTTCAGCTCACCGTTCTCTCTTGTGCCTAGTTTTGCGTTGAAGTCTCCCATTAACACCGTATAGTGGGTTTTGGAGGAATGCATTGTTCTAGAGATATCCTCATACATTTCTTCCACCTCCTCATCGGCGTGTACCGAGGTTGATGCGTAAACCTGTATAACCTTCAGCGATTACCGTTCGGTGATTCTGAGTATAAGGTCCGCAACCCTCGTCGACACACTCCCAATCTTTACAACGTTGTTAACGAGAGACTTGTGGACGATAAATCCGACACCTCCTTGGGACAGATGGTCGCCCTCCTGGTGATAGAACAAATTGCCGGATTCGAGGATTACCGTGACCTCCCCCTCTCTTCAGACTTCGGATAATCCTATGACATTCCAGTGCAACTTGTCTATCTCTTCTTCTAGCTCCAGGACCTTCTCGTCAGTCCTCAGGGTGCGTGCGTTATAAGTTGCCATGTCGAGTCGTCGTAGGTGGCAACAGAACCTCCACCGGAGACTCTTAGCACCCCCTGCCTCGCTGTTACCATGGTCGCCACCTTAGCCAGGAATAGCGGGGCTGCCGGGGACTGGGGGCCATCTCTTCGTTACTTTCATGGGGGTATATTGCCATAGTTGCCACGCTTGGCGAGCGGGTTGGCAAGCGCAGTTTTTTTATTGTTGTTTTGCTGTTATCAGAAAGATGCTGCTGCCCATCCTCTGCCTCAGTTTCCGTCTGTCGCCTTTTACGACACCCACGGGAAGATATGGGGTTGTGAGTATTCTTACCCGCCACTACACGGGCTTATGAGTTATTACTTACAATAAATACTCCTAGGAACTAAGCTAGCCAAACAATTTAATTTTCGTGCCTTTTGTTCGGCGAACATAGCTGAAGACGATTTCAGTTTTACTAAATTCTTTACTTCTTTAGAGAATAGTGATAGCCTTTCCTGTCCCATTAGAAGTCCTTGGAGTTTTTGCTTACACACGTTGGGGGCCCCTGTAGCCCGGGGGCCCCGTATCATTGATACGGCTGATACGGCGGTAGCTACGCCCCTGCTCGTAACTCAAACTATCAATTAAAAATTAACAATGAATTGACTATATCAAATCAAGAAGTCGCAGCGGTGTTTGAGAAATATTTCATTGATATTCCTATCTTGACAACAGAGTCATTGAATACTTCTCCAACTGTCGCCGAGTCATTACTCAAACAGAATGTTAACAACTGTTTAAAAGAATTTAGATTTGAAAAAGTATTACCGCAAGATATTGTAAAATACTTCAAAACCATTGATGTAAAGAAAACCGCAGATTTATGGGGGATTTCCGTGACAGTTATTGCGTCCATAATAAATTTAATTGCACCTCATCTTGCTATTATTTTTAATACTTGTATCGATTCTGGTGTGTTTCCTGATTTAATGAAGTATAGTAAAGTAATACCTTTATTTAAATCTGGTAGTACATTGAACCCCGATAATTATAGACCTATACTACCAACTCTCAGTAAAATTTTTGAAAAAATAATTTTGGATCATAACATACATACATACATACATAAACACTCACGCCTGTCACCCAGAGGGGTAGGCAGAGACTATGGACTTCCATTCGGCTCGATCCTGACAGACCTCTCTCGCTTCCTCCACATCCATATACCTACGCATACACGCTCGTCGGTTAAAGGTACTCTTGATTTGGCCCATTTTTAATATATCGCCAATTTGGTCGATAAACTTTCGCCTAGGGCGACCCTTCCCGACTCTGCCGTTCACCTCTGCAACATAAATTTGCTTTGTCACTCTTTCCTCATTCATTCTTTCTACATGACCAAACCACCGAAGCATTCCTTTCTTAATCCTGGTCACAACATCATCTTGCAAACCACACTCTTCTCTTATTAAACAATTTCTCACTCTGTCCTTCAGATTCATCCCTAACATACTCCTTAATGCCCGCATTTCTACAGCATTTATTCTACTCTCGTGCTTCTTCTGCCACACCCAACTTTCACTACCATACATTAAAGTAGGCACTAACACAGCATTGTGAATTGCCATACGTGCCTTTTTGGACACATTCTGACTTTTCACTATTGAGTGTAGAGCCCCATTCACTCTATTTCCTGCATTCACTCGTCGTTCTATATCCTTATCATATCTACCATCCTTGCTAAACACACATCCCAAATACACAAACTCATCTACTTGCTCTACCAACTCCCCTTCTATTCTTATTTCACATATCGTTTTACTTTCTTCTCTTTCAAAAACCATAACTTTCGTCTTACTTGCGTTCACTTTCATTCCCTTTTCTTTTAATGTCCTGTTCATTAATGTAACCATCATTTGCAACTCGGCTGCCGAAGACGCAAGTATGACTTGATCATCGGCGTACAAAAGGCATTTGACGGTTAACTCACCCATTCTTAACCCGCATTCTTCTACTTTCAAATTTTCCAAACAACTGTCCATAAATAGGTTGAACAGCCACGGGGAAGCCACACAGCCCTGTCTGACACCTTTATGTATGCCAAACCAGTCCGAGTAGGCCCCGTTGATCCTGACACAGGCACTAGAGTCCCTATATAGAGACTTCAATGCCCGTATCAGACCAGCGCTCAACCCAAATGAGGTTAGTGTTTGCCATAACACGTTCCTGTCCATTCTGTCATAAGCCTTTTCCAAGTCCATGAACGCACAAAAAACTTTCTGGTTTTTGGCCAGAAATTTCTCCGCAATCATGCGCATGGAAAAGACTTGATCCGTACACCCCATCCCCTTTCTAAATCCAGCTTGCACATCCCAAATTTTTCCATCAGTTTCTTCCATAACTCTTTCACTTAACACCTTAGCATACAGTTTACCCACAATGCTAAGCAAGCTGATACCACGGTAGTTTTTACAGTCCTGCTGCGACCCCTTTCCCTTATATATTGGGACTATAACGGCTTTGCACCAGTCTTCCGGTACCCGCTTCAGTTCCCAACATAAATTAAACAAGGTGTACAGCAGGCCTGCAACCACCCCCTCTCCAGCCCTTAGCATTTCGAGTGATACTCTATCATATCCGGCTGCCTTACCTGCTTTCATGCTTTTCATTGCTTTCACTATTTCATCTACACTTATCTCTCTACCTATCTCCACTTCTTCCGGAATTTCTATTTCACTTACATCAGACGACTCTTCACTCTTAAACACGCTTTCAAAGTATTCCTTCCATCTCTTTAAATTCGAAACTTCATCATTCAGCATGCAGCCATTCTCGTCTCGTATAGCATTCATTCTAGGCTGTTTTGGATTTCCCCTGGCAGTTCTTACGAGCTTCCAGAACATTTTAATATTTGCCTGCAAGTTATCAGATATTCTTCTATCATTCTTATCTATCCTTTCTTGCTTTTTCCTTTCAACAACTTCTTTTACTCTCTTATTTATACGTCTAAAGTCTGCCTTTTTTCTTTCAATCTCATCATTCATACCGCCAGAATTACCAGCTTTGGTTGCTAGTAAATCTAGCCATGCCCTCTTCTTTGCTGCAACTTCCATCCGTACCTCATCATCCCACCACAACGTATTACTTTTCCTTTCATTCGTTCTCTTACTTACACCACATACTTCGGTGGCTGTATCCACCAAAACTTTCTTAACATTATTCCATACATTCTTCAAGTCTAAATCATTCATACAAAATTCATTCAACACACTTATATTTTCCCTCAGTCTGCATTTATACTTCTCTTTCACATCTTCATCTTGTAGCCTCTCTATTCTTATACGCTGTAACGCAGTAGTAGACACAGATGTCCGATGGCGCCAACGCTTGAATAGACCATTAATTCGGCATAAGACCAAGTAATGATCCGTCCCTACGTTGGACCCCCGGTAAACCCTTGTATCTACCACTGCGCTCCTCAAATTTTGGATCAATTGTTATTTTTTTTAATACAAATAAATTACTTCATAAAAACCAATTTGGTTTTACAAGGGTTCGCTCGACGTCTGACGCCGGTGTTGAGCTTATGAAATATATTTTTAATGCCTGGGAGAATTCACAAGATGCTTTAGGTATTTTCTGTGATCTTTCCAAGGCTTTCGATTGTGTTCATCATAAGACATTAATCAAGAAACTCCAATATTACGGTGTAAAAAATTTGGCGCTTAGACTTATTACTTCATATTTAAGTAACAGAACTCAAAAAGTCGTGATAAATGGTAAAGGTTCCTCCGGATCGGTAGTATCAATGGGCGTTCCTCAGGGCTCTATAGTATTATTTGCTGACGATACCTCATTAATTTTCAAACTCAAACGGCAGTTAATTAATTATGACGATGTAAATAATGCTCTATCGAAATTAGTACATTGGTTTAACGCCAACAATATGCGCTTAAACGGCAATAAGACAAAGTGTATTAAATTTACCATGCCTAATGTAAAACGTTCGAATACCAATGTGCTTCTAAATGGGGAGGAGTTGAGTCTTGTGGATACAACTGTTTTTCTCGGTATTACTCTTGACGCGAAACTTCAATGGGGCCCCCATATATCTAAATTAAATAAAGAAAGATTAGAAGTCTCACAGATGTTGAGACAGCTAGATTAGTGTGTTTTAGTTACTTTCGTAGCGTAATGTCTTATGAAATTTTGCTATGGGGTAATGCGACTGATATTGAAGCTATATTTGTTTTGCAAAAGAGAGCCGTTCGGGTGATTTATAACCTAAATTGTAAAGAGTCCCTCAGAGAAAAATTTAAAGAAATAAAGATATTAACTTTGGCATCGCAATATATTTATGAAAATTAATGTATGTACATAAAAACATAAATAGCTTTAATAAGGATAAGGATGTGCATACTTTAAACACTGGGAACAAACATAAGCTTGTAATACCAGTTACTAGACTCCACAGAATCAGTAATTCATTTATGGGGCAATGTATACACTTTTACAACAGAATCCCAGAACATATTCAAAGTTTGTCAATAAATAAGTTTAAAAGTTTTATTAAAGAAAAACTGTACAAAAAGGGTTATTATAATATCAAGGAATACATGAATGAAAATAACCCCTGGGAATAAGGTGATCGCCACCATGCTGGTTCTATGAAAAACCATTTAAAAATTGTATAAACGAAATTATTGTTAAGTGAAATATGTTTGAAAAAAAAGTCCCGCTGGGTTTCTTGCTGGTTCTTCCCAGGACAGAGGTATTTTCCGACCCAGCGGTAAATAAAAAATGACTCAATTAGAATTATGTAATAATCAATATTGAATAAAAATTATTCTATTCCACGGAGGGGGACGGAGCGTTGACTTCATTAGTGTGACCTCTCCAACTTAACGTTTAGATTAAGTGTGCCTCTCACCAATCTGTGATCGCTGCCGGTTTTCACCCTCGCGATCACTGAGACATCATTGAACAGTTGTCGTTTGGTCGTCATAATGAAGTCAATCTAATTTTTTGTTGAACCGTTGGGGTTCGACCAGGTCCACTTGTGGGACCGCTTCTGGAAGAAAGAGTTCATCATAAAGAGTCCCTCTTTCTCCATGAAGTCGGCCAGCTGCTGGCCCCTTGGGTTCCGTTGCCCTATTCCAAATTTCCCTACTTTCAGCTCACCGTTTTCTCTTGTGCCTAGTTTTGCATTGAAGTCTCCCATTAACACCGTATATTGGGTTTTAGAGGAATGCATGGCTCTAGAGATATCCTCATACATTTCCCTCCACCTCCTCATCGGGGTGTGCCGAGGTTGGTGCGTAAACCTGTATGACCTTCAGCGAATACCGTTTGGTGATTCTGAGTATAAGGTACGCAACCCTCGTCGACACACTCCCGATCTTTACAACGTTGTTAACGAGAGACTTGTGGACGATAAATCCGACACCCCCTTGGGACAGATGGTCGCCCTCCCGGTGATAGAGCAAGTTGCCGGATTCGAGGATTACCGTTTCCTCCCCCTCTCTTCGGACTTCGGATAATCCTATAATATGCCAGCGCAACTTGTCTATCTCTTCTTCCAGCTCCACGATCTTCTCGTCAGTCCTCAGGGTGCGTGCGTTGTACGTTGCCAGGTCGAGTCGTCTAAGGTGGCAACCGAACCTCCACAATACACATACACATAGCCCAACGGATTAGTAAGCTGAAGTGGTAATGGGCCGGCCATATAGTTCGAAGAACCGACAACCGATGGGGAAGAAAGGTTCTCGAGTGGCAGCCTCGTACCGGCAGGCGAAGTGTAGGACGTCCCCCTCTAGATGGAGTGACGACCTGGTAAGATATGCAGGAAGTCGATGGATGCAGGTGGCTCAGGACCGTGCTTTGTGGCATTCTTTGGGGGAGGCCTATGTTCAGCAGTGGACTTGTGAAGGGCTGTAATGATGATATATGTATATTACCTATCGATTTGATAAATTATAATGCCAAAACCTATTCAAAACGTGACCGAACTACGCCAGAAAATTAGAGCAGTTACTTACTGCAAAAATTAATTAAAAAAGATGCGGAAGGCAAACATTATGAATTTATTTCATAACTTAAAATATTTTAATAAAATCTTTGTCTCATTTTATATTTTGTCTTCTAATTTATTTCTAGAATTGCTTTTCTAACATAATTTGGTCGAAAATCAAATAGCATCTCTACCAGTCTCGCTCTAACTCACATGAAATGGCGTCAATCTAGGATAAATGGGCCATATTTTGAAGTAACGTTCATGTGACGCATGTATGTACTATGTATGCAAGTATCGGTTGGCTTTCGCTTTTTATATGTGCTAGATTCAAACGATACCATACAAAAAAAAAAACAATTTTTATATTAATTTTTTAATTAATTTCAATGCCGTGATCTTAAAGATACATGAATCTTTTTTAGATTAAATTTTACTTTCAATCCTAAAATTCTCTTGATTTATTTCCCCAATATTAAAATTATACAAAATGTACAAAAAACGCTAACGGCGTGTGCGGGTATGCATTTAATATTGGTTGGAGCTCCACTGCCTCGATTACGTCACAAACTATGCTTTTATACAAAAAATAGTATTTAACAAAAAAAATCAGTTGGGGCTTTTGTCTTCGCTTTTAACGGTAGGCTGTATGATTTGGTGGGCTGTAGAAATGAGTCAATCGTTCATTTGTAGTGATCCGATCATTTAAGTATTGAGAATTGTAAGTTGTTCCCATGGTTATCTCAAACTTAAACTTGCACATAAGCGTTTACATTTGGGTTTGAGTTTGTGCTTCACTTGGAATGTTTTGGAATGATGGCCCACAAGTTGGCGCGGTATTCGTGTGATGCCGGTTTTTTACAAAAGATCAAAGGCTTGTGGCAGAGTATTGACCACCGCGTCCACACGTTGGGCGCATGTTTAGTTTGCTACGTGCTCCCACAGTGATCGCAGGCACGAGCCTGCGATCACCGTGACATTTGGACAAAGGGTGTATGGATAGAGAATAGAAACTTCCCAAATCCCTGGAAAAATTATGTCGTTCCATGCGCCAAAAACGAACGGTCGAAGTGATTATCACAATTGTTTTGAATTTTAAGTAGAAAAAAAAATCAAATAACCCGCGTACAAATTTACATAACTATCAATCATAGGTCACAGGTTATAAAAGGTTTTGTCAATCATTTGATTCCGGATCGTTGGAAAAATATGATTGCAATCATCA